>CM067379.1:5174962-5406880 GCA_034510155.1 Eucriotettix oculatus
TTTTTTCTAAACAACGTTTCGGCGCATATCTGCACCTTCTTCAGGTTTATAATCTGCGAAATTTAAATGTGTATTCCACAGATAAGAAACAATTAAGCTTAAAATGGGGGTGAAACGATAAAATAAGATAATAAATAAGTATAAAATTATAATTCGTAACAAACAGTATGAAATGTCATGAAAAGGAAAATAAATAATCTGAAGAAAATTGTTACGTAATGTATAATATAAAAGATTAGAAATAGGAAAACGAAATAATTTAAAATGGGTTAATATGTATAGGAAGAGAGATATAGCTTTAATAAAATATTAGGGAGCAACGAGGGGTTAATATGTAAGGAAAAAGGAAAAATAAATAATTAATGACCATTTTCAGATTTATTCTATAAATTTAATTAGTTGTCACTTTTATTTGTTAATTGTTACTAATTAAATTTATTGAATAAAGTCTGTACAACATCATTACTTGTTTAATTAACATTATAACAGACGTTTAATTGAAACCTTTCAAAAATAATAGGGAAAGTTATTTTTCTGACTTATTGGTCGTCATCTTTCCTTTTAAAAGAAGGAATAATTAAAGCTAGGAAAATAAATAAGTTGCGGAAGATTAATACATATTAGAGTGAATAAAACAATTATCAACAGCAAAGTAAATAGGACAAAAGGGATTTAAATAGGAAAATCAAGGGTTTATAAAGGGGATAATGTATACGTTAAGGAAGAAGAGATATTTTTATCTCAAAAATAAAAGGAAAAATAATTAATGACAGGAAAATAAATAACTGGCACAAGATTAATACATACCGGAAATGAAGAGAAAAAATTACCAATGTTAAAGTAAATAATATAAAACGGATTACAAATGGGGAAAATAAAAAAATCTATGAAAGAAGAAATATGTATATAAAAAAGAGAGAAAAATTTAAAAAAAAATAATATTTGTAAGCTATGAGATGTTAATATCCCAACACAAATAATTAATGATACCGAAATAAGTGATACAAGATTAATGCATACTGGAGTCCAAGAGGAAACTATCAATAGAAAAGTATAAAAAAAGATGAAACGGAATAGAAGTGGGGGGGAAAAAGAAGTTAAAATTAAGCTAACATCTAAAGGAATAGAGGGAAAAAAATTTGTAATAGAGTATTAGAAAAATTAATATGTGTTAATACATAAACTATAAAGTGAAAACTAATTAAAGGAAGGAAAATAAACAAGTGCCGAAAGGTTAATACATAATAGGGCATAAAAGGAAAATTATCAACCAGTTGCAAGTATAATAATATGTAAGGAATAATATAAAATATTAGAAATAGGTAAATAAAGAAGTTAAAATGGTTTAATATGTAAAGAGGGAGAGAGAAAAATTTTTAACGGAATATTATGAAGTAAAATAATAAATTAGTGACAGACGATTAATACTTAATCGAGTAGAATAGAAAGTCATCAGCAGTAAAGTAAATAAGACGAAACGGATTAATACTCAAAAGGAGAGAAAAATAAGTACAAATTATTATGATGATGTCAACATGTAACATCGCTGGTGAATCAGTGGGGAGTGAGGGGAGGGGAGGGGAGAGAGGGGAGGTAGGGGGTTGATTCTCTGGTCGACAACGTATGTAGTCCCCCGTTACGGCGGACAGATGGCAGCACTGATGATACTCCGCGGGGTGTTATTTACTTTTATCGAAAAAAATAATAATAAGAAAGATCGATCAATTTTTATGGGGCATGATCAACGTCATTTTTCGAAAAAAAAACACTTGTTGCTCTCGTCAGGTCACAAAATTAAGTGATATATATATATGTAAGTTGTTGGCTTCCATTTCAAAGATCATACTTGTAATAGAGAGGAAAATTCCTCCCTCACAGATATGTTTCTTTTAATTTCATTTCTTTTCAATAATGTAACATATTCTTTCCAATTATTTTATATGTACTACTTTATTTTACCTTTTTTAAAATTAATGCTTTTTTTTGCTTACTTCATTTCCCATGTTTGAATCACTTCATTCTTCTTCTTGTTTGCACATTAATCATATTTACTTATTTATTTTCCATGTGTTTTTAATTATTTACCACATCCGTTACACGCGCGTTTTAAATTAGTTACTTTCCTGTTTATATTTGCCTGATAATCCTCACTAACTAGTTTATTTGAATATTTGTAATTCTTTAGTGTAACGCGATATGAGTAATTATTTTTCTTATTGAAAAAATATTTTAAATTTTCGTTTCTAACTAATTTATTTGCCTATTTCTTTTTTTGCTATTTTATCGCCGATTTTTTTGTGTACTAATCATTTTTAACTTACTAATTTTCCTATTTTAAAAATTTTTTTCTTCCTGTCTTTATACTTTTCCACTGATCAATTTTCCTTTCATTGTTATTATTTACAGTTCATTCCTTTATTTTTTTAACTTTTTTTAATAGTTTTATTTTCTAAGTTGTAATTTCTATTATTTCTTTAGGTATACACTCTTTTAAAATTATTTATTATATATACTCATTTACACATGAATGACCATATTAACTTATTTATTTTCTTCTTCTTAATTTTTATGTCATTCTTTGTGTATTAATTCTTATAATCTTATTATTTTGTTATGATTATATATTTTTTATATATATTAAACCCTTTTAAATCATTTATTTTCCCATTTTAAATTATTTTCTTATCTCCCTTTGGATGTTAATTGCTGTTTTCTTTGATATATTTTTACGATTTTGTTCTATCCTTTATATATTAATCCATTTCAATTTATTTAGTTTTCTGTTTTCAATTATTTTTCTTCTTCTCTTTCGAATATAATTACATTTCCCGGGTATTTATTTTTCTTACTTTAAAATTTCGTACGTTTCTTTTTTGTTCGTGAATCCAGTTTTTAATTTTTTCGTTTTTCATGTTACATTAATGATTTTATTATTCCCCTTTTGGATATATTAATGCTATTTCTCTGCTAGTTTGCTCCATTCCTTATATATTAATAAATTTTAAATTATCTATTTCCCAATTTAAATGAGTTTCTTTTTCTATTTTATAACTAGTTTTCGCTTATTTATTGTCTTTCTTTTAAATTTTGTACGTTTCTTTATTCATATTCCATACATTAATTATTTTCTTCATTTATTTTACATATTTACGCTATTTCACTTTACTCCTTTTTTTTAATTTTTAGTATACCAACCTAATAACTTTTAATAATTTTTATTCTTATCTTCATCTCGATAAGCAAACTTTCTGTATTCTTTAAAGGTTTTGTCTCATTAATTAATTAATTAATTATTTTCTCTATTTCTTTTAGTTATCCACGCTATTTCAAATTACTCCCTCTTTTTTAAATTTTAAGTATACCTACCTAATAACTTTTAATAATTTTTATCCTTATCTTCTTCATCTCGGTAAGCATCATTCCATATTCTTTAAAGGTTTTGTCTCATTAATTAATTAATTAATTATTTTCTCCATTTCTTTTAGTTATCCACGCTATTTCAAATTACTCCATTTTTTTTAAAAATTTTAGTATACCAACCTAATAACTTTTAATAATTTTTATCCTTATCTTCTTCATCTCGATAAGCATCATTCCATATTCTATTAATGGTTTTGTCTCATTTTTAAGGTGGTGTTTTATATTGTTTAAACTTATTTTTATTATATTTCTGTAGTATCCGTTCGTGTGTGTGTGTGTGTAATCTTTTTTCCCCTCAGCGTATTTTCCGCTGTTTCTTTACTCATCCATTTTGTATTATAATTTTCTAGTACAGTTAATTGTTTGAATTCTCCTTTCCCCCTTTGGTGATTTTAGCTCGCGTTTCCGCCGCTAGATGGTAGGAGCGGCGACGCAAGGTACTACACTACACTCAACTCAACTCACTCGCTGGCGTCAAAAGAAAAAGAAGAAGAATATATCGGTTAATTAGTACGGACCTCACGTAATAAATGGGTAAAAGTCTTTAAATCAATTTCCCGCCGCCGATGTCCAGGGTGAAAGGAAGGCGGAGGAGGAGGAAAGGAAGGGAGAAGCAGAGGGCAGGTAAGTGAGGTAAAAGGTAAGGCAAGGAAAGGAAAGGAAAGGTAAGGTAGTGATTTGGCTGATTGCAGCTTCAGAGGTGTGGGACTCCACATTAAGGGGGCGGTGCCGAGCCGCATCTGGAATTTCTCTCTCTCTCTGAGGTCTGACGTCACGGGACCTCACACATAGGGGATAAGATCCCTGCATTCGCTCTCTCTCTCTCTCTCTCCACTTTTTTCTCTTCACATAAATAAAATAATCTACTTGTACCACGGACAACAAATATTTCGTGGAATCTTTTCTGAATCCTTATCCGTGCAATATTCGGCTTTTTTCTCCTCTTTTCATCTCTCTCTCTCTCTCTCTCTCTCTCTCTCTCTCTCTCTGTCTCTCTCTCTCCACTTTTTCTCTTCACATAAATAAATAACCGACTTGTGCCACGGACAACAAATATTTCTTATCCGTGCAATATTCGGCCTTTTTGCTCTTCTTTTCATATCTCTCTCTCTCTCTCTCTCTCTCTCTCTCTCTCTCTCTCTCTCTCTCTCTCTCTCTCTATCTATCTATCTATCTATCTATCTATCTATCTCTTGACCGCGAAATATTTCGCGCATTTTGAAAAATTATTTATTTGAAGAAACCTCGTGGAATCTTTTCTTAATCCTTATCCGTGCAATATTCGGCTATTTTTCCTATTATTTTCATCTCTCTCTCTCTCTCTCTCTCTCTCTCTCTCTCTCTGTCTGTCTATATCTCTCTCAATTCTCTCTCTATCGACCGCGGAAAATTTCGCGCATTTTGAAAAATTATTTATTTGAAGAAACCTCGTGGAATCTTTACTTAATCCTTATCCGTGCAATATTCCGCTTTTTTTCTCTTCTCTCTCTTTCCACTTTTTTCTCTTCACATAAAAAAAATAATCGACTTGTTTCACGGAAACAAGAAATATTTCCTGGAATCTTTTCTAAATCCTTATCCGTGCAATATTCGACTTTTTTTTCTCTTCTCCCCCCCCCCCTCTCTCTCTTTCTCTCCACATTTTTCTCTACACATAAATAATCGACTTGATAACACGGAGACAACAAATATTTCGTGTAATATTTTCTGAATCCTTATCAGTGTAATATTCGGCTTTATTTTCTCATCTTCTCCTCTCTCTCTCTCTCTCTCTCTCTCTCTCTCTCTCTCTCTCTCTCTCCACACTTTTTCTCTTCACATAAATAAAATAATCGACTTGTACCACAGACAACAAATATTTCGTGTAATATTTTCTAAATCCTTATCCGTGCAATATTCGGCTTTTTTGCTCTTCTTTTCATATCTCTCTCTCTCTCTCTCTCTCTCGACCGCGGAATATTTCGCGCACTTTAAAAAATTATTTATTTGAAGAAACCTCGTGGAATCTTTACTTAATCCTTATCCGTGCAATATTCGGCTTTTTTTCCTCGTCGTTTCATATCTCTTTCTCTCTCTCTGTCTCTATCTCTCTCTCTCAATTCTCTCTCTATCGACCGCGGAATATTTCGCGCATTTTGAAAAATTATTTATTTAAAGAAACTTCGTGGAATCTATTCTGAATCCTTATCCGTGCAATATTCGGCCTTTTTTCCTCTTCTTTTCATCTCTCTCTCTGTCTGTATCTGTCTCTCTCAATTCTCTCTTTCTCGACCGCGGAATATTTCGCGCATTTTGAAAAATTATTTATTTAAAGAAACCTCGTGGAATCTTTTCTGAATCCTTATCCATGAAATATTCGGCTTTTTTTCTCTTCTCTTCTCTCTCTCTCTCCACTTTTTTTTTCTTCACATAAATAAATAATCGACTTGTATCACGGACAAAAAATATTTCGCGCTTTTTTTAGAAAAATATTTCTTTGAAAATTCCTCTTGGGAATCTCTCATGAATCCTTATCCGAGGTTTATACAGCTTGCGCTTCCTTTCTCCTCTCTCCCTCTCTCTCTCTCCCTCTCTTTCTCTCTCTCTCCCCCTCCCCACACCTTTCCTCTTCACATAAATAAATAATCGACTTGTACCACGGAGACAACAAATATTTCGTGGAATCTTTTCTGAATCCTTATCCGTGCAATATTCGGCTTTTTTTTCTCTTCTCTCTCTCTTTCTCTCTCCACTTTTTTCTCTTCACATAAAAAAAATAATCGACTTTTACCAAGGACAAAAAATATTTCGCGCTTTTTTTTTAGAAAGAATCGTTTCTGGGATTGGTTGAAGGGAATAAATAACTAATCGGAATTCCCGTAATTGGTCGTTAATTAGTGCGTGTCTCGTTACATAAATTATTATTATTTTTACTTTTTTGTGAAAACTGCAAACGCAATTTATTTCAGGGTAATTAAACGCAGAAAATTTTCACGTTAAATAAAATTGGTAACTGGCCGATAATTTTCCTCTATTTCCATCAGTTAAAAGAGAGTATTTGATAAGTAAATAAATTAGTAAAACAACCTGTGAGTCTCAGAGAAATAATTTTATTGTAAACTTTATTGACAGTTGTTAGTTTCGTTCCTAAATTTGTAATTTGATGCCATTACTATTAGTAACCGTCAGGATTTGATCAATAAAAAGACTCAAAAAGTGGTTTGTCTAATTAAAATTCTACAAGTAATATCTTTGGATTTTTCCCTGATGATGTAATTTGATGCCATTTCAAATTAGTAACCGTCAGGATTTGATCAATAAAAAGACTCAAAAAGTGGTTTGTCTAATTAAAATTCTACAAGTAATATCTTTGGATTTTTCCTTGATGGCGTAATTTGATGCCATTACAATTAGTAACCGTCAGGATTTGATCAATAGAAAGACTCGAAAAGGTTTTTCCTGATTAATATTCCACAAATAATATCCTTGCATTTTTCCTTGATGGTGTAATTTGATGCCATTTCAATTAAACGTCGTCAGGATTTGATCAATAAAAATACAAAAAGGTTTTGCCTAATGAAAATTCTACAAGTAATATCTTTGGATTTTTCACTGATGATGTAATTTGATGCCATTACAATTAGTAACCGTCATGATTTGTAATTTAAATGGGAATCAAGGAAAATAAGAAGGAATAAACTTAACTCGTGCATTTCCTGGCACAAGCGACGAGGCTGACATCTATTTGTAGGGAAAAAAATATATATTTATTGATTTTACAATCGGTGTATTTAGTAAAATAGCAAAACAGTTTCCTTCAACCTTCTCGTGTATGTAAATTAATTGACTTAGTGTAGTTTTAAAGGCTCTTGTAGCTGTATTATTTTTTGTGTTTTAACCCAAGGCACGGGTAGCCCCTCAAGTACACGCTCGCCCGCACAACACTCCGCTACTGCGCGTGCGCAACACTGATCCGTTATCCCCCAATTACGTCACGTCGTACGTCACAACAGTTACTATGTAAAGGTGCCCAAAGTAAAATATTTGAACTGAAGAAAATTTTTAAATAAAATATTCATACAGGTGGTGGTAGTAGAGCGATGATTGTAAAAAAAAATTGTTGTATTAACAATAAATCTAGGGCCAAAAACCAATTTAAAGGAGGAAATTATAAGTCAACTCCACATGGACAGCAAATAAATATGAAATGAGAGTAAAATATAAAAATAAAAAATAATGGTAAAAACAATAAAGGAAATAGTACGAAGGAACGACGTAAGTTAGATTTAAGGAAGAAAATTTTAGGAAGAAAATAAAACATTTAGTTTATGAATAGGTGCAGATTAATAAATCTTGGGCTGATAAGTAATTGAAAGGAGAAAATTATGAGGAAACTCGATTAATTCTGTAAATAAATATGAAAAGAGAGTATAACAAAAAGATGATAAACACAATAAATATATACAATAAATTTTGATTAGTAATCTGAATGTAATGGACAGTAAATAAATATGAAATGAGAGTAAAATAAAAAAAAGAATGGTAAACACAATAAAGGAAGTAGTACGAAGGAACGACGTAAGTTGGATTTAAATTCTGAAGGTAGGAAGAAAATAAAACAGTTTGTGAATAGGTGCAGATTAATAAATCTTGGGCTGATAAGTAATTGAAAGGAGAAAATTATAAGGAAACTCGATTAATACTGCAAATAAATATGAAAAGAGAGTAAAACAAAAAGAATGATAAACACAATAAAGGAAGTGGCTGAGAAGGAACTAAATATATATAAAAAATTGTGATTATTAATCTGAATGTAAAAAGAAAAACATTAAACTACATATTTTCTGAATTAATTTAGAGACAATAAATCTTGGGCTGCTAAACAATTTAAAAGAGAAAATTAAAAGTTAACTCCACGAGGGCTGCAAATAAATATAAAATGAGAGTGAAATCAAAAAGAATGGTAGACCACAATAAAGAAAGTAGTACGAAGGAACGACGTATAAAGTTGGATTAATAAGGAAAGGGTAGGAAAAATTAATGATACATAGTTTCTGAATTGGTGTAGAGATTAAATTCACTGAAAAAATCTTAGGCTGATAAAAAATTCAAAGGAGAAAATTATAAGGAAAATCGACATTAATATATGTAAATGAGAGAATATGAAACAATAAAAAAAAGAATGGTAAACACAATAAAGGAAGTATCACGAAGGAACTAAGTACATATAATAAATTTTGTTTAATAAGCTGAATGTAAAAATTAATTAATAAAACTACATATTTTCAGAATTGGTACAGAGATTTAATTCAATGCAATAAATCTTGGACTGGTAAACAATTTTAAAGGAGAAAATTATATGTCAACTCGATGAAGGCTGTAAATAAATACAGAATTAGAGTAAAATAATAACAATTGCGAAAATAATAAAGGATTAATATGTTAAAAATAGGAAAATACGTAAGTGAATTAGAAAATGTACGAAGAAAGGTTAATGTAGTCTAAGACGAAAACTCCAAGATACAGGTCGTATGAATCAGGACAGTGAGAAAGAAAACATAAAAATAGATGTACTAGAGAAGGGAAGGGAAGGGAAGAATTCAGAGGAGCAAGGACTACATGATCCCGGGGGATTTACAAGAAAAGGCAGAAAGAAGAAGGCGGCAGCAAAATGGACGGAGGAAGGAAGGTAACAAAAAGGAAAAATGATTGGAAGAGTACTGTAAGAGGAGAAATATGGGAGAAAAATCGTCATGAGAACTTATTTCACGTAGGCCGCGTGGCTCAAGACAGTGAAAAAAAAATAGATTAAGTAAACAAGAGAAGGGAAGAGAAGAATTGAGAGCAAGGACTTCATAATCCCGGGGGATTTACAAAAAAAAACAGAAAATAAGACGGCACCAAAATGGACAGAGGAAAGAAGGTAACAAAAAGGAAATATGATTGGAAGAGTACTGTAAGAGGAGAAAGAAGGGAGAAACATCGTCAGGAGCACTTATTTCACGTGGGCCGCGTGGCTCAAGACTGTGAAAAATATAATAGATATAAAAACAGATGAAGTAGAGAACGGAAAAGGGAAGAAAACACAAAAGAGGAATTCTACGGAGTGAAGAGGATTTTCAAGAAAAGACAGAAAAGAAGGCGGCAGCAAAACGGACGGAGGAAGTATGTAAAACAACACGGGAAAAGGATGGAAGAGTACTGTAAGAGGATAAGCAAGGGAGAAAAATCGTCATGAGAACTTATTTCACGTGGTCTTGCAGTCGGTCAAAAATCGAAGAAAGAAGAAGAAGAAGATATAAGAAAAAAGGTGATCACCTAACAGAACGAGACAGAAAAGTTAAAAACGGACAGGACACACACAAGGGAGAAATAAATAATTGGGGGTAAAGACTGAAGTAGTCAACGTGGGCCTGGGCCATGAAGGGAAGTAAAAGTAGTCTGTTGAACTCGGTTTTCTTGAAGTCAGGTGACGCAGCGAATAGTGGGATAATTACGGTACCTCGGCATCTTCAACGGTAATTCACCAGCAGAGAATTCAGAAGTGTCGAGTGAGTGACACTCTCTGTGGGTGGCGGAGATGAGAGAGAGAGGAACGAAGGTTAAAATTAAGAACCACAACCACGGGCAGCACCATTAACCCTCATTTGGCTCGTCTTAAACGTCGACTGACTGTAGCTGGTGGCCGAGAGACGCCGCCGCCACCCAGCTGCGGAGGACCACCAAAAGGTAGAGGAAATATCATAAAAACAAAATAAGATGGAGGCAGGAAGCGCGTGCATGGGAAGGGAAGGGAAGGTTGCTCCGACACGCCATAACAAATTCGCTCTCACAGATAAGCGAGCGAGCAACAGTTGCCCACTGGCTGGCGGCGGCCTCCTTTCTGGCCCCTCAACAGCGACACAATGGAGATGAGTTATTACTCCAGCAGCCACGGACAAAGGCAACCTCCAACTGCGAATCCTCCACCTTGCCAATCTCCCTCTCTCTCCCTTTTCAATCAAAATTTAGAGTTATACGCGCTAAAATCATGACTAATCCTACTCAAATTCCATCGTCAGGGAAAATCCAAAGATATTACCTGTATAATTTTAATTAGGCAAAACCTTTTTCAGTCTTTTTATTGATCCAATCCTGACAGTTACTAATTGTAATGGCATCAAATTACAACATCAGGGAAAATCCAAAGATATTACATGTAGAATTTTAATTAGGCAAAGCCATTTCGAGTCTTTTATTGATCAAATCCTGACGGTAAAAAAAGGCCAAAGATATAATTTGTAGAATTTTAATCAGGCAAAATCTTTTTGAGTCTTTTTATTGATCCAATCCTGACGGTTACTAATAGTAACGACATAAAATTACATCGTCAGGGAAAATTCCAAAGATATTACTTGTAGAATTTTAATTAGGCAAAACCTTCTTGAGTCTTTTTATTGATCAAATCCTGGCGGTTACTAATTGTAATGACATAAAATTACATCGTCAGGGAAAATTCCAAAGATATTACCTATATAATTTTATAGGCACAACCGTTTTTATTCTCTTTATTGATCAAATCCTGACGGCGTTTAATTGAAATGGCATCAAATTACACCATCAAGGAAAAATGCAAAGATATTATTTGTAGAATATTAATCAGGTAAAACCTTCTTGAGTCTTTTTATTGATCAAATCCTGACGGTTACTAATAGTAATGGCATCAAATTACACCGTCAGGGGAAATTCCAAAGATATTACTTGTATAATTTTAACTAGGCAAAACCTTCTTGAGTCTTTTTATTGATCCAATCCTGACGGTTACTAAAAGTAATGGCATCAAATTACATCGTCAGGGAAAAATCCAAAGATATTATTTGTAGAATTTTATAATATGATAGTTATTAACGTCTGTAAGTTTAAATAACTGTTTAAATGAAGCCAAAAAAAACAGACAAAAATTAATAAAACAAAGCCAACGACAAATTCATCCTCCCACAGGTTTCGGTCCAGATCGGGTCCGAAACATGTAGCTATATTAAAGTAGGTTTTATTATATTTTGTCTGAAGGCAAATGGAATAGAAAGGAAAAGGCTAACTTGGATTAGAACAAATTCCTAATTCAAATATAAAATATAGAATGAGCGTTGAAGAAGACATAATAGATATAAAAGAGGCTAACTTGGGTGATATATACTATAGAAAGAAAAATATAACTTGGGTTAGAACTCATTCCTAATACACATATTGAGCAATGTCGGGAAAAAGATGGCCAATTAAGATTTTGAACTGGACACAGAATAATTGAGAGAAATAAAACTAACAAGGATTTTGTTGTTAATCCTTACACGGTTAATAATCTTTTCGTGGTATTTCGCCACTAATATTTTAAATTATTTCAAATTTTCATTCACAAAAATAATGAAATAAACTAAAAAATAAATTGTTATTCATAATCATATTTTTCTAACATTATTTTAATAATATATAAATATGTCTTACGTCAGAATCCATTCCTTTCATAACTGACTTTTTTTTACATTTATTCTTATTCTCCCTCATGGCGTTTCGAAAGACGAATAAACGAGACGAATTGTATTTATATGAAATTATTTACTGTACCAGAAAATTAAAATATTCCCTTTCTTCCCCTTGATAGTTGCTTTTATAAGCTTCCTTTTCCTCGCTGACTTGTGGCAGATTTTATCTATTAGCCCAAACAGCTTCTTCACGTTTATTTTCTCTTCTTGACCTTCCTTCCCTGGCGTCATTCGTGAAATATCTCGGACCTCGTTCCAGTTTTGATGAAAATTTAAATTTTTTCATCCTTCCACTTGGTTTAATTTAGGAATATTCAAGGAGAAAGTTAAATGAGGGGGAAAAAAAATACGAAGTAGTATCCCCGCAGTGTCACCATCTGTCGGTAATAAGGGTAACGAGATGAGATGGTGGCGGCTCCCGTGACGTCACGAGGACGGCTTCAACCTAGAGGGAAATGTGATGTCTCTAGAGATTCAGAGGAAAGTCGACGATTATTGTTCGACGTTTTTCCTTCAAGTCGTTTTCCAGAGAAATATTTTCCCTTGGGAAATATTTTCATTTTTCCCATATCACTGTGGTTTCTGAGAGTGATTGTAGGTTTTTTTTCCTCACTTAAGACCAACTAATTTTTTTACCCCTACAGAATCTATTCGGTGAATATATATTATTTTTCTCCACACGTCAATTGACGGACTTTATTTCTCTCTTTAAGTGACGGGTTACTATTGTCATTTCTGACTTTTCTTACTTGCGTTAGTAACTAAATTATTTATTTGAAGAAACCTCGTGGAATCTGTTCTGAATCTTCCTGAACCTTGGACTTTTGTCTGTATACACATTTTCTTTTATTAATTTACTTTTTTTAATAGTTCAGTCTTGTTTAATCTCTTATTCTTCTTCCTTATGCTACCTTCTCATCCTATTTTTTTAAAAAAATCTCTATTAATTAACATTTTAATAGTTCAGTCCTGTTTAATCTCTTATATATATATATATATATATATATATATTGAAATACCTCTATTAATTTACTTTTTAATAGTTCAGTCTTGTTTAATCTCTTATTCTTCTTCCTTATACTACCTTGTCATCCTATATATATTTTTTTGAAACACCTCTATTAATTTACTTTTTAATAGTTCAGTCTTGTTTAATCTCTTATTCTTCTTCCTTATACTACCTTGTCATCCTATATATATATATATATATTTATGAAATACCTTTCATAATTTATTTTTTAATAATTCAGTCTTGTTTAATCTCTTATTCTTGTTCCTTATACTACCTTGTCATCCTATATTTTTTGAAATACCTCTATTAATTTACTTTTTAATAGTTCAGTCTTGTTTAATCTCTTATTCTTCTTCCTTATACTACTTTATCCTATGTTTTTGTTTTGAAACACCTCTATTAATTTACTTTTTAATAATTCAGTCTTGTTTAATCTCTTATTCTTCTTCCTTATACTACCTTGTCATCCATATATATATATATATTTTTGAAATACGTCTATTAATTTACTTTAAGTTTATTTGTCTTTAATTATGTACTTTAGTTTGTTCATTTTTAATGTACGACGTATTATCATATTTCCTCAATAGAGGATTAATGGAAACAACAATAAATTTAAATATTCAGCTTTCTCTCTCTTTCTTTTCTCCCCATCTCTCTCTCTCTCTCTCTCTCTCTCCCTTTCTTATCTACCTATCTATCTATCTATTCCTTATTCCCTTCTTGTAAAAAAATATAGGGAACAAAGAAAGACTTAAATGTTTCGACCTTGATTTCTAAGTTATTTTTATATCTGCATTTTTGTCTCCCCCCCCTTTCCCCTTCGAGTTTCTATATTAACGTCTCTTCGTTATTAAATATCCTAAATTAACCCACAGGGAGGGAAGGAATTTCAATTTCGTCTAACCCAAGGAATTTCGCAACGAAAAGGTTCCAGAGAACTTAAAATACTCTGTGAAATATGAAGCAATTATTCGCGTGGAAGTTCACATTTAGGGTTGGCGGCCATTTTATAAAAGGTGACGTCTCTGTTTCTCTCCGCGACAAAAATTATTACGAGGAAATATTTTCCAATTAAGAGGTTGAAGAGTTGTTGGAGGAGCCGCAGCCTTCCTTTATATATAGAGCCTGCGGCTGTAAATTGTTCTCGTAATTGGGACGGTCCACTTTAATAATATATATATAAGCCCGTGACTTTTGTACGTTGCCTTAAGGTCAGCCAAGGTCAAGTCAACAGGTAACGAAATTAATACACCGCTTGATATAGCCAAAAATGAACGTAAATGACAAGATGATTCGAGGAAGACGAAATAATAAGAAACAAGTCTGAATTAAAAGGCTAAGGAGACGTAAGGAAGAAGAATAAGAGATAAAAACAAGACTGAACTATTAAAAAAGTAAATTAATAGAGGTATTTCAAACAAAAATATAGGATGACAAGGTAGTATAAGGAAGAAGAATAAGAGATTAAACAAGACTGAACTATTAAAAAGTAAATTAATAGAGGTATTTCAAAAAAATATATAGGATGACAAGGTAGTATAAGGAAGAAGAATAAGAGATTAAACAAGACTGAACTATTATAAATTATTAATAGAGGTATTTCAAAACAAGTATAGGATGACAAGGTAGTATAAGGGAGAAGAATAAGAGATTAAACAAGACTGAACTATTAAAAAGTAAATTAATAGAGGTATTTAAAAAAATATAGAATGACAAGGTAGAAAAAGGAAGAAGAATAAGAGATTAAACAAGACTGAACTATTAAAAAGTAAATTAATAGAGGTATTTCAAAAAAAAATATAGGATTACAACGTAGTGTAAGGAAAAAGGATAAGAGATTAAACAAGACTGAACTATTAAAAAAAGTAAATTATTAAAGGTATTTCAAAAAAATATAGGATGACAAGGTAGTGTAAGGAAGAAGAATAAGAGATTAAACAAGACTGAACTATTAAAAAGTAAATTAATAGAGGTATTTCAAATATATATATATATATAGGATGACAAGGTAGTATAAGGAAGAAGAATAAGAGATTTAACAAGACTGAACTATTGAAAAGTAAATTAATAGAGGTATTTCAAAAATATATAGGATGACAAGGTAGTATAAGGAAGAAGAATAAGAGATTAAACAAGACTGAACTATTAAAAAGTAAATTAATAGAGGTATTTCAAAAAATATATAGGATGACAAGGTAGTATAAGGAAGAAGAATAAGAGATTAAACAAGACTGAACTATTAAAAAGTAAATTAATAGAGGTATTTCAAAAAAAAATATAGAATGACAAGGTAATATAAGGAAAAAGAAGAAACAATAAAATATTCCGAAGAAGCTAAGGCGATGTAAGGAGGAAGAAGAAATAAAAAAACAATTATAAATAAACCAAAGAAGAAACAAATAATAAAATATTCTGATGAAGCTAAGGCGATGTAAGGAGGATGGAGAAGTAATTCACAAACAACTCTAAAGAAGCTAAGGTGATGTAAGGAACGAGAGTATCAAATAAACCAACTGAAATGTTATAAAAAAAATTAAGCAATAAAGTTATTTTAAAGCAAATATGAAATGACAAGATAATATAAAAAAGAAGAATATATATAATGAGAAAAATCTAAAGAATTGGAACAAATTCAACCGCTTTTAAAATGTTTAAGAAGACGTAAGAATAAGAGAATAAACAAGGCTGAACTGTTTAAAAAAGTAAATTAAATAGGTATTTAAAAAACAAATATTGAATGACAGTAATGTAAGAAGAACAAATAATAAACAATTCTAAAGAAATTAAGGTGTGGAAGGAAAGAGAATAATAAATAAACAGGACTAAAAAAATTTAGTAATAAATTTATTTTAATGTAAATATAAAATTAAAGGTAATATAAAAAAGGAGAATGTAAAACGAAGAAAACCAAAGAATGAGAACAAATTAAATCTAATTAAAGGACTAAGGAGACGTAAGGAAGAAGAATAAGAAAATAAACATGACGAAAGGTTTTTTTAAAAAAACAAATATATATTGACAAGGCGATAGAACGTCGAAGAATAAACCCAAAAAAAATTCCGAAGAAGTTAAGATTATGTAAAGATGAAAAAGAAACGAGTAATTAACAGTTAAAAAGAAGCTGAGGTCATGTAAGGAAAGAGAATAACAAATAAACAAGACTGAAATGCGTAAAAAAACAAATAAACAAATATGAAACGACAAGGTACTATAAAAAAAGGGAGAACATCAAACGATCAAAATTAAAGAATTATAACTAATTAAATCGTTTTAAACGTCTAAGGAGACGTAAGAAAAAAGAATAATAAGACAATAAACAACCCAGAAATTTTTAAAAAAGTAAATTTTAAGACGGTATTTCAAAAAAACAAGTATAGAATGACAAGGTGATATAAGGGAGAAGAAAAAGAAAAAATAATAAACAACTCTGAAGAAGCTAAAGTGATGTAAGGAAAGAGAATAACAAATAAGCAAGACTGAAATGCTTAAAACATTTAATAATGAAGTTATTTTAAACTAAATATAAAATGGCAAAGTAATGTGAAAAAAAAGAGAATGTATATTGAGCAAAACGAAAGAAAAAAATTAAATTGATTAAGATACGTAAAAAAGGAATGAAGAAAAAATAAGAGAGAAACCGTTAAATATTTTAATATCATTTTTTTTCTGGCAGTCACTTATTCTTGGTTTTGGGAGGTTTCTATCAATATCTGTCTTAATTTTACTTATTTTCGCCCAAGTTTTCCTTATTTTCCGTCCTTTTCCAATACTTTTTTCTTTTTCAGTTTAAATTTCCTTATCTTCCACTTTGTATTTTAGTATTTCTGCGCTCACAAAGGTCATTCCCCGAGTGTCGACGATGTTGACGACCAAGGAAGAGGATCAACTGTCGTGGTTTCATTTCCCAGGGTTCAGCGTGTCGACGGAATGAATGTCTGATGGCGTGAGCGACGAGCTGACGTCTGAGTGACGTGACAGCGAGGACAAACACTGAATGGGCAACGAGAGACGAGCCAGGGAAGACTTTTCCCACACACACACAACACAACAAGGTAAAAGTTACCACTTCGGGAATTGGTGAAAAGGTAACGTGAACAGGTAAGGGAGGGGGAGGGAAAGGTGACGTCACAGCGAGATCGGAAAGGGGTTGGTCCAAGATAAGCAACGACGTCCAGAACACTTCAACTGCTGATGACGACGGACAATCAGTCTCAAGACGTGCATTCGTAAGAAGATGCTGTGGAATGCCAAAGTGAGAGGACGTCCGACCACATTCACGCCATTGACGACGATGATGTGTACCACGAGTTTAAATCCACGGAACACCTTCACAGGGGTAAATGGTGTGAAAGATGAGACATCAGGAAATGCCGTGAGGTACGTACGAGGAGATCAGATCCGCCCGATGAAGGTTTTCGTCAAGCTAATCGGGCAAAGAGTGGGAAAGAAGTCCAGTCACTTCCAGTAATGATGACGTCAGGCAGCGGGAACAAGCAGGCTGGTGTCTGGAGGTTTGTACGAGGAGATCTGATCCACCCAACGAAGACTTTCAGCTCACTAGATGGGAGAGCGAGTGAAATACGAAGGTAGGAGCTAGGACGTCCAATTACGTCCAGTAATGATGACGTCAAGCCGCGTGAATGGCCAGGCTGGTGTCTGGAGGTTTGTACGAGGAGATCAGATCCACCCAATGAAGGCTTTCGTCAAGCTAAACGGCAAAAAGTGCGAAAAAAGTCCAGTCACGTCCAGTTACAGATGAATCTGAGATCCGGAAATACCGGAACACTGGTGTCTGGAGGTTTGTACGAGGTTCATACCAGGAGATCAGATTAACCTCAATGAAGACTTTCACCGCGATAAATGGGAGAGGGTGTGAAATATGAAGGTGGGAGCTAGGACGTCCAGTGACGTTCAGCGCTGATGACGTCAGGCAGCGGGAACGACCAGGCTGGTGTCTGGAGGTTTGTACGAGGAGATCAGATCCATCCAATGAAGACTTTCAGCACACTAAATGGCAATGGGAGTCGTGAAAGACGTCCAGTCACGTCCACTGCTGAAGACTTCTGAGAACGGGGATCGACCGTGTTGGTGTCTGGAGGTACGTTTGAGGAGATCAGATCCACGTAATGAAGACTTACACTAAAGTAAATGGGAAATGGTGAGAAAGATGCTGTTTACTTCCACTACTGATGACGTCTGACATTGGGAGCGACAATGCTGGTGTCTGGAGGTAAGTACGAGGAGATCAGATCCATCCTATGAAGACTCTCGGCACACTAGATGGGAGAGCGAGTGAAATACGAAGGTATGAGCCTGGACTTCCAGTACTGATGACGTCAGGCAACGGGCACGGTCAAGGCTGGTGTCTTGAGGAAAGCACGAGGAGATCAGATCCATCCAAATGAAGAATTTTACCATGCTAAATGGAAATGGGCGTGAAAGACGTCCAGTCACGTCCACTGCTGAAGACTTCTGAGAACGGGGAACGACCGTGCTGGTGATGGAGATACGTATGAGGAGATCAGATCCACCCAATGAAGACTTTCAGAACACTAGATGGGAGAGTGAGTGAAATACGAAGGTAGGAGCTAGGACGTCCAGTAATGACGACGTCAAGCCGCGGGAACGACCTGGCTGGTGTCTGGAGGTTTGTACGAGGAGATCAGATCCACCCAATGAAGACTTACACTAAAGTAAATGGAAAATGATGAGAAAGACGATGTTTACTTCCACTTCTGATGACGTCAGGCCGTGGGAACGACAATGCTGGCTGGTGTCTAGAGGTTCGTACGAGGAGATCAGATCCATCCAAATGAAGAATTACACAACGCTAAATGGTAATGGATTAGAAAGACGACCAGTCCCATCCACTTCTGATGACGTCTGATATCGGGAACGAACGTGCTGTTGTCTGAAGGTACGTATGAGGAGATCAGACCCATATAATGAAGACATTCACCACCGCTAAATGGGAATGATTGTGATGGACGAGGGTAGGAGCTAGGACGTCAAGTCACGTCTACTTCTGATGACGTCTTACAACGGGAACGACCACGCTGGTGTCTGGAAGTAAGTACGCGGATATCAGGTCCACTTCAATGGACACTTACACCATACTAAATGGGAAAAGATATGAAAGACTAAAGTAGCACCTACGACGTCTATTCACGAAAGACCATGCTGGTTGGTGTCTGGAGGTACGTACGAGTAGATCTGATCGACCACATGAAGACTTTCACCACACTAAATGTGCAACGGACGTGAAAAACGTTCAGTCACTTCCACTGATGATGAAATCTGACGTTGGGAGCGACCATTCCCGTGTCTGGAGGTACGTACGAGGATATCAGATCCACCTCAATGGAGACATTACATGGAAAAAATGATGTGAAAGACGAGGGTAGGAACTAGGACGTCCAGTCACTTCCACTGCTGATGACGTCCGACGTCAGGAAAGACCATTCTGGTGTCTGGAGGTACTTACGAGGATATCAGATCCACCTCAATGGAGACATTACATGGAAAAAAGGATGTGAAAGACGAGGGTAGGAGCTAGGACGTCCAGTCACTTCCACTGCTCATGACGTCTGACAAAGGGAAAGACCATGCTGGTTGGTGTCTGAAGGTACGTACGAGTAGACCAGATCGACCACATGAAGACTTTCACCACACTAAATGTGCAACGGGCGTGAAAGACGACGTCCAGCCACTTCCACTGCTGGTTTCTGGAGGTACATACGCGGATCTAAGGTCAACCAGACGTAGATTTCCACCACGCTCAATGGGGAATTGGTGTGAAAGACTCAAGGGTAGGAACTCGGACGACGGCCAAGTTCAGATTTCTTGAAGGACGTCGATGAAGCCGAAAATCAATCTTGGGATCTTTTTTTACATCAGGTTCTGTTTTGCGGAGGAAGTAGATGGGTTTTGGGTTCATCTTGTGGGACTAAGGTCATAATCAATCAGGGAAGATTTCTTACAGGAGAATGATGTCAGTGAATGTGTGTGTGTGTGTTATATATAGCTGCGTAGCCAATTAGCGTGTGTGTTGGCCCGGATATTGATCGGATGGATGGACGGACTGACGGAGGAGAGTGAGAGGCGAGGATGGAGCCAGCAGCTACTTAGGCACATCAAAGTAGCGAGCTCCCTCATTATCGCAAATGCGGCGACTCAGTGGCTCTCGAGTCGAGGGTCCTCGTCTCCTTCCCTTCCTTCCCTTGCCTCGCCTCGTCTCCTCCTCCTCCTCCTCCACAGACAACTGCAGAGCGCCGTCTCTTCCTCCTCCACCACCTGTGACTCTGAGTCAAGTCAACACACGCTACGCGCGACTTCTTTTTTTTTTGGTTAACAGGCTACATGAGGGTGATCCTGAAACAGGCAACTCCCCTTTAATAGCATAGGAAGAGAATTGAAAAGGGGGGATGCGGAAGGTAGAGCAAGGTAGCCTAGCAAGGGTTAACTAGAGGGCCCCCCGGGCTATGGTTTAAGGATCCTACCCGGTGTTTCACCTAAAGAGATGCAGGGAAAACCCTAGAAAACCTGCATCAGGTAGGTCGGGCATTGGGTACTATTGTCACGCCCTTCCGAATGACGGGAGACGAGTCTGCTGTGGGGACGCAGCATTCCCTTCTCCGTGTCTCCACCAGTTTCAGGAGGCAGTTGGGCCGACTGATCCAATGGGATCAGCGGAGGACAGCTCTTGCCATATGCCCAAGGTCTTTGACCCCGGTACATATACCTCCTAAAATAGGTGAAGGTGTCTCGGCATATGAGAACTTTGATAAAAAGAACCCAGAGAGAGAGAGTGCAGGAGGCATCCCCGACATGATCAGGTGAGCCCCGCAGTCAGTCTGGGCTGAAGACGCGCGACTTCTCCAGTGTCCATCAACTACTTTCCCTTTTTCTTAAACCTGCCTGTGGGAGTTTCCTCAGAGTGACTGCGAGGCTCACCTCATCCATGTCAGGAATGCCTTGTTTTTATTTTATTTATTATTTTACAAAGTTCTCACATGCCGAGACACATTTGGAGCTCGCATGTACTGTGGGGGGGTCGAAGACCTTTGGGCATACGGCAAGAGTTGTCCGCTGATCCCATTGGATCAGGCCCTTCGTGTCTTAAAACGTTTCCTATTAATCTATCCCTTCACATTATCCTGTCCTGTTCTCTTCGTGGACCATTTCTTTTTTTCAAAGTAGCCACACAGAGGACTCAACTATCAGCCTGTTTGGATCATACTAAGCGGTGGTCGAGATGTCCAGTTGCTTCCAGGCT
Organism: Eucriotettix oculatus; assembly: GCA_034510155.1. Classification (NCBI taxonomy): domain Eukaryota; kingdom Metazoa; phylum Arthropoda; class Insecta; order Orthoptera; family Tetrigidae; genus Eucriotettix; species Eucriotettix oculatus. The sequence goes on from CM067379.1 coordinate 5,196,171, forward strand.
TATCTCTCTTAGCAAAGGAGTTGTTTGTCGCTCCTATTATCTTTCCGTGTGTTTCGATTTCTTTTTCTCTCTCTTTATCATTATCTATATCTGTCTAATTCTCTCTCTCTCTTTTATTATCTCTCTTTCTGTCTAATTCTAGCTCTGTGTCTAATTGTGTCTCTCTCTCTTATCATCTTTCTCTCTGTTTAATTCACTCTTTCTTATTATCTGTCTAATTCTCTCTCTTGTTATCTCTCTTCCTCTGTCTAATTCTCTCTCTGTATGACTAATTCTCTTTTTCTTATTATGTGTCACTGTTTAACTCTCTTATTATTTCTATTCCTCTGTCTAATTCTCTCTCTCTCAATCTCCCCCCTATTATCTTTCTGTGTGTTTCCAATTCTTTCTCTCTTTATCATTATCTGTCTCTGTCTAATTCTCTCTCTCTCATTTATTATCTCTTTTTCTGTCTAATTCTATCTCTGTGTCTAATTGTCTCTCTCTCTTTCTTATCTTATCGTCTCTCTGTTTAATTCTTATTATGTGTCTCATTCTCTCTCTTATTATCCCTGTTTCTCTGGTTAATTCTCTCTCTCTGTCTAATTCTCTTTCTCTTATTATGTCTCACTGTTTAATCTCTTCCTTATTATCTGTCTAATTCTCTCGACTAACTGTTTAATTCTCTCTCTTGTTATCTATCTGTCTACCTCTGTCTAATCCTCTGTCTCTGTTATTACCTCTTTCTGTGTATATCTTCTTCTCTGTTTAGTTCTCTCTCATCTCTCTCTCTCTCTCGTCTCTCCCTCTTTATACGCCCTTCCCTAATCCTCTGGAACTCTTTGAGACTGACCGACTCCTCTCTCTCTCTCTCTCTGTTTAATTCACTCTCTTTCTTATTATCTGTCTAATTCTCTCTCTTATTATCCCTGTTTCTCTGTCTAATTCTCTCTCTCTGTCTGTCTAATTCTCTTTCTCTTATTATGTTCTTATTATCTGTCTTCCTCTGTTTAATTCTCTCTCTCTCTCTGTTATTACCTCTTTCTGTCTATATCTTCTTCTCTGTTTAGTTCTCTCTCTCTCTCTGTTTAATTCACTCTCCTCTTATTACCTGTCTAATTCTCTCTGTTATTATCCCTGTTTATCTGGCTAATTCTCTCTCTGTGTGTCTAATTCTCTTTCTCTTATTGTCTCACTGTTTAATTCTCTCTCTTATTACCTCTCTTCCTCTATCTAATTCTCTCTCTCTCTCTCTCTCTCTATTATTGCCTCTTTCTATCTATATCATCTTCTCTGTCTAATTCTCTCTCTCTCTCTTTATACGCCCTTCCCTAATCCTCTGGAACTCTTTGAGACTGACTGACTTCTCTCTCTGTCTTTCTCTCTTTCTCTCTCTTTCTCTCTCTCTCTTTTTCTCTCTCTCTCCCTCGGTTTAATTCACTCTCTTTCTTATTATATGTTAATTATGTCTCTTATTATCCCTGTTTCTCTGGCTAATTCTCTCTCTCTGTGCGTGACTAATTCTCTATCTTATTATCTCTATTCCTGTGTCTAATTCTATCTCTCTCTCTCTTTATACGCCCTTCCCTAATCCTGTGGAACTCTTTGAGACTGACCGACTCCTTTCTCTCTCTCTCTCTCTCTGAAGAGTTTCCGGATTCCTGGTTCCGCAGAATGGTTCCACCACCCAGATAAGGATTCCTTCCGGCTGAGGAAGCCGCTAGCTAGACTAGTGGAGACGTGACGTCTAGAAGGCTGAAGGGAAACTGTAACAATTTAGCTGTCGTCTTTTAGCAGCCGCCGCTGACAGTAAAACTACCTGTGAGGATTCTCTCATATGAATAGCTTACATGATGGGGGGTGGGGGGCGGACGGGGGATTTTTATGATAGGGGGGAGGGCCGACGCTCTCTCTCTCTCGCTGTGAGGTCCTGCTCACTCAATACACTACCCTAAATCTCTTCACACTGTCACTAACATCATCCCCCTAATCCTGCTCAAAGCAGCGTGACGTCAGCTGCCAGTAATGCGCGTGACTTTAGAGGGGGGAGAGGGGCGAAGGCTTCTACATACATCACCCACCGCCTTCTACATATACAAAACTCTGTTTTTTAAAAAAAGAAAAAAAGGATAAGATCCCTCCCCCAAAAAGTCGTCACAAAACAAAATATCCAAATTCCCAATATTATTTAAACTTTAATCATTAATTTTTATGAGTTAAAAATTTATGCTTCGTGTAATTTATTAATTGAAAAAAATTTAAATCATCGATTTGTCGTCGTCCTATTTAGTCCTAAGAGTAGTCTACTGCAATAATCCACGATTACCTATCCTTCGTAAGCTTTTTCATTTCTAACACATTCTCCTCTCTCTCTCTCTCTCTCTCTCTCTCTCTATATATATATATATATATATATATATATATATACATTACTGCGGTGAGGTGTCCTTATTGCTATTTTTCTTCTTCAACGGGTCCTATACACTACTACTATAACTACGTGCATCTTATATCTATGTACATCTTATAACTATAGACATATTTATTTACACGTCATTCCTTTCGGACATTTTAAATTCCGGGACTGTCTTATCTTATCTATCTATCTATCAGTGTGTGTTTAATTCACTCCCCTTTTTTTATTATCTGTCTAATTCTCTGTCTTATTATCCCTGTTTCTCTGGTTAATTCTCTCTCTCTCTCTTTGTGACTAATTCTCTTTCTCTTATTATGTTCTCTCCCTCTCTGTCTAATTCTCTCTCTCTCTCTCTCGCTCTCTCTCTCTTTGTGTTATTACCTCTTTCTGTCTGTATCTTCTTCTCTATTTAGTTCCTTTTCTCTCTCTCTCTCTCTCTCTCTCTCTCTCTCTCTCTCTCTCTCTCTCTCTCTCTCTCTCTCTCTTTCATCTTAATGAAAATTTTATTAAACCCCCTCGTGGCCTATCAAATGTATCCTTTTCAAATTATTCTCCGTTCCTCTATTCAACTTCGAAATTTCTGGTTAGTTACCCTATTTACCCATGACATTATTCTCCTCGTCCTTCTCGTCCTCTTCCTCCTCCTACAGCATCACGTTTTGCGAAATATTCTATTCGTTTACCTTTACCCAATATCTTCGGCAAAGTGTAAGGTGTTTTTTTTTATTTCTTCTCCTTACAGTATGATTCCCTTCCCATATTCCGTTTTACCATTCTTCATCGCCTGTTCTATATACAAGTTTATTTCTTGATTACGGCTTTTCTTTTTTTCTTTCTTGACCTTTCCATCCCTGTTTTCTTTTCGAGGTACTCGCCGTTTCGTCCCGCCGTCCCCCTCCCCCCAGGTGACGTCATCTCCTCAGCTACCAAATTTAACAGAGGAACCTGCACTTTTCTTGGTCCGTCCACACGCCATTAATTTCGTGGGGGGGTTACACCACCTTATTCTCCCAACTGTACCGTGCTCAGTTCTCCTCATCCATTTTTGCGTTCAAGTTTCCTCAGATTTTTGTTTTCCACACAGTCGCCCCTTTCCAAGGGTTTTTTTTCCTCACCGCTGATTTTTTTTTTTTTGGTTAACAGGCTACATGCATGAGGGTGAGAGATCCTGAAACAGGCAACTCCCCTTTAATAGCATAGGAAGGGAATTGAAAAGAGGGGAGGATGCGGAGGAAGGTAGAGCAAGGTAGCCAAGGAAGGGTTAACTAGTGGGCCCCCGGGCTATGGTTTAAGGATCCTACCCTGCACGCGGTGTTTCACCTAAAGAGATGCAGGGAGGGAAAACCCTAGAAAACCTGCATCAGGTAGGTCGGGGGGCATTGGGTGATACTATTCTCACGCCCTTCCCTATGAATGACGGGGGGAGACGAGTCTGCTGCTGTGGTGGGGACGCAGCATTCCCTTCTCCGTGTCTCCACCAGTTTCAGGAGGCAGTTGGCCCTCGACTGATCCAATGGGATCATCAGCGGAGGACAACTCTTGCCATATGCCCCCAAGGTCTTTGACCCCGGAACATACACCTCCTAAAATAGGTGAAGGTGTCTCGGCATGTGTGAGAACTTTGATAAAAAAAAATACCCAGAGAGAGAGAGTGCAGGAGGCATCCCCGACATGATCAGGTGGTAAGCCCCGCAGTCACTCTGGGCTGAAGCAAGGGCCTGCGAGAAAACTCCCGCAGCGCCCCTATTCTTCGCACCGCTGATGTTTTGTACATCATCAATATATTTTTTCCCCCGCGTTTCAGCTGTGGTTGTTACCCTCTTGTTATTTCCTAATTTGTTCACCCCCCATCGTCCTCCGTCCTCCATCCCCTCGTCAGCTTCATATTACCCTAGTTTTCACGCACGCTGACAGATGTTGTTGCGAGGTCAACCGTCGCGATTCCTCCTCCTTCTCGTCCTCGTCCTTATTTCCTTCGTATGCTGCTGTTGTTTGCTTTCGGTTGACCCTTTTCGCTTATATTTGTTTTAGGGGTGGTCAGCGTGACCCATAAGGTGTTAGAGAGAGAGAAGGAAGGGGAAAGACGGGCGACCGTCTCCTTGAACTAATCTAAGCGCCATGTTTGAAGGGGAGAAGAGGAAGAAGATGGAAGGAGAGAGAGAGAGAGAGAGAGGCGAGTGCAGTTTTTACAGTTTGTAACGGTGTAATGAGATCCTCCACGAAACATCTGAGTCGGTCGGCTCTTTTGTCGACGACGAGGTTCCCCCCAAAAAAAACTACTACACCACCAACGTTGTTTCTTGTGCGCTTTACTCCTCCACATAGAGTTGTTGTGCGGATTTGTTGTTTCATCTAATAATTTTTTTTCCTTATTTTTCAGTTTTATTAGCCCTGGGGGCGCAGCATTCCTTCCTCTCTAGCTTGTAATACAAAAATCTGTGGGTGAAGCTAAGATATTTCTAGGATCCATGGAAATTATTTTTAAGCACTGCAATTTTTTTTTAACAAAATAACTCACATGTTACGTAGGGTGATGACGTCATCCTTAATTTAACACAGGGACCTTTCTCTTTCCCCCCCCACCCCTTGCCCCTCCCCAGCCAGTCAAAGATGACGTCATCACCCTACGTAACATGTGAATTATTTTTGAAAAAAATAATTTGCAGTGCTTAAAAATAAAATTCCATGGATCCTAGAAATATCTTAACGTCACCCACAGAATTTTTATTACAGGCTAGAGAGGAAGGAATGCTGCGCCCCCAGCTCTAATAAAATTGGAAAAAAAAGTTAAATGAGAAACAAATCTGCACGGTGATGACGTCATCGTCTACTGGGAGGGTAGGGGAAGGAGAGGGGGGATTTGTGGACCAAGAAAGGTGCCAGGTTCCTGTGTTAAATTAAGGTAAGGCCCCTGCCTCTAATATGAACCGGGCCATGCGATTTTGTTGTTTCATCTATTTTATATTAGCCCTGGGGGCGCAGCATTCCTTTCTCTCTAGCTTGAAACCTTTTTTTTGTAATAAAAATTCTGTGGGTGACGGTAAGATGTTTCTCGGATCCATGGAAATTATTTTTAAGAACTGCAAAATTTTTTGACAAAATATTTCACATGTTACATAGGGTGATGACGTCATATTTGAATGGGTGGGGGAGGGAAGGAGGGGGGGGGGCTTGTGGACCAAGAAATATCTTAGCTTCACCCACAGAATTTTTATTACAAAAAAAATGTTACAAGCTAGAGAGAAAGGAATGCTGCGCCCCCAGGGTTAATAAAACTGAAGAAAATTACATGAAACAACAAATCTGCATGTGTGGGTGACGCTAAGATGTTTCTACGATCCATGGAAATTATTTTTAAGCAATGCAAAATTTTTTTTTTCCAAATAATTCACATGTTTCAAAGAGTGATGACGTCATCTTTGAATGGGAGGGGGAGGGGGCTTGTGGACCAAGAAAGGTGCCAGGTTCCTGTGTTAAATTAAGGTAAGGCCCCTGCCTCTCTAATACGAACAGGGCCGTGCGGATTTGTTGTTTCATCTAATTATTTTGTTTTCAGTTTTATTAGCCCTGGGGGCGCAGCATTCCTTCCTCTCTAGCTTGAAACATTTTTTTTTGTAATAAAAATCTGTGGGTGACGCTAAGATATTTCTAGGATCCATGGAAATTATTTTTAAGCACTGCAAATTTTTTTTAACAAAATAATTCACATGTTACGTAGGGTGATGACGTCATCGTTGAATGGCAGGGGAGGGGAAGGAGGGGAGGGCGTGTGGTCCAAGAAAGGTGCCAGGTTCCTGTGTTAAATTAAGGTAAGGCCCCTGCCTCTAATATGAACCGGGCCATGCGGATTTGTTGTTTCATCTAATAATTTTTTCTTCAGTTTTATTAGCCCTGGGGGCGCAGCATTCCTTCCTCTCTAGCCTGTAATAAAAATTCTGTGGGTGAAGCTAAGATATTTCTAGGATTCATGGAAATTATTTTCAAGCACTGCAAAATTTTTTTTTACAAAATAATGCACAATAATGACGTAGAATGATGACGTCATCTTCGTCTGGTAGGGAGATGCGAGCGGTAGGGGGTGGGGGGGGAAAGAGAAAGGTTTCAGGTCCCTGTGTTAAATTAAATTAAATAAAAATCAGTGGATGACGCTAAAATATTTCTCGGATCCATGGAAATTATTTATATGCTCTACAAAATTTTTTATACAAAATAATTCACATGTTACGTCACGATGACGTCATCGTTGACTGGTACGGGGGGTGCGAGGGAAGGTGGATAAAGAACATTTCAGGCTGGCGTGTGGACCAAGAAAGGTGCCAGGTTCCTGTGTTAAATTAAGGTAAGGCCCCTGCCTCTAATACGAACCGGGCCGTGCAGATTTGTTCTTTCATCTAATTTTATTTTTCAGTTTTATTAGCCCTGGGGGCGCAGCATTCCTTCCTCTCTAGCTTGAAACATTTTTTTTTGTAATAAAAATCTGTGGGTGATGCTAAGATGTTTATCGGATCCATGGAGATTAATTTTAAGCACTGCAAAAATTTTGTTACAAAATAATTCACATGTTACGTAGAGTGATGACGTCATATTTAACTGGTAAGAAAGGTGCGAGGGGAAAGAGGAAGGATGACGTCATCACCATACTTAACATGTGAATTATTTTTGTAAAAAAAATTGTAGTGCTTATAAATAATTTCCATGGTTCCTAGAAATTTCTTAGCGTCACCCACAGAATTTTTATTACAAAAAAAATGTTACAAGCTGAAGAGGAAGGAATGCTGCGCCCCCAGGGCGCAATGTTGGATTAACTTTTAGTTATTTAGAATTTTTTTTTAATAAAGTTGGCATACTTTTCGTGCTCTTTCTGTATTCCTTGCCTGTTTTCTTCTTCCCTTTCTCTCCCATCTATATTGTATAGCCATAATTATTATCGAATACTAATTTAAAAAAAGGAAGGAAGGAAGGAAGACCAAGAACGAGATGGGGCGGAGGATGAGTGATGGAGGATCTGAAGATTGCGAACGTGAGAGAGAATGGAGAGAAAAGATCAGGGATAGAGAGAGAGGCCAAGGTCCACACACAGGGCTGTAGTTCCCTAAGGAGCGAAATGGTACAAATTCGCCAATGACCCTACACAAAATAAATTTATTTATTTTTGTATACATACATTACATTACAAGTACAGCAGACATAAAGAGTAGGACAGCAGAGGCCAGGAAGGAAGGGTGGCTTTCTCGAAAAAGAGGGATTTACTTACGGGAAATATAAGAGTGAATATGACGAAATCGTTGCTAAAAAAATATTGGTATGGAGCGTGACGTCATATGCGGGTACGAAACGTGGACGACAGGAGTTGGGAGAAAGGGAAAAGACTAGAAGGAGCCTTTAAAATGTGGTGCTGCTACAGGAGAATGATGTGATGAGGGTTGTGGATAGAATCACAAAACGAGGAAGCTCTAAACGGAACAGGAGGGAGAGGGAAAAAGCGAACAATTAGGAGGACGTTGACTAAGAGAGAAGGGAATAGATTAATAAGGCGACGTTTTAAGACACAAGGGTGTCTTGTTAATTAGCATCAGAGGGAAGTGTGTGTGTGAGAGAGGGGTAATAACAGAAAAAAGAGGGGAGGGAAAGGATGGAATACGCTAAGCAGTGGATTAGGGTTTTGCTAGTTATAAGGAAAGGAAAAGGCTTGCGCATGAACAGTTGCATCAGACCAGTTACACAGAGGAATGAATACCACCACAACAACAGCAACAACATTACAATAAGTCCCCTTATTAGTAATACTAAAGATCCCTTGATGATGCAATTGGTAAAAAAAAATGGTTGAAGAAATAAAATAATTGTTGTGGTGTGTGTTGCGCCCGTAATTTGTGTTTAGCCGCGCCGTACACCATATATGTATATACGTATATGTCAAAGATGATTGGACGAAAATACTTTTACGTCGCCTGATGATTGGACAAAAATACTTTTACGTTGCCTGATGATTGGACAAAAATACTTTTATGTTGCCTGATGATTGGACAAAAATACTTTTATGTTGCCTGATGATTGGACAAAAATACTTTTATGTCGCCTGATGATTGGACAAAAATACTTTTATGTTGCCTGATTATTGGACAAAAATACTTTTATGTCGCCTGATGATTGGACAAAAATACTTTTATGTTGCCTGATGATTGGACAAAAATACTTTTATGTTGCCTGATTATTAGACAAAAATACTTTTATGTCGCCTGATGATTGGACAAAAATACTTTTATGTCGCCTGATTATTGGACAAAAATACTTTTATGTCGCCTGATGATTGGACAAAAATACTTTTATGTCGCCTGATTATTGGACAAAAATACTTTTATGTCGCCTGATGATTGGACAAAAATACTTTTATGTCGCCTGGTGATTGGACAAAAATACATTTATGTCGCCTGATGATTGGACAAAAAAATTTACGTTGCCTGATGATTGGACAAAAATACTTTTATGTTTCCTGATGATTGGACAAAAATACTTTTATGTCGCCTGATGATTGGACGAAAATACTTTTATGTTGCCTGATTATTGGACAAAAATACTTTTATTTTGCCTGATTATTGGACAAAAATACTTTTATGTTGCCTGATGATTGGACAAAAATACTTTTATGTTGCTTGATGATTGAACAAAAATACTTTTATGTCGCCTGATGATTGGACAAAAATACTTTTATGTTGCCTGATGATTGGACAAAGTAATTGTCAAGCGAGATAATTAGTCGCATGTTCCGTCCATCGATGATGACGTCGTGTCCAGCGTTTGCCGCGGGTGAAACTACGCTGTTCTCATCTCTCTCTCTCTCTCCCTCTCTGACGGTGGTGATGATAATAAAAATACAGCAGGAATTTCAAATTACACAGGGGTTGGCGTGTTCCTTGATCTCTTGTATTTAGGGCTCGAGAGGGGGGGAGGGGGGGAGAATATGTCACACAAAGATTAATTGGACTATATTACCCCCGCGGCGGGAAGTACCTGGGCATTCCATTGCTTTCAATTAGCGCAGCAGCAGCAGCATCGACAACACAAACGTAAACAAGATCGATATGGACGAGCGAGCGAGCGAGCGATGCGATGGGAAGCGAAGCGAGGCGAGACGAGGTGAGGTGAGGCGAGGCGAGGGGGTTCTCGAAATCCTTTGATGCCGCCCCCAGGTTCTCTCTCTCTCTCTCGCGAGCAATCAATGCCGCCTCCGCCGCCTCCGACAAGGTAATTAGCGCAGCGGCAGAGGCAGCAGCAGCAGCGGCCCCCACTACACAGACAGAGAGAGAGTCTGTGCCGCCCCCGCCCCTCCTCCCTCTATGGGGGCCGCCCACATGGTGGCACGGTTAGTTGGGCCCAAGACACGGACTTGCATGGGTGTCGCGATGGTGAGGAGGTCGCCATGCTGAGGGTCGCGCTCCTGGCGCTCGTGGCAGCCGTGCAGCTCAAGGGGTGAGTACCACAATCACTCTAAATCATACCTTTTTTTAAAAAATATTTTTCTCCATCTTTCTTAAAAAAAAATTCTCCATGAAATGTTATTATAAAGTAACCTTGCTTCTAAAATTTGTAAATTTGTTTCAAACTATTGGACCTTCCCGTTTATTTAAGGGTAGTCTGAAAGCAGTTTGCCCTTTTCTTTAAAAACCTTCGTAAAATTTTCTTATAAAATATAGTTGCCATAAAATTTAACAATTAGATTTAAAATCATGGTAGCTTTCGGTTTATTTAAGGATATTCTGCAGGCAGAGTCTATCTTCTGCTAGTGTTTTTTTTTTAAATAATCTCCATGAAATTTTATTATAAAGTTAACGTGCCATAAAATATGTCAATTCTTTTAAATCAACGGTACTATTCGGTTTTTTTAAGGTTTCTTTGAAGGCAATATCAATCTTATCTTACCTTTTTTTAAAAAAATTTTCTCCATGAAATATTAGTATAAAGTTAACCTGCCATAAAATATGTCCATTTATTTAAAATCAAGGGTACTGTTTGGTTTATTTAAGGTTACTTTGAAGGAACGTGCCATAAAATATCTCAATTATTTTAAATCATAGGACTGTTTGGTTTATTTTTTTTTTAATTAATCCTTATTAAATTTTTGTTATAAAGTTAACTTCATTTAAAATTTGACAATTTGTTTCAAACCATTGGACCTTCCCGCTTATCTAAGGTTATTTTGAAGGCAATATCGATCTTATCTTTAAAAACATAATTTCTCCATGAATTGGTAGTATATAGTTAACGTGCCATAAAATATAACAATTGTCTAAAATCATGGGACTGTTTGGTTTATTTTATTTTTTTAAATAATCTCCATGAAATTTTTGTTATAAAGTTACCTTGATTTAAAATTTGACAATTTGTTTAAAAACCATTGGACCTTCCCGTTTATTTAAGGTTACTTTGAAGGCAATATCAATCTACTCTTACCTTTTTTTTCCAAATTTTTTTTTCCCCATGAAATGTTCGTATATAGTTGACTTACCATAAAATATGTTAATTGTTTTTTAAATCATGAAATTGTTTGGTTTATTTAAGGTTACTTTGAAGGAAATCTCAACCTTCTCTTACCTTTTTTTTAAATTTTTCTCCATGAAATGTTATTATTAAGTTACCTTGCTTTAAAATTTGACAATTTGTTTAAAAACCATTGGACCTTCCCGTTTATTTAAGATTATTTTGAAGGCAATATCGATCTTCTCTTTCCTTTTTTTTCAAAAAAAATTTTCTCCGTGAAGATGTTAGTATATAGTTAACGTGCCATAAAATATAACAATTGTTTAAAATCATGGGACTGTTTGGTTTATTTTATTTTATTTTAATAAACTCCATTAAATTTTTGTTATAAAGTTACCTTGATTTAAAATTTGTTTTAAACTATTGGACCTTCCCTTTTATCTAAGGGTATTCAGAAAGCAGTTTGCCCTTTTCTTTAAAAACCTTCATAAAATTTTATTGTAATGTAAAGTTGCCATAAAATTTGACAATTTGATTTTAAAATCATAGGAGATTTCGGTTTATTTAAGGGTATTCTGAAAGCAGTATCTATCTTCTGTTAACCTTTCTTTAAATAATCGCTACGAAATTTTAGTGTACAGTTAATTTGCCATAAAATCTGTCAATTTTTAACAATTATAGGGCCTTTCGGTTTATTTAAAGGAAGCCTTTTTTTAAAAAAATAATTTACATGAAATTTCAGTATATAGGTAACTTCCGTTAAAATTTATCAATTCCTTTAAATCATAGGGCCTTTCGGCTTATTTAAGGGTAATCTGAAGGCAACATCTACCTTTTGTTAGGCTTTTAAAATAAAATAGTCTGCATGGAATTTTATTATAAAATTAACGCGCCACAAAATCTGTCAATTTTTCAAAATTATAGGGCCTTTTGGTTTATTTAAGGTTATTTTAAAGGCATTATATACTTTTTGATAGCCCTTATTTTAACAATCTCCGTGAAATTTTATTGTAAAGTTAACTTGCCTTAAATCGTATCAATTATTTCAAAATTATAGGACCTTTCGGTTTATTTAAGTTCCATATCTTTTTCCAATGTTGAAATATGTCTCTGTCTCTTTTTATGCAGCTTTAAAATAATCTCAGTTTATTTTTAACCTTATGAGTGTGTGTGTGTGTTGAAGTATAATAAATTATTTGACTTATTAATGGCTGGGGAGGGAGGGGAAAATAAATTTTACTCATTATAATAATTTCGTGTTCTGAAAATCTTATAGCGTCTGTATGTGTTAAATAACGGACACTAATTAGGCAAATAGACACCCAATTAATGGACAAAATTTAAGCCGTAGAAGACATTTCTGTTAATTGTCAACATTTCCTTCTAATTTGGTATTCCACTTTCTTTTACTTAGTATAACAGTTTCGTTTTCTCTAAATCTTAATCCCATGCCATAAGCATCTGTATGTGTTAAATAATCCACAGTAATTAGACAAGTAGACACCCGATTAAAGAAATAAAATTAGGCCGTAGAAGACAGTTTTCTGGGGTTTTTTTGTTTGTTTTATCTTTGCCTTGTTAATTGTCTAAATTTCCAGCTAATTTGTTCTCCAGTTTATTTTACTCAGTATAACAATTTCGTGTCCTATAAATCTTTATCCCTATACTGTAACGTCTGTATGTGTTAAATGATAGACACTAATTAGACACTAAATGGACGACTAATTAAAGAGACAAATATTAAGCCGTAGATGACATTTCACCGGGTTTTTATTTTATCTTTGCCCTGTTAATTGGCTGCATTTCCATCTAATTAGTATTCCAGTTCCCCCTTCTTCCAACGCGCGTCAAATAATAATTTGGGAAACTAAATAATCCCTTAAACGTGATTGATGCTCAGTGTGGTTATTTTTATAATTTTTCTAGGTTGACTAAACGTCTACTACTTTCCGTCTTAATTTAATTTAAATTAATTTTCTAAATTTTAATTATAATAATAAATCATTGTTTCTTTTTCCACAAAAACGGACCAATAGGATTACAAAATGAAGCCGTGATAATTTTAATTGCTGCATCTATAACTAATTCAGAGAGATTGATTGGGCCATTTTAAGAATATTTAAAATTACTAAGTCAATCAACTGTAAATCTAAATGATTCAGGACCAAATTCGCTGTAATTTTTCGTCATAAATTTTTTCAATTTAATATTTAAATTAATATTATAATAAAATTCAATGCAGACTGTTTTAAAAAAAGGGTGTTAAACATTTATAATACAGAAAATATAATTTTTACGGTTGCGATCTACAAACCACTTGTTGTGCCGTGTTGACAACGTCATGGAACGTGAAGTCAATAATTAGCTAACCTAGAAAAATAAGTAGAGAAATAACCACAAATCGTTTCATTTAATTATCAATTTTCCCCTTTTATCCCTATTTTTTTTAAAAAAAATGACGGTTGACGGAAGGAAGGGGGGGAACTGGAATACTAATTAGACGGAAGTGTCACCAATTAACAGGGCAAAGATAAAATGAGACCCTCTGAAACGTATTCCAAGGATTAAATTTTTCGTCTCTTAATTGGCCGCTTAATTTTTCTAATTAGTGCACGTTTAACAACGACGTTGAAAATTAGTAAACGATTAATATTTGAGAGATCGCGAAATTGTTACGCGTCACTCTACAGTAACTACTAATTGGGACGACAACCTGTGTAGATAATTGTAACTGATGTAAATAAATTAATGGCACAGGAAACTATTATAAATAAACAATTTTCCGAACAATGTAATGCGGTTTCGTTCCAACTTGAGGTCTTCTTCAGGTTTCCCAGTGTGTGTGTGTGTGACATCGTGTGTCCTTGTGTTCTGTTTATATACATTTTCTTTTACTAATTTTTTTTAAGTTTATTTGTCTTTAATTATGTACTTTATTTTGTTCATATTTAATTTTTAATGTATGACGTATCCTATTTACTCAATCGAGGAAGATTAATGGAAACAACAATAAATATAAATCTAAGTCGTACTTAAACATTTATATAAACAATTTATCTCGTGAATTAAAATGACGGAAGAACAAAAAATAAAGGTTTCGTGCGCACTCGTTGTTCATTCAAGTATTTCAGCCTAAATTTATTTTTAATTTACTTAGATGACATATTATAATTATTGAACATTTTTATGAATCTGCTATTTTTCCCCGTTTGTTACTAATTAACTGGGCAGCAAAGATAACATAAAACCCGCGGAAACGGACTTAATTTTGGTCTCCTAATTAGTCGCTTATTTTTCTAATTAGCGCACGTTTAACACAGAGGTTATAAATATATACAAATATCAAAAGGTTGTTTTTACACGTCTGATTTTTGAAACAATAAGGAAAAACAATTTTTTTTTCGGCCACTTTCAGAATTTTATTTTTTTAACATTTTTGCAGAAAAGAGGAAGAAATTAACGTTTCTGTATTTATTTGTATATAATAACAAAAAAAATCTTTTTCGATTTTTGTCATAATTATAATAATATGTAATACTAATAAGAAAAATTTTTTCGACCACTTTCAGACTTTATTTTTTTTAAAAAAAATTATCAGCAAAGAGGGTGAAAAATAACGTTTCGGCTCTTATTTGTATGTAATAACAAAAAAAAATTCTTCCACCACTTAACTAGAAAAAGGTACAAAACATGTACCGAAACGTTGCCTCATCTTTGGAAATTGATAACTTGACAAAGGTACAAAACAAGTACCGAAACGTTGCATCTATTTTTTTCCTCTCTTTGAAAATTGTTAATAATAAAGTCTGAAAGTGGTCGAAAAATTTTTTCAGCAAAGAGGGAAAAAATAACGTTTCGGCTCTTATTTGTATGTAATAACAACAAAAAAAATTCTTCATCCACCACTTAACCTGACAAAGATACAAAACATGTACCGAAACGTTGCCTCTTTTTTCCTCTCTCTTTGAAATTGTTAAAAATAAAGTCTGAAAGTGGTCGAAAAAATTTTTTCAGCAAAGAGGGAAAAATATAACGTTTCGGCTCTTATTTTTATGTAATAAAAAAAATTTCTTCCACCACTTAACTTGACAAACGTACAAAACAAGTACCGAAACGTTGCCTCTTTTTTTCCTCTTTGGAAATTGTTAACCTGACAAAGGTACAAAACAAGTACCGAAACGTTGCCTCTTTTTCCCCCTCTCTGTGAAAATTGTTAAAAATAAAGTCTGAAAGTGGTCGAAAAATTGGTTTTCTTATTACAATACAAAAATATATGTTTTCAAGTTTTTATACCAATCAGTAACTATTTCAAATTTTAATTACTTGGTTTAATTTATTAGTGTCCATATAACCAACGTGCGTGACCTTCAGTTTCTAGACTAATTAGTTATGTTACAGACCCAGGGAAATTTCACCTAGAAACCTTTAATCTAGAGAAGAAAAGTTGCTTTTTTTGGAAAACATGTACACGTTTACGACGTCACAGAACAAATGAATTAACACTTTCCTGCGATATCAGATAAATCACTGATCAAAGGGAAAGACACAAATATAACGGAATCTCATTGAATATAGCACATTTATTTACTTTAATAAATTCTCAGACTGTTACAACCTAAAAATTTTCCCTGAAGACGAAAACGATTTTACTATAAGAGTTATATTATTACTAATAATTAACCATTATTACAATAAACGATTTTATTGCCTTTAAATAGAGACAGGAACAGCAACTCTTACGCAAACAAACACAATTATCTGACGTCATTTGATTGTAACGAAAATAAAGCGGCCAAACGTTTCAGAATATTAAATTTTAATAAAACGAAAAGGACAACGTATTAGTAAAATATCGTTCGGTTTTTAGAACCTCAACAAGTCCAAACATTAAACTTTTAAAGATTTTAATATCTAATAATTTTTAAAGAGAAACATAATTTTTTTAAAGATGAATTTGGTTTTAATTTACTTCGGTTCTAATTTTATGTATTACTAAAAATTTTTTATTTCTTGAATTCTTTAATGAACAGTTTTAAGTTCATAGTTGATAATTTAAAAAAACCCTATTTACCTTTCTCAAATGTTTAAATAATTTAGACAAACCACTTTTTTTAGGTTCCTCATTTGTATTTATTCTGAAAATATTGAACACGTCATTTGTTTACTTTCACCATTAAAAGTGATTTATTTTTTTAAAAAAACAATTTAAAAAGTTTATGAATCTCAATTTATTTATTATTTATTTTTTCAATTAACATCGCTACTTATTTCGTTACTTAATACGTTCCCTTCTTGTGCTATAGATATAACATGTGATATATACATAACGAGACTGAGAAAACGGTTATGAAGTCAAGATGAACTCCGAAACGTTGCGCTGTCAAATTTTTTTTTATTGAAACGTTTTGTCTCTCTCATTTGAGACTTCTTCAGGTAAAAAAATATAGCTGTACCCCCGAAACGTTGCGCTGTCAAATATATATATTTTTAAAAAAATTCCAGTAAATGAGTTAAATCGGCCTCTTTTTGTCGTTACTCTTTTTTTAAATAATTTAAATAGTGAATATTACAACGTTTTGTCTCTCTCATTTGAGACTTCTTCAGGTTAAAAAAATGTAGCTGTACCCCCGAAACGTTGCGCTGTCAAATATATATTTTTTTATTTTAAAAAATTCCAGTAAATGAGTTAAATCGGCCTCTTTTTGTCAATTCTTAAGAAAAATAATTTAAATAGTGAATATTACAACGTTTTGTCTCTGTCACTTGAGACTTCTTCAGGTAAAAAATAATGTAGCTGTACCCCCGAAACGTTGCGCTGTCAAATATAAATATTTTTTTAAAAAAAATCCAGTAAATGAGTTAAATTGGCCTCTTTTTGTCGTTTTCTTTTTTAAAAAAATAATTTAAATAGTGAATATTACAACGTTTGGTCTCTCTCATTTGAGACTTCTTCAGGTTTAAAAAATGTAGCAATACCTGGAAAGTGACGTCACGACTCCTTCTCCCCTGTAAATATTTTAAAAATATAAAAATTCGGACAAAGAGGCTGATTAACTCATTTATTGTCAGAAAAGTTAATTAATTATATAAAAAAAATTTAATGAGAAAAATATTTTTAAAAAATCATTAACGGGTTGAAAATAGAATAATAATCTCTACACGCCATTTAAGGGCGAGTGAAAATCAATTAGGGGTGCAATTTAGATTAAATGACTTTAAAACAACCTCTTTGCCAGTATTTAATTTTATTTACACATTCAACTGTGCCACGTTTCGTCTCTCATTTGAGACTTCTTCAGGTGTAAAAAAAAATTTTTTAACTGTTCGTGGAAGACTCATTCCAGGACTCCCTTTTGCCCGCCGCCCTTCCCCGAAAATTGATCGAGGTTCCGTCAACAGGATAATTAATTTTTTTTCTTTTTGCACCTGAAGAAGTCTAAATTGAGGGACGAAACGTAGAGTGGTGCGATATTGAAATTTCAAATAAATATTGGCATAGGAAAAGGCTGTTACAACACATTTAATGTATAAATTATTTTTTTAATTTAATTGGAATTTAATTAATTTTCTTTTTCACCTGAAGAAGTCTCAAATGAGGGACGAAACGTAGAGTGGTGCGATATTGAAATTTCAAATAAATATTGGCAAAGAAAAAGGCTGTTACAACGCATTTAATGTATAAATTACTTTTTTTAATTTAATTGGAATTTAATTAACGCAAAAACAACGTTTTATAAAAAGGTTGTTGGACTTCTTCAGGTAAATATATGTATATACACACACACACAGAAAAAAAACCATCATAAAATCAACATTAAATTTTTAATGGATAAAAATTTCGTTTTATATTATGAAGTGTGATTTACCTGAAGACTTCCCCAACAAATTTTGACGAAACGTTGTATTTTTATGTTTATTAAATTAATTTTTTTCTGACTTATTTGGCCGGTATTTATTATTAATGTCGAGAAAAATTATGTTTGTCCAATTATATTGTTAGTTATTTTATTTTGATAGATTCTTAGGTTAATTTTTTTTAAAGTCATTTCCGTGTATTAGTAAGAAATTTTATTTTAAGGCTGGTAATGACGTGGAACGTTGTGATTAAATTAAATGAAACTGTAAGTTTAAATAAGGCCAAAAACAGAGAACAAAATTATTGAAACATAAATATTATAAATTTTTTTATGTTTAACCAATTTTATTTTGTTTGTTTTTGGCCTTATTTAAAACATACAGTAATTAATAATTATTATATTAAATGAAATTACTTCAACGGTTTTCTTTAATTGATCAATAATTGATATTAATGAAACAAATTCACTCATGAAGATCATTATAATATTTATTCTACAGCCTCCTATTTAACAGCTTATGTATCTATAATCTTAATTATACTTTATTAATTCCCTCTGTGGTTAACAAAAGTATTTAAATGTTTACGCAACCAATTAAAAAATTAAATTGAAAATATTTCCCTAAAATTTTTAAATTTGTCACTGTTTTTAGTTTTAAATTATTAAAAAGTTATCCACACGCATTTTGAATGGATGCAAAAACCCATTCATTAAAATTGAAATTATTTAAAAAAAAATTGTATGTAGTTTCTTGAGGATTATTTTTCGGTGTACATGAAAATGTCCCGAAATTGTGGACGAAACGTCGTATGAAATAAAAATAAAGCTTCAAATTGTTTCTGAATTATTCCCTAATTTTATTTAATATATAATAAAGGTTTTCGAGGAAAAAGGGGATTTTACTTACGGGTAATATAAGTGTGAATATTAGAAAATCGTTGCTAAAAAAAATATTGGAGTGGATTGTGACGTCGTATGGAGACGTGGACGACAACAGGAGGAGTTGGGGAAAGGGGGAAAAAAAGAATAGAACGAGCCTTTGAAATGTGGTGCTGATGATGCTGCTATAGGAGAATGAGATGAGGAGTGGATAGAAACGAGGAAGTTTTAAACAGAACTGAAGGGTGGGAGGGGGTAAATGCGAATAATATGGAGGATGACGTTGACTAAGAGAAAGGGATAAATTAATAGACCACGTTTTAAAATTAGCATTAGAAGGAAGTGTACAGGAGAGGGAGGCCAAGGATTGGAATACGGTAAGCAGACTAAGGGTGATATGGGTTGTGGAAAATTGCAAGGAAATGAAAAGGCTTGCGCAAGATAGGTTAGCGTGGAGGGTTGCAAGAAAAAAAACCACCCAGTCTTCAACAACATATAATTTTTTCGAAAAGACGTATTTAAGAGATGTTGTTGTTGTTCATGTTGTTCAGTTTTAAAAACTGGTCTGGTGCAACCCTCGATGCTAGAGCACCTTGTGCAAGCCTTTTCATTTCCGAAAAACTAGCACAGTCCTATTTTATGTTGGTTATGTTTCACTAAATTGTTGTTTTTTTTGCCCTTACTTAAACTTTAATTTAATCTTACAGACATTATAGAAATTTGGCTGTTGCGACTTATATCGGACAAACTAAAAGAACCTTAAATATTAGATTCAAAGACACATGAGGTATGTTGGAAACTTTCTAGGTGTGTAAAGAAACACTGTTTCTAGGAGAAGTTGAGGTGATGTTTCAAAGAGAGAGAGAGATAGAGAGAAGCCTCCTTGTTATATTAATCCAAAGATAATCCGCTGAGTTGTTTGACTGTATCCGTCAACACGTGACTCTGACTCTGGACGTTGTCTGTGTTTGTGTGCCACGTGTGCCGCGACTTATGACGTAGACAGTAATCATTAATCAGCTGATGAGTATCCTGCTGCTGTCACCTGTCTTCTCGAGGGGGAAAAAACACAATCAGGGACGAACCATCTCGAAAAAACGAGTCCGTCGCGTCGCCTCCTCCTCTGGTCCTGTCCTGTCCTTCCTCAGTGCTGTGCTGCTGCTGCTGAAACAAGTCTTATCTTCTACTACGCTCCTCCACACGGGGTTCCTTTTTTTTCTCCCTCCTCCCTCTCTCTCTCTCTCTCTCTCTCTCTTTCTCTGTGAGTGTGTGTTTCTCTGTTTCTCTTCCCCCGTAAGATGTGCTGGAAAAACCACCCACCGAAGGGATGAGGAACTTTGTCAGTAACTCAAAAAAATACATACTTAGTGGTCCTCCTGTACTTTATGACGACGTTTGTAAATTCGTAGACCGCCGGAGAGAGAGAGCTGGATAGATAGAGAAAGATATATATATATAGACAGAGAGAAAGATATATATATAGAGAGAGAGAGAGACAGAGAGAGAGACAAATATATATATATATATATATATATATATATATATACAGAGAGAAAGAGAAATAGAGATAGATAAAGAGAGAGACATAGAGATATATATATATATATAGAGAGAGAGAGAAAGAGAAATAGAGATAGAGAGAGAGACAAAGATATATAGAGACAAAGATATATATATATATAGAGAGAGAGAGACAGAGATATATAGAGAGAACAATAAATAGAGAGAGAGAGAGAGAGACAAATATATATATATATAGACAGAGAGAAAGAGAAATAGAGATAGAGAGAGAGAGACAAAGATATATATATATAGAGAGAGAGAGAGAGACAGAGAGATATATAGAGACAAAGATATATATATATAGACAGAGAGAAAGAGAAATAGAGAGAGAGAGACAAAGATATATATATATAGAGAGAGAGACAAAGATATATATATAGAGAGAGAGACAAAGATATATATATAGAGAGAGATATATATAGAGAGAAAGAGAAATAGAGAGAGAGAGAGAGAGAGAGAGAGAGGTAAAGAGATAGAGATAGATAGATAGAAAGGGGGGGGGGTAAGAAGTGACGTCATCGTCCCCCGAATGTCACCCTGTAGCTCCGTAATGAATGGATCAAAAACCCGAACGCGAGCGTCCGTCTCTCTTCAAAAAAGTCAAATGAGAGGAAGAAGGAGTGGAGCGATGTAAGATAAGGAGACACCTCGTGAATGGAAAACCCATAATTTAAAATAATATATCCCTCAAGATAGAAGAAGAGAAAAGCAGAAATCAAGAAAGGAGTAAGACAAGGATGCAGCAGTCCAGTCACCAAAACCTGTTAAAACTGTACATAGAACCAGGCGATGAAGAAAGTTGAATGAAATGGAATCAAACTGCTGCAAGGAGAAGAAGAAATATAAAAACCCCACACGCTTTGCCGCCTATATTGTAATATTTTGGGGGTGTCAGAAGGAGAGACCATAATTAATGTCATGAACGTGGTCCTGAAAAGGAAGAGTACAACACGAGGATTAATAGAGAGGGGAAACCAAGGTGGTGAAGGAACAATTCTAGTAGGGGATGAAATTTAAACCAATCAAAGCTTTGCTCTCTAGATAAATTTGTCTCTCTCTCTCTTTAACTAATGACACTTCCAATTAAAGCGGAAATTTCATTACGTCATATAAAATTTAAATAATGTCAGCTAACAGCAGATATGACAACAATGAAAGTATGATATTGTCTCTTTTCTTATTGAATGTCGCTCGTGTTTCTTTCTTCGTCGGGTTGCTGTGTGTTTTTTCCCCCCGAATTTCTAGAAACCTCTGTAGGATAATATATGTCCGGACCGCCCAAAAAAAATAATAATCGTCAACCTGACTGAAAAAAAAATTAGTCCAACCCTCAGGAGTATTTAATTTGGGGGAAATCTCTATTGGCTTGCCCCGAAGGTGTTGTTGTTGCTGTCGTCGTTGTTGTTGTACTTCCTTTGTGGTTTTTCCGCGGAGAGTGAGTGGTGTGAGTGGTGTGTTTGTTTTAAGGGAGGGAGAGAGAGGGATAAGGGGGTGGTTTAGGCTAGGGAGGCATTCCCGCGCACACTGAGTGACGTAGCCGCGAAAAATAATCAGGGTCATCGGGCCGTGTGCAAATCGCGAGACAAATGAGCACAGACTGGGGCAAAAGCTTTAGGGGGGACCTGGGAGAGAGAGGGAGGAAGAACCTTCAAAGACACGCGCGCCGCTAACGAGCACAACCCTCACAGAGAGGGTGGTGGAGGAGGAGGAGGACGACGGAAAATAGGGGATTATAGAGGGGGAGAGGGGAAATTTAAAAAAAAATACAGGGGACAGAGAGAGAGAGAGGGAAACCCCCAAAACTTTTCTGCAGAGAGAGAGACAGAGAAAGGGAGGGAGGCTGTGTTGTGTCTGGTCACTGACCTTCCGGCTAAAAGGGTTTACGGCGATGCCGTAGGAACACACAAACTGCATGGGGTGGTGAAAATTAAAAAATTTTAAAAATATATTATAAGAAAATAGGACGACGCGAACGAGTGGATTTATAAAAACTCGATCAGAGCTTCAGAGAGTCTGAAAAGACCTCAGATGGATTTTTCAAATATTCACGGGGTAAAAGTGTGATGGCGACGGTGAGACTAGGAAAAAAAAATTTTTTTTTGGGAGGAGGTTAACAGGCTACATGAATGAGGGTGATCCTGCAACAGGTAACTCCCCCTTTAATAGCATAGGAAGGGAATTGAAAAAGGGTAAAGGTGCGGAAGGGAGAGCAAGGTAGCCTAGCAAGGGTTACCTACGGCCCCCCCAGGCTATGGTTTAAGGATCCTACCCTCGCCACGGTGTTTCACCTAAAGAGATGCAGGGAGGGAATCAGAGTGATGAATGGAAATTCAAACTTACTGATGACACACTTACTCTGAGAGAGAGAGAGAGAGAGAGAGAGAGAGAAGGAATCAATTGACGTATATCAGGAGACAGAGACTGTGTTGTGTTCAGTCGCTGGCACTTGGAAGGAAAGATATGCACGCACGGGCGGGGACGGACTTTGGGGATGACGACGTCACCTTCCTCCCCCTCCCCCCTCCCCCTCCCCACCCGCTTGTGAAACTTTCCCGCGCCAATGTTTTGTCTGCGACGCGCGCGAAACGCGAGTTGCTCAATCGACGAAGGAACCTACTCAGCTCGGTGTTGACGGGACGCGTCGGGTCAGGAAACAACTCGTCAATCGGTGCGCGCGATGAAGGTCGCTCTCTTCCACTCTTCCTTCTCCCTCCTCTCCCTTCAGTCTATTTCTCATCTTGTAGTCTTTAACTAGACGCTAATAGTGTAGTTTAAGTGCGTAGTCCAGGCCTCCTTCCCTATACTCCCTTATAAACACAGGGAGATGGAACTATGTTAATTCCCTTTTTTATTTGCCGCTTGTAGATACTCACCATGGTTCCAACTCGTGATGAAGGTCGCTCTCTTCCAATCTTCCTTCTCCCTCCTCTCCCTTCCGTCTATTTCTCAACTTGTAGTCTTTAATTAGACGCTAATAGTGTAGTTTAAGTCCAGGCCTCCTTCCCCATCCTCCCTTATAAACACAGGGAGATGTATCCGATGGAACTATGTTAATTCCTTTTTTTTATTTGCCGCTTGTAGATACTCACCATGGTTCCAACTCGTGATTTCTCTCTGTGACGTCACAACTCACTTCCTCTACAAATTTATACCTCTTATATTTTCTTACCAGTATATTTTCAATATTTTTTTTGGTCTTTCTTTATATACGCATATTTGTAACGTTACTTACTCTCGTATTTTCTCGATTGACAGTTATATATTTCCTTATTTGTGACTTTTCAGTATTCTCCCAAAGTTTCTATGAATGTATTTCTAGATCACGCGCTTTTTTTTATAATACATTATCTTATTATATTATTACTTGTCTAATTTTTTTTGTTTCTCAATGGTAGACCCATATATTCATTTTCACACGTTTCCAATACTTATTTATTTATTTATGTAGCGTGAGGTTTAGCAGGTCTCCTCTACATTAAACATCCTCCCTAATCTGTTTAGCGGTTACATCGTTGGCCACCTTCTTTTATTCTTATATATATATTTTTTTGGTGGGTTAACAGGCTACATGATCCTGAAACAGGCAACTCCCCTTTAATAGCATAGGAAGGGAATTGAATAGGGTGGGGGATGCGGAAGGTAGAGCAAGGTAGCCCTAGCAAGGGTTAACTAGTGAGGCCCCCGGGCTATGGTTTAAGGATCCTACCCTAGGGGTGTTTCACCTAAAGAGATGCAGGGAGGGAAAACCCTAGAAAACCTGCATCAGGTAGGTCGGGGGGCATTGGCTGCTACTATTCTCACGCCCTTCCCTATGAATGACGGGAGACGAGTTTGCTGTGGGGACGCAGCATTCCCTTCTCCGTGTCTCCACCAGTTTCAGGAGGCAGTTGGCCCCCGACTGATCCAATGGGATCAGCGGAGGACAACTCTTGCCATATGCCCAAGGTCTTTGACCCCGGTACATATACCTCCTAAAATAGGTGAAGGTGTCTCGGCATGTGAGAGAACTTTGATAGTAATTATTTACAAATTAATTGACCTGTTCCACAATACATCTACGAGAAACTTACAAAATTGTTTTACCCAAAATTTTTTTTACAGTAATACTAATTAACTAGCTAAATAAGTAGAGATAGGATCAGGGGAGAGGCAGGGAGGCAAGGAGGGCGGAGGAGGAAAGAAATTGCTGTTAGATGACAGCTGGAGAGAATATTATATAGAAGGGAATATAATGAAGAACAGCTGCTCTAATGTTAAGGGGAGAGGGAAACTATGGTAAAGTAGTAGCTGCTTCCTTCCTCTTTATAGAATTTCTGGGTATTTACTAAAAAAAAACAATTTTTTTTTCGCTCTGCTATTTTTTTATACACGAAATTGTAAGCACTTGCCCTTGCAGGGGGTCTGTAGAGCAGAACTATCTCTCTCTCTCCCTGTCCCTGCACACACATAGTAGCGTTTACCTTGCGGAAGGTCCGTTTCGTCACTCGGCGGGGACCGTATTTCGTTTTTTTAAGATAAGGAAGTGTGTGTGTGTGTTCTGTATTTGATAAGCCCTCAGTGTTGTTACCTTTACGGTTTCTCTCGTCTCGCGTCCTCTGCTACCCATTACATGTGTGTGTGTCCTTCCTCTGCTATGGGAGAATAAGTCACGCCCGCCTCTAGGAATCCCGTACGTGGTTTGAGGTTGAAGCAGCATCTGCAACGGCAACGGCTCGTGTTTATTGCGTCTGCCGCTGTTGGGCGCTCCTCAACTCTCTAGAATACAAAGTGTCGATGACGTCATCAGCAGCGGCGGCGGCGGCGACTCTGCTGAACACCTTTTTTTTATTATTATTGACAATAATTTACTAGACCTGTTTTCTAGATTCAATAACAGGTCTTTTTAAAAAAATATTTTTCTTTTGTTGATACAATTTTTTTTTTTACATAGATATAAAAAATATGCTGACTGATTCTCCTCCGCCTGCCTGTACATCGTCCTCGTCCAAATTACTTCCTTGCTTAACTTTTCTCTCTTCCCTCCTTCTATTCACATGTCCCGACCATCCTAGTCTACATATACATGTCCGTGTCTTGATGCATTCCTTTCAGTTGTTCATCATTGCATCTTATCCTCCTCCTCCGTGGTCCATCTATCTATATTAATACCTCCGTACGTCGTCCTCCTCAGAGATTTCTTCTTTCAAATACGCTCAGTCTGAGCTCAGGTCTTATTAGTGTCTTATATAGCGTTATTTTTTGCTCTCCTGAGGGACAATTTAATTTGGGGGGGGGAAGAGAAAGTAGGGCGTATTAGGCCCTATTAGTTATATTGTTATTCTCCTTTCTATTTCATTCCTTTGATGTTAACAAGCTTCCCTGCCCCTTCCTCTCCCCCCCAACCTCCCTCAACCCCCCACAACTCCACCCGAAAAAATAAATTATTTTACGATTTTTAAAAATTTTTTGTATATATTGACCCTTACTTATCGTTTCTCCTTTTCCCTCCTCGTCACTGGTGTAAACTGTGCTTTATTTTCATTAACCTTCAATTCCAATTCAGTAACATACTTTTTTCTGATTCTTAACAATGCAGGAAAAATTATAACATTCCAAAGACATTGCAGTAGAGCCAAAGAATACTGTAAATAAAGAGGCAAAACAAAAAAAATTATCTTCAAAAAAGCAAAGATATGAATTATATACATTTTGAAACATTACATTTAATTATTAACCGAAAGAAAAAAATATTTTATTTAAAAAAATATCAAAGAAATAATTAATTAAACGTAATGATTCACAATGTATAATTATTATCTTTGCCTTTTTGAAAATACTTTTTTTTTGGTTCTTTATTTACTGTATTATTTATTAACCAATACATAAAATATATATTGTTTTTTAAAAATCAAAGAAATAATTAATTAAACGTAATGATTCACAATGTATAATTATTATCTTTGCTTTTTTGAAAATATTTTTGTGTTTCGGTTCTTTATTTACTGTATTCTTTATTAACCAAAAGAAAAAATATATATATTTAAAAAAAATAAAGAAATAATTAAATGTAATTTTTTAAAATGTATAATTATTATCTTTGTTTTTTTTAAAAATATTTTTGTGTTTTGGTTCTTTATTTACTGTATTCTTTATTAACCAAAAGAAAAAATATATATATTTAAAAAAATAATAAAGAAATAATTAAATGTAATTTTTTAAAATGTATAATTATTATCTTTGTTTTTTTTGAAAATATTTTTATGTTTTTGTTCTTTATTTACTGTATTCTTTATTAACCAAAAAAAATACATTTTTAAGAAAACAAAGAATAATTAAATGTAATGTTTCAAAATGTATAATTATTATCTCCGCTTGTTTGAAAATACTTTTGTGGATCGGTTCTTTATTTACTGTATTCTTTGGCTCTACAGCAATATCTTTGGAATGTTATAAATTCCCTTGCATTGTAATTGAGTTCAACCTGAAGAGGCTCCAGATCAGGACCGAAACTTGTAGTTGCTTTTAAAAAACTGCAGTTTATGTTTCGCTTAATTTTTGTCTGTTATTTTTGTCCTTATTTAAACTTATATTAAACTTATAGCTATTATAAATCGTAGTTATATATATTTATTAAAATGGTTTGTGTGTGTGTGTGTCTCCTAAACTGTAACAGTGGATTCCGTGCTTGGGTTTTTATTATTGGTCCATGAAAATTTTAGCCACATTTAATTCAGAGGAATGTAAAGAGCAGTGCCTTGGCCTTTGTAATTTAGGCCGTTTAACCTGAAACCTTTGGAGAAACCCCTTTTGTAAAGGGAGACAAGGGGAAAATTACGTCGCTTTCAAAAAAAGTCCACCATTCTTTGTTGGACGTTGAAGAGTCCGTCCTTTCTGATTGATTCTTCCCGGAGACAGTCGAGTCGAATTTTGCATGGTCAAGAAGAGGACAATGACGCCCCTCAAGGTAACAACCCCCGGCCCCGGGGGCGAAACTAAACGCCATTCAGCTGCCGAGTACAATGTTCATTCATTCATTCATCTATTCATTCATTTGCCAGGCGTGTGCTTGGTGAGAGATTTCTAGTTAAGGACCGAGGCCGAGTCAAGAGGCGCGCAGGTAGCAAAAGAGGACAAGATTTGTGGAGGGGAAGAAGCCAAGGACTATCTCCCCACTCCTCTAGGATCAACTCCTGGATAGTAGAGCTAAGTAAAATACCAAAGGAAAATGGGCAGGCGAGGGATAAAATAGGCAGAGGAAATATAACAAGGACACAATATATATACCCCACAGGAGACACGAAAAGCCGCCAACCTGGACCTGCGAGGAACGTTGTTATTGGCGATATCGTGACGTCAGGAAGGCGAATGAATGAAAACAGACAAAAATTAGCGAAACATAAAACTGCAATTTTAAAAAAAAGCAACTACATGTTTCGGTCCTGATCTGGAGCCTCTTCAGGTTAAACTCAATTACAAAGATATTGAAGTACAGCCAAAGAATACAGTAAATAAAGAACCAAAAAGAAAAAAAATATTTTCAACACAAGCAAAGATAATAATTATACATTTTAAAAAAATTACTTTTATATCTTCGCTTTTTTTAAAATATATATATATATATATATATATTTCTTTTGGTTAATAAAGAATACAGTAAATAAAGAACCAAAACACAAAGTTGTTTTCAAAAAGCAAAGATAATAATTATACATTGTGAATCATTACGTTTAATTATTTCTTTGTTTTTTTTAAAAATAATATATATATATTTTTTTCTTTCGGTTAATAAATAATACAGTAAATAAAGAACCAAAACCCAAAAGTATTTTCAGAAAAGCAAAGATTATAATTGTGAATCATTACGTTTAATTAATTATTTATTTTACTTTTTTAAAAAAAATGTATTTTTTTTTCTTTTGGTTAATAAAGAATACAGTAAATAAAGAACCAAAACACAAAAGTATTTTCAACACAAGCAAAGATAATAATTATACATTTTGAAACATTACTTTTAATTATTTCTTTGTTTTTTTTAAATATATATATATATATATTTTTTCTTTCGGTTAATAAATAATACAGTAAATAAAGAACCAAAACCCAAAAGTATTTTCAGAAAAGCGCAAAGATTATAATTGTGAATCATTACGTTTAATTAATTATTTCTTTGATTTTTTTAAAAAAATATATATTTTATTCTTTTGTTTAATAAAGAATACAGTAAATGAAGAACCGAAACACAAAAGTATTTTCAACACAAGCAAAGATAATAATTATACATTTTGAAATATTACTTTTAATTATTTCTTTGTTTTTTAAAAAATTTATATATATTTTTTTCTTTCGGTTAATAAATAATACAGTAAATAAAGAACCAAAACCCAAAAGTATTTTCAGAAAAGCGCAAAGATTATAATTGTGAATCATTACGTTTAATTAATTATTTCTTTGATTTTTTTAAAAAAATATATATTTTTTTCTTTTGTTTAATAAAGAATACAGTAAATGAAGAACCGAAACACAAAAATATTTTTTTCAAACAAGCAAAGATAATAATTATACATTTTGAAATATTACTTTTAATTATTTCTTTGCTTTTTTAAAAAATAAAGTTTATATATATTTTTTCTTTCGGTTAATAAATAATACAGTAAATAAAGAACCAAAACCCAAAAGTATTTTCAGAAAAGCAAAGATTATAATTGTGAATCATTACGTTTAATTAATTATTTCTTTGACTTTTTAAAAAAAATATATATATTTTCTTTTGTTTAATAAAGAATACAGCAAATGAAGAACCGAAACACAAAAATATTTTCAAAAAAGCAAAGATAATAATTATACATTTTAAAAAATTACTTTTATATCTTTGCTTTTTTTAAAATATATATATGTATATTTATTCTTTTGGTTAATAAATAATACAGTAAATAAAGAACCAAAACACAAAGATATTTTCAAAAAAGCAAAGATAATAATTATACATTGTGAATCATTACGTTTAATTAATTATTTCTTTGCTTTTTTTTAAAAAAAAATATTTTTTCCTTTCGGTTAATAATTAAATGTAATGTTTCAAAATGTATAATTATTATCTTTGCTTTTTTGAAAATATTTTTTTTTTCTTTTTGGTTACTTATTTACAATACTGCAGTATTCGTTAAGCGTTTTTATAAGTAATTAAAGATCTACTTGAATGAATTGAGACTCGTAGGACATTCAGTATGTGTGTGTGAGAGAGAGAGAGAAAGGGACAGAGGACTCGGATTAGCTCAGTGGTAAGAGCACCCGCCCGGAAAAAGTGAAGTCCGGGGTTCGAGTCCCTGGTCCGGTCGACATTTTTCTATTCTTATATTTTTTCTTATTTTAAAATACATTTTATAGAGGAACAGTGCCCCAATGCTGTACCTTGAGGAACGCCGCTGTCTCTTATTTTCCTCTCCTTCCCTGAAGGAAGAGTTCTCATAAATCAGGTTTCCTTTTCTAGAAAGAAGAGAAGCAGTTAAAAAGGAAGCATCTTTGATTCCATACTGCCATAATATTTAAACAGTGCCCCAATGCTGTACCTTGAGGAACGCCGCTGTCTCTTATTTTCTTCTCCTTCCCTGAAGGAAAATTTCTCATGAATAGGTTTCCTTTTCTAGAATGGAAGAAAAGGAAGCATATTTGATTCCAAAATATTTAAACTGTTTCTAATATAATGGTTCCTTCGAAGACCGTCTATTCTAGAAACATTATTGGGTGAAAATCTTCCAATATCAAAATCGATGTAATTATCTTCCTCTAATGATTCTAAGAAGAAAAGCCTCGTTATTCGTTAAATGTCATGATGAATTATTCAAGATAAACTTAAATTAATTAAGCCTATTGTGGATATAATTTGTGTGTGTGTACCGGTATGTATGTGAGTGAGTGAGAGATGACGTTTCAAAACTCGATATTCCTTGTTGAGAAAAGACGAAAATATAAATAAATAAAACGAGCCAGGGAGGAAGAGGACGGGGATAAAAGCGTTAGACCGTTTAGAATAGAAAGTTGTAGAAGAAGAAGAGGACGACGACGAACATACAAGAACATTTCGTCAAACGTTTTTTTTTTCGAGTTCCCTCTTTTGAGTCTCATCCACGTTTTAGTTGGGAATAATTATAAAATGAAGTGAGGACGGAACAAGTCGTCCTTCAGCGGCGGACTCGGAGGAGAATCAGGAGAAGAAAGAAAATATACGAAGGATCCTGTTTTAATTGTTGACGAATTCCAGGGAAGGTCAATTCGGTGTGCAGAGGAGAGGAGAGGAGAGGAGAGGAGAGGAGAGGAGAGGAGAGGAGAGGAGGAGAAAAGGGGGGGAGAAGACCAAGAATTCCCTAGCATATTTAGCAACAAGAAAAGGGATTGGAATTATTTTTTTATTGTTCTTGTTAAAAGTGACGTCATCCCGTGTTTGTGTCGCGAGGCGTTTTGTGCTCCTTTAAGGACCTCGCTCGTGTTTACTCTTGGCGTTGAGTTTCGTGTCCCTTTGCACTGGCGTGTACTTCCGCTACGTTCCAAACAAGTAATATTTGAGTGTCGTAAAGGGAAACAAATGTTGTTCGAGATAGAACAAGGCCATACAAATACAGAAAGATGGAAATAAAGGAAAAAATAGGGAGAGAGAGAGAGAGAGAAGACTCAACATGGCTTGCTGAAAAGTGAAACGGACAATTAACAGAGAGAGAGAGAAAAGTAGGTTTCAAGACTCAAAATCGCTTGGTGAAGAGAGAGCGAAAAATTAATAGGGAGAGAAAAAGTGAAACGGACAATTAACAGAGAGAGAGAAAAGTAGGTTTCAAGACTCAAAATCGCTTGGTGAAGAGAGAGAGCGAAAAATTAATAGGGAGAGAAAAAGTGAAACGGACAATTAACAGAGAGAGAGAAAAGTAGGTTTCAAGACTCAAAATCGCTTGGTGAAGAGAGAGAGCGAAAAATTAAAAGTGAAACGGACAATTAACAAATACAGAAAAGTAGGTTTCAAGACTCAAAATCGCTTGGTGAAGAGAGAGCGAAAAATTAATAGGGAGAGAAAAAGTGAAACGGACAATTAACAGAGAGAGAGAAAAGTAGGTTTCAAGACTCAAAATCGCTTGGTGAAGAGAGAGAGCGAAAAATTAATAGGGAGAGAAAAAGTGAAACGGACAATTAACAGAGAGAGAGAAAAGTAGGTTTCAAGACTCAAAATCGCTTGGTGAAGAGAAAGAGCGAAAAATTAATAGGGAGAGAAAAAGTGAAACGGACAATTAACAGAGAGAGAGAAAAGTAGGTTTCAAGACTCAAAATCTGTATATTTCCTTATTCACGACTTTTCAATGAGTCCCTAATTTCCAATTTAATGGTAATGTTTTTTTAAAAAAAATTTATGAGCTGTCATCTTAAATTAAAACCTCTCATCCATTATTCTCTACATTATATATATACTTAACTAGGAATTTTTCCTATCAAGTAATTACTAATTATCTGATTTACCTACTTCCAGAGAATTATATTATTTATTTTCTTATTTGTGTATTTTTATTGTCCTTATATTTTCTCATTTTAGACTATTCTAATTTTTTATATTTCCTTAGTCACGACTTCTGAATGAGTCCCTAATTTCCTTATTCATGTAGGTGATTTTTTATGTATAAAAAAACCAAAAAATACTCCTAAATGTAAAATACAAGTCTTATAATTTATAAAATAACATTCTGCGCGTGTAAGAAAAATATGGAAGTATTGAAAATGGGTAATTGAGGAAATATAGTAAGAAATAGAAAATTAATACGTTCCTAAAATGAAATTAAGATGATTATTAAATAAAAAGACAGCCAATAAGTCAGGAAATTAATTTCATTACTATTCAATTAATAATAATAATAACAGTTACCATAATATTTTAAAAAGAAAATACGTAGAGGAAGCAAGGCAAAAAAGTAATATTTTTTTAAAAAAAATTTATCACATAAATTAAATGAAAAAAAAATGCAAACAAAAAACTTAGCAATAAATAAGTAAATAAAAATATATAAGCTCATTTATAAAAGAAAACCAATACATTATGATATATAAATTAAAACTCGGTCATAAAGTCATTGAAGGCGTTGTGCATTCCTGCGGAGGTGCTGTATGGTCCGGAGGTAATTGCCGATGCGGGTTCAGTGTCGGCCTCTGGAGGGATTTACGGCGGCGTCGTCAGCGCTGGAGATATGGCTACTATTACGGCGACACGATCGTGGGAAGGAAGAAGCCTCGCTCCTGCCTGGAATGAAGTAAACTCGCGAGCCCGGATTCCAGGACCTCTGTGGGAAAATATCCAACCAATTGCCTCCTCCACGGGAACAAAATACACTACACAGACAGAAACGTGACGTCAGAGACTGTCTTTCCTACCGTTACGTGATCCTCCCCCAACCCCCCAACAAATACAGCAGACGTTTCTCGGACTGTAACGTCTGGAGTTCCTCAAGGATCTATACTCGGACCCCATTGCCGTCTTTTATCAGCGATTTAACGAAAATCTCAGATGGGAGGGGGAGGAGAGGGGAGGAGGAGGAGGACCTCAGCGCCATCATCTACAGAAAGACGATGAAGAAGGCCAAATAGTTGGGATTTCACGAAGAGAGAAAAAAAAATGGAAAATTAATGGGAAGAAAAGCAGCGAATGAGACGGGGGAACATAAAGATTAGCCGTTGAACTAATTAGAAAAGCGGGGTGGGGGTAGGGGTGACGACCAAATAACTAGACTCATGTGTGAATTTCACGACCCGGAAAAGGGGGAAATTCTTGATATTTTTATAATGGGGCAGGATTGAAGGGTAAGAAAAAGAAAGCAGAAATAAAGTTAGGAGTAAGACCAGGAAGCATGCAGTCTAGCGCCCATGTTGCTTAATGTATATGTATACATATATATATAGAACAGACGGTTAAGGAAAATTAATATGGAAAGGGAATCAAACTGCGAGGACAAGAAATGAAAACCCTAAGATTTACCGATGACTATTAACTTTTCGCTCTCTCTTCACCAAGCGATTTTGAGTCTTGAAACCTACTTTTGTCTCTCTGTTAATTGTCCGTTTCACTTTTTCTATCCCTATTAATTTTTCGCTCTCTCTTCACCAAGCGATTTTGAGTCTTGAAACCTATTTTTCTCTCTCTGTTAATTGTCCGTTTCACTTTTTCTCTCCCTATTAATTTTTCTCTCTCTCTTCACCAAGCGATTTTGAGTCTTGAAACCTACTTTTTTGTCTCTCTCTGTTAATTGTCCGTTTCACTTTCTCTCTCTCCCTATTAATTTTTCTCTCTCTCTTCACCAAGCGATTTTGAGTCTTGAAACCTACTTTTTTGTCTCTCTCTGTTAATTGTCCGTTTCACTTTCTCTCTCTTTCCGTTTCACTTTTTCTCTCCCTATTAATTTTTCGCTCTCTCTCTCTCTCTCTCTCTCTCTCTCTCTCTTCACCAAGCGATTTAGAATAGTCTAAAATGAGAAAATATAAGGACAATAAAAATACACAAATAAGAAAATACATAAAAATTATTCTCTGGAAAAGTTTAAATCAGATAATTAGTAATTAGTTGATAGGAAAAATGCCTGGTTAAGTATATATATAGATAAAGTAGAGAATAATGGATGAGAGGTTTTAGTTTTTATTTATTACAATTAGTAAGGTTTCGCTGAAAGGATCTGGTTTCTGTTCCCACCGGACTGTGGAGGGGGGGGGCTCCAGGGCAGGATATCCTCCGCCCCCCTCTGCCCCCCCTTCCAACATTTATTAATGTTGATATCTACCTTGGACTGCGACGACGACGACGTGATTAAAGCAGGCTCATAAGTCAGAGACGGGGAATAAAACGTCGGGGAGGGGAAGGGAGGGGAGAGGAGAGGAATAAATACCAACCCGTCAAGGGGACTACCGAAACCATAAAATGCTCAAACCACCCAATTTACGTTGTGAGAAATAGTAGTCAAGTGTCTCGAGGACGACGAGGACGAGGGAGAGAGAAGAGAAGGAGAGCGAAAGAGAAGGAGAGAGAGAGGAAGACCGGGGGATAAATGAATAAATAAAAATAAAAATAAAAAAACATTTTAAACGCGAGTACCACGGAGGCTATGCACGGTATGCGATGAAATAACATGCCGAAGCAACCGTTTAGACATTCTGAGCGGCTCTCAAGGCTGTCAGATTAACGGACACGTTTCAATCAACGGCGGGAAAGCAGGGAGAAGAGAGAGAGACAGAGGAAGGGACAGGGGAGGGGGGAGGAGGGAGGAAAAAAAGAGAAATATTTTTACGTATACAGAGAAAAATGTCACTGAAATCAGAGAAGGTTAAGAGGGGAAATAGAGGGGGAGAATGGAGGGAGAGGGGGGAAGGGAGAGAAGAATAGTTGAGCCAAGTGTCGAATGGTTGCGGGGGGAAGGGAAAAATAGGATAAATATTTGCGGCGGTGGAGGAGGAGAGGAGAAGAGGGAAACGGAAAGTGGCGGCGTTCCGCAGGGTTCAGTTGTCGGTCCACCTTCTGGAAAAACTTCCCTTCTGTTCACAACTCACCCCCCATAGACGTGAAAGCGAAAAAACCTGGAATAGTTTTAAGCGGAAATTAAAATTACACGACGAAAAAAAAAATAAACATCAAACAGCCGATAGTTGAAAATTTTATTTCGTATACGCAAAGTTACGTTAAAACTTTTTGATGTTTCCTTAGCTTATATATATATATATTACCATGCTTTCATAATTTACCTGAAGAAGCCCTAGAAGTTCACACGAAACGTTGTTTTATGACGTACAGAATAATTTTTTTTCACTCGTTTAACTATTTCAACGTTTCTTTTATCAATTTCAGGTTAACATAAGTTTTTGGAAAACGTGTGCGTATATAATAAGAGTCGGCCATTTTGTCCCTTATAATTGGACCAGGAATTATTACCGTGGGGGTTGGCTGTGAGAAGAATTACATCCCCAGTGGAATGTATTAATATATATATTAATCAATCTATAAGGTAGGAATGACAGGGGAATCTGTAATTTCCAGGACGAAAATATTACAATTCGGATGTTTCATGTTGTTATATTTAAGTTATATTTAAATTACATGTGGTTAAATAAAAAAAATAAAAAAATAGAAAACCTGAAGTCATTTATTTTTAAACGAAATACCGTCACTTATACACTGCATATCAGAAGGAAAAAAATTGTTATTACCAGAAGATGTTTAAAATTCGTGGATGAAACATCTTAATTGAATAAAACTAGTGTTTTTGTCCGTTTAGGATAATCGTTTAGTTTATCTTTATATAAATTTCCGCTCGTCTACCTGCCCCATGTCTGTCCCCTTTCCCCTTCACCTTTAGCATGTTGCACACCCCGCAGACCCTCTAATTAAATTCGCAATAGTTTAGAGACTGCAGCGGCACCTTTTCTCTCTCTCTCCCTCTCTCTGTCTCTGTCTTTCTCTTTCTCTCTCTGTGTTGTTCCACTTAATAGAAAACTGAATGACGCAAACGGCCGCCTTATGACTTCGAGGAAAGCGTTCGTTACCTCTGAGTGTGACTGTGAGTGTTGAGTGTGTGTGGTCTTCTCCCACACTTACTGCACAGGTGCTAGGAGCTCACCTCCTTTACCTCCCCCCCTCCCTGAGCTACAGGGGTTGTCTGACGTCACACACACACACACGATTCTCTCTGAAATATGGGGCGTGTCTTATTCTTTCCTCCCTTTAAAACCTCCCCCTCCCCATCCTTCCTCACACACCCCATCTTTAATGGATCGCGTCACACCAACCCGGTGATTAACTCTCTCCCCGCCGCCCCCCCTCATGATTCCATTTGCAGTGTCCGAAACGTCTCATAGATATTAGTTTGGCTTTGGGGGAGAGAGAGATTCCCACGGAAGGAAGGAAAAAAGATTTTTTTACCCCCCCCTCCCCCTCCTACCAAGACCAAAATATCACTCGCCTCCCCGTTATAACCCCCCCTAATGCCCCCTTCCCCCCTCCCACCCAACCACCCACCAACCCACCCGGAAAAAAAAAGAGACGCTTTACATATAGACATTCCTGGACGGCGGCTGCGTAAGAGGGAGGGAGAGAGAGAGAGTGAGGGGGAGAGGGGGGAGGGGGGAGGGAAGGGAAAAAAAAGGACGCTACGGAATGCCGCCATTTGTTTACGACCGCCGACCGCATTGTTACAGATAGTGCCTTGTAATTGAGTGACCTTTTCTCACGCACAAAGGTCCTCAGCAGCAGCATCAGCAGCAGGACCAGCAGTGGAGATGAGTAGCGCTCCCGCCGCCGCGGCTCTCACTCTCTCCCCTCTCCTCCTCTCCCCATCCCCCGTGTCTCTCGTAACGTGCGTTGATATAAAAATCCCTGGCGAGAAGCGGGGCACAAAGTCCCGTGTTTTATTGAGACGATTGCCGCGCCAGATTGTCCCAGCGGCAGCATCCACGGAGTACCACCAACCAGAGAGAGAGAGAGAGACAGAGAGAAGAGAAGATATTTACAGCGCGGCGCTCTGAAATATGGCGGCGAGCATTTGATAACACGGCGAGTATGCGTCTCTTTCTCTCTCTCCGCGCGCCGGGGTTACGTTATTTGGGAATCAAGATTTCACGAGCTTCCCACGAAAATTCTCTCCGGGTCTCGGCGAGCGGAGGGAAGGTGACGACGAGATTACCCAACAGGTGAGGTGGGGGACAAGCGCCGCCATTAATATCCCTCATCTCGAATACGAGGACAGATTCACGGCCGATATTTCCCCCAGTGAGACGAGTACGAGACCATCAGATGTGACCCAGGACCAGATAGTTAGAGGGGGCAGAGACAGGAACCCTGGGGAACGCCAAAAATAAAATTCGCAGCTAAATAAACAAAAAAAGCTCCTGAAAAAGTCAACACTCAACAACAAAAGTGTAGGGCGACAGATTTACGACCAGGATCCCAGTGCAAATCCTAATAGTGAGACGGGTGCGAGAGACAAGAACCCTGGGGAACGCCAAAAGTAAAAAATTCGCAGCTAAATAAACAAAAAAAAGCTCCTGAAAAAGTCAATATACGACAACAAAAACGTATGACGACAGTCTTACAACCAGTATCCCCATGAAATACGAAAAAGGGGAGGGATACGAGTCCATCAGATGTGACCCAGGACCAGATAGTTAGAGGGGCAGAGACAAGAACCCTGGGGAACGCCAAATGTAAAATTATAAAATGTGCAATCCGAAAAGTGAGACGCGGGTATGAGACCATCAGATGTGACCCAGGACCAGATAGTTAGAGGGGCAGAGACAGGAACCCTGGGGAACGCCAAAAGTAAAATTCTTAACTAAATAAACAAAACAGCTTCTGAAAAAGGATTGTTTTATGACCAATATTAACGTGTAATCCGAAAAGTGAGACGGGTACTAGACCATCAGATACGATCTAAAACCAGATAGTTAGAGGGGCAGAGACAAGAACCCTGGGGAACGCCAAAAGTAAAAAAATCGCAACTAAATAAACAAAAAAGCTCCTGAAAATATCAACATACGATAACAAAAATGTATAACGACAGTTTTACGACCGATATTTCCCGTGAAATCTGAAAATTGAGACGCGCACCAGGTGACCAGATGACTCACGGCCCGATACTTGACAAAACTAAGAGGACAGAAACAGTAACCCTGGGGAACGCCAACAATTAAATGGTGACAAGAGGGTAGTTTTATGACCAATATTAACGTGGAATCCGAAAAGTGAGACGGGTACTAGACCATCAGATGTGACCCACGACTAAATAGTTAGAGGGGCAGAGACAAGAACACTGGGGAACGCCAAAAGTAAAATTCGCAGCTAAATAAACAAAACAGCTTCTGAAAAATGATTGTTTTATGACCAATATTAACGTGAAATCCGAAAAGTGAAACGGGTACTAGACCATCAGATGTGACCCACGACCCGTTAGTTAGAGGGGCAGAGACAAGAACCCTGGGGAACGCCAAAAGTAAAATTCGAAGATAAGTAAACAAAACAGTTCCTGAAAAATCAACATACCACAAAAAAAGTGTATGACGACAGTTTTACGACCGATATTCTCGTTCGATCCTGAAAGTGAGACGAGTACGACAGACAAGAACCCTGGGGAACGCCAAAAGTAAAATTCGCAGCTAAATAAAAAAACAGTACCTGAAAGAGTAAACATACGACAAAAAAAGTGTATGACGACAGTTTTACGACCGATATTCCCCGTGCAATCCTAAAAGTGAGACGCGCACCAGGTGACCAGATGACTCACGGCCCGATACTTGACGAAACAAGGGGACAGAAACAGTAACCCTGGGGAACGCCAACAATAAAATGGTGACACGAGGATAGTTTTATGGCCAATGTTAACGTGCAATCCGAAAAGTGAAACAGGGTACTAGACCATCAGATATGACCCAGGACCCGTTAGTTAGAGGGGCAGAGACAGGAACCCTGGGGAACGCCAAAAGTAAAATTCGCAACTAAATAAACAATAAAAAGCTCCTGAAAAAGGCAATATACTACAAAAAAGTGTATAACGACAGTTTTACGACCGATATTTCCCGTTCAATCCGAAAAGTGAGACTTTCTAATGTTCACACTTTTATTAGCCGTAGGAAAATTCGTCTTCCTTCCCTGTGTTATGCTAATCTAGTTATTATAGCAGAATTCACCAACCTGCTTCAAAATATCCCTTCATAATCTAACATCCCATGTTTTTCCACTGTTTCCATCATCTTGGTTTTCCTCCTCTATTAATCCTCATATTGAACTTTTTTCTCTAGGCCCATTTATTCTTCTGACTGCCTTAATATTACAATATCTCTAGCAAAGAGTAGGGTTTTTACTTCTTCTTCTCCTTGTAGTATGATTACATTTCCATATTCAATGATTTCCTAATAATATTCACGTATATATTAGCCCTTAAGTATATTCCTTTTCTTCCTTGCCTTTTGCTATCCTACTCTAGTTTTTACGTTTTTCCAAGTATCAGAATTCCTTAACTTCCTTCCAAAATATCCCTTCCCAATCTAACATCCTACGTTTTTTCCACTGTTTCCGTCACACCTTGGGTTTCCCCCCCTCTATTAATCCTCATGTAGAATTCTTTCTCCAAGCCATTTATTCTTCTGACTCCCCTAATACTACATACAATACGTAGGGTTTTTACTTCTTCTTCTTCTCCTTTGAGTATGATTCATTTTCCATATTCAATTATATTCTAATAATCTTCAGATATATATTAGCGTTTTCTTCCTTGCCTGTTGCTTTTCTACTCTACTTTTTACCCTTTTCAAGTGGCTGAATTCCTTAACTTACTTCCAAAATATCCCTTTACAATATAACATCCTATGTTTCCCATCCTAAACTCCATGTATTAAAAGTATAGCCTTC
Organism: Eucriotettix oculatus; assembly: GCA_034510155.1. Lineage (NCBI taxonomy): Eukaryota > Metazoa > Arthropoda > Insecta > Orthoptera > Tetrigidae > Eucriotettix > Eucriotettix oculatus. The sequence goes on from CM067379.1 coordinate 5,235,727, forward strand.
AGTTGTATAAAAGAAACAACATAAACAACTAAAATAATTTTTTTGCGAGACCGTTGAGATTGTAATTTGATTAGTATAAGAGGGTAACAATGGCGCCCGTCTATATTTTCGTGACGTGTGTTTGTGAAAGGTGTTGACGCATAAAGACCGCCGAGCCGAGAGGCAATCATGGCGCGCGCCTGCCTTTGTGCACTTCTTCTTCCTCCCTTTATTATGGAAACGTGACCTATGTCCAATTGGCCAGCTGAATTCCAGGTGCTGCGGCTTCCAGTTGCAGCCACACACAGCGCCACAGCTGCCTGCCTCACTGCCATTCTCTAATAACGACCGACCTGGCCACGATTGTTCCGCTTCCACGCACTCACACACACACACGACACGTCGACAGACTCAAACCTTACGACCGCCATTCATCAACAATATTTTACTAATTCATTATTTGTCCCGCGCCGTCTTTTAATAACCTTCCAGTTTCTCAAACTTCTTCCTCGCCTCCGCTGCCCGTCGTCCAGGGATGGAATACGCTAAGCAGATTAGGAACGACGTGATACTCATGCGGAAATAACAGGGATTGCGCAAGATTCCGAATACCACAACACAGTTAGTACGACTCAGTATTAGCAAGAAAAAAAAACCAAAACTTGTTCTGACGTCATCGCTGACGTGTTATAAGGAGGACCTGAACTCATCCTTGAAACGAAAAGATGTTTAAAAAAATAATATATTTTTGCTAGCTAGTAACATATTTCAAAAAAAAATTATTTATGGGGAATTTGTGAGAGAAACAGCTTTGTGTGTCAGCAAACAAACTTGTTGTGACGTCATCAGCGGACCTGAACTCATCCTTCAAACGAAGGTCTTCAAAAGATATATTTATCTGCTAGTAACATATTTATGAAATTAATTTCTATTGGGAATTTGTGACAGAAACAGCTTTATGTGTTAGCAAACAAACTTGTTACGACGTCATCGCTGACGTGTTGTAAGGAGGACCTGAACTCGTCCTTGAAACGAAAAGATAATAAAATATATATATATATATATTTTGGTTAATTACATATTTTATAAAATTATTTATTGGAATTTGTGAAGAAACAGCTATGCAACAAACTTGTTCTGACGTCATCGCTGACGTCTGAATGAAGACCCGAACTCATTCTTGAAACGTAAAGATGTTAAAACAATATATTTGCTAGCTAGTAACATATATATTAAAAAAAATTATTTATTGGGAATTTGTGAGACAAACAGCTTTATGTGTTAGCAAACAAACTTGTTCTGACGTCATTGCTGACGTGTCGAGGAGGACCTGAACTCATCCTTGAAACGAAAAGATAATAAAATAATATATATCTGTTGGTTAATTACATATTTTATGAAATTAATTTGCTAGCTAATTACATATTTAAAAAAAATTATTTATTGGGAATTTGTGACAGAAACAGCTTTATGTGTCAGCAAACAAACTTGTTCTGACGTCATCAGCAACGTGTCACGGAGGATCCGAACTCATCCTTGAAACGAAAAGATAATAAAATATATATTTCCTGGCTAATTACATATTTTATGAAATTAATTTATTGGAAATTTGTGAAAGCAAAAGCATACAAACTTGTTCTGACGTCATCGCTGACGTGTTGTAAGGAGGACCTGAACTCATCCTTGAAACGAAAAGATAATAAAATATATATATATCTGTTGGTTAATTACATATTTTATGAAATTAATTTGCTAGCTAATTACATATCTTTTAAAAAATATATTTTTATTGAGAATTTGTGTGAGAAACAGCTTTATGTGTTAGCAAACAAATTAGTTCTGACGTCATCGCTGACATGTTGTAAGGAGGACCTGAACTCATCCTTGAAACGAAAAGATAATAAAATAATATATATTTACTAGCTAATTACATATTTTGTTAAATTAATTTATGTGAAAGCAAAAGCATACAAACTTGTTCTGACGTCATCGCTGACGTGTCACGGAGGATCCGAACTCATCCTTGAAACGTAAATATGTTAAAACAATATATTTGGCAGCTAGTAACATATTTAAAAAAATTATTTATTGGGAATTTGTGAGAGAAACTGCTTTATGTGTCAGCAAACAAACTTGTTCTGACGTCATCAGTGGACCTGAACTCATCCTTCAAACGAAAAGATAATAAAATATATATCTGCTAGCTAATTACATATCTCATGAAAGCAAAAGCATACAAACTTGTTCTGACGTCATCGCTGACGTGTCATGGTGGACCTGAACTCATCCTTGAAACGTGAAGATGTTAAAACAATATATTTGCTAGCTAATTACATGTTTTAAAAAAAATTAATTATTGGGAATTTTTGAAAGAAACAGCTTTTTGGAATTGGAATTAAAACTTGTTCTGATGTCATCGCTGACGTGTTATAAGGAGGACCTGAACTTATACTTTAAACGAATCTATATTAAAATAATATATTTGTTAGTTAGTAACATATTTAAATCAAATTATTAATTGGTAATTTGTGAAAGAAGGAGCTTTATATTGGAACATATTTTATGAAATTAATTTATTGGAAATTTGTGAAAGCAACAGCATACAAACTTGTTCTGACGTCATCGCTGACGTGTCGAGGAGGACCTGAACTCATTCTTGAAACGTAAAGATGTTAAAACAATATATTTTCTAGCTATTAATATATTTTTAAAAAATATATTTATTGGAAATTTGTGAGAGAAACAGCTTTATGTGTTAGCAAACAAATTAGTTCTGACGTCATCGCTGACATGTTGTAAGGAGGACCTGAACTCATCCTTGAAACGGAAATATATTAAAGTAATACATTTGTTAGGTTATAACATATTAAAAAAAATTATTAATTGGGAATTTGTGAAAAAAGGAAGTTTATGGATTGGCAAACAAACTTGTTCTGACGTCATGGCTGACGTCTTAAGGAGGACCTGAACTCATCCTTGAACCCAAAAGTTGTTAAAACAATATATCTACTAGCTAGTAACATATTTTTTTAAAAAAATTATTTATTGTGAATTTGTGAGAGAAAACAGCTTCTTTATGTGTTAGAAAACAAATTTGTTCTGACGTCATCGCTGACATGTTGTAAGGAGGACCTGAACTCATCCTTGAAACAAATATCTGCAGTAGTAAACATAATTTTTTTAAAAAATATATTTATTGGAAATTTGTGAGAGAAAACAGCTTCTTTATGTGGTTAGCAAAGAAACTTGTTCTGACGTCATCGCTGACGTCTTAAGGAGGACCTGAACTCATCCTTGAAATCAAGAGTTATTAAAATAATATATCTGCTAGCTAGTAACATATTTTTTCAAAAAAATAATTTATTGTGAATTTTTGATAGAAGTAGCTTTATGTGTCAGCAAACAAACTTGTTCTGACGTCATCAGTAACGTCATAAGGTGGACCTGAACTCATCCTTGAAACAAATATCTGCCAGCTAGTAACATAATTTAAAAAAAAATTATTTATTGTGAATTTGTGAGAGAAAACAGCTTCTTTATGTGGTTAGCAAACAAACTTGTTCTGACGTCATCAGTAGCGTGTTGAAACCGCGGGCCACGTTAAATGGCGTTATCATGACGGTAAACAACGAAGGTATTAATTGAAACAGAAAATTAAATCAAACGCCCCTCGTTAACTGAAAGTTAATTAAAGGGAGACGGTCACTAAAATCCATCCCGCAGGTGTATTTAATCTGTATTTAACCTGATAAAGTCCAAAAATAGAACGTCGCTGGGAAGATTTAAAATTTGGATTCTCAGACGAAACCTTAATCACTACGGAGTGACGACCTCAATTTACCCACAGAGAAAATAATTCCGCAAATGGCGGGGGTTGGTTGTGGACGGTTCATTGAACTTCTCCCTCCTTCTCGTCGATTAACTGGGGGTGATTATTGTTTTTCCTGATTATTCTTTTTGGTTCATTCTATTTTCCTCTTTCCCTCTCTCCTTCTCTCTCTCTGTCTCTCTTCCCCGCCCCCAGCCAGTGTTGACTTTAGTTAACGTCGACTACGACGACGACGATGTCTTTGATGTCGCTCGTGTGTGTGTAAGTCCTGGGGGCGGCGAGGGGCGAGGGGTGAAAGCCAAACTCAACCCCTAAACCTCCTCGTAGTAGTCGTCGTCGATATTGCCACCGCCGCCGCCGTCGTCGTCGTGTATCAGCAGGGGTTGGGGGTGGAGTGGGGGCCGAGGTGGGGGGTGGGGGGCGGCAAATCTGCCTTTCAGAGCTGAATGGATCCCTTTGCAAACAACGCCGTTTAATTGCGGCGGCAACGAGCGTCCATCTGTATGCGTTTCTATGGGGACTCAGGATTAACTCGCACTTGATTGCCGATTCCGAATGACGAAGATTAACTCAGTCACACACACACAGGCAGGGAGAGAGAGAGAAGGAGGAGAGGAGGAAGAGAGAAGCCAACCTTTCATGAAATGGATACATTCATCCAGCCACTTCCTGCTCCTGCTAAACTCTCACTGAAGCCTTCAATCGCTGCTCTGCCAACAAGACGAACCCGCCATTTTGTGCACAAGTGTCTTTACACGTCAGCTTATAAAACACATTTACAAAAGACAAAATTACTTTTTTGACTGTTTTCCTTTGGAAGAAAACCTCCCTCAAAAACAATTCAGCAAGTAATTTATTAATATGCAACATTATTTAATTTAAAAACTCTAGTTTTTCGGCTACGCATCGCTAAATTAACTTAAAAACCAAACTAATGTAAGGATTAAATTAGCTTTTTTATTTGGTTCAAAAAATTAATGAAATAAACCAGTTCAGTCTCCAATTCGACTTACCTTCAATTGTTTGTTTCGTGGGTTGAAAATAAATTGAATTGGAGGCTGAACTGGTTTATTTCATTAATTAGCTGAATGAATGTTCTCTCTCTCTCCCTCTCTCTCATTCTCTATTTTTATTCCTGAGTAAAGTTTATTTGTTCTTAGAAACGTTCGTTTGAGTAGTCTGTGATCTCTACGTTCACTTTTTAGTTTTCCTTCCTGTCCATCCATTCCTTTTTCTTTGGCTTTAGTTCGGCTAATTTGGCCTTTTTTAAGTTTTCGGAAATTTTTTCTCATTTCTCATCTTTCCACCTTTTTTATTTGCTACAATAACATCAGCACGCGCAATTCAAAAGCCGATATTCTCGAATTTTCCAACCGGGTCGAATTTTTCCAATCTTGTTTTGAGTGTCTGTGTGTATGAGGCGCCTCGCCCCTCGCCCGCCTCCCGCCGCCCCCGACCTCCTCCACATGACGGAGGAGGCTTGCACGGTGACGTCACGCCTTACGTAACACTCCCGTTTCGGGAATGAAGTAAACCACCGAAAAGTAATTTCATGCACGATTATGCCGTGTCTGGTCGGTCAGTCGTCGGTCTCTCTCTCTCTCTCTCTCTCTTTCACTCTTAATTTCTCCCTTTCAATCTGTCTGTCTTTCTTTGTCTCTCTATACCTTCCTCTCTTTCTTTCTATCTTTCTTTGCCTCCAACTTTCTTCCCATCTCTCTCTTTTTCTTTCTTTCTTTCTCTTTCTTTCTTACTATTTCTTTCTTTTTGTGTCTCTCTTTCTTTATTTTATTCTGTCTTTCTTACTTTATTTTATTTCTTTTATTCTCTTTCTTGGTTTGTTTCTCTTTTTTTCTTTCTTTCTTGCTTTCCCTCTTTCTGTCTCTCTCATTATTTATCTCTCTTTCTCTATCTTTCTTTCTCTCTTTTTTTCTTTTTCTCTTTCTTTCTTTTCTTCCAACTTTCTTCCTATCTCTCACTTTTTCTTTCTTTCTTTCTTACTATTTCTTTCTTTTTGTGTCTCTCTTTATTTATTTTATTCTGTCTTTCTTACTTTATTTTATTTCTTTTCTTCTCTTTCTTGGTTTGTTTCCCTTTTTTTCTTTCTTTCTTTCCCTCTTTCTGTCTCTCTTATTATTTATCTCTCTTTCTCTGTCTTTCTTTCTCTCTTTTTTTCTTTTTCTCTTTCTTTCTTTTCTTCCAACTTTCTTCCTATCTCTCACTTTTTCTTTCTTTCTTTCTTTCTTACTATTTCTTTCTTTTTGTGTCTCTCTTTATTTATTTTATTCTGTCTTTCTTACTTTATTTTATTTCTTTTATTCTCTTTCTTGGTTTGTTTCTCTTTTTTTCTTTCTTTCCCTCTTTCTGTCTCTCTCATTATTTATCTCTCTTTCTCTATCTTTCTTTCTCTCTTTTTTTTTCTTTTTCTTTCTTTTTTTTCTGACTTTCTTTTAAAGCGGGCGGGTTCAAGGTAAAATCCCCCGTCTACTATCTTTTGCAGATACCATGGTATCCTCCCTTCCCAAATTTTTTTTTCGTCTCGCTGCTACGACGTCACGACGTTAACAGTGGTTAAATAAAGCCGCCAGGATAACGGAAAAAATGGTTTTGCGGAAACTTAATTTCGACGATTCCAGGCTCTCTTTATAGGGTGCGTATGGAGAAGAGTGACGTAGGCAAGGGTGAAGGAAAAGGGAGTGCAAAAAGAAAAAACAGAAAACTACTTTAACAAAAATACACTGGAAAGTAAAGAAAATAGGGTGAATTGAAGAAACTGTAGGGGGATGATGAAGGAAAACGATTGCAAAAAGAAGAAAACAGAAAACTACGTTAACAAAAACACTGGAAAGTAAAGAAAATAGGGTGTATTGAAGTAAATATAGGGGGATGTTGCAACCTAGAAATAAAGCGAAATTAAGTAAATAAAAATCGCAGGATGAGAAGAAACCGTAAAAAAAAATTAATAGAAAGAAGAAAAGAGCGGAGATTGAAGGCTTTTTAAAATAGGTGAAGAGAATATAAAAAATTTTCTCGGGTTTTTCCATCCGAGTAATTCCCGTAAACAGCGACCGTTTTTGGATTGATTGCACTTCCATCATGTTCGAGCCTGGAAGATGATGGAACTGCTATTCCGGTTGTAAAGCCAAGAAAACCCTTTTTTTATTTTTTTTACTGTAAGACTGATTTTCTATTATCGGCCGCGTCATGATTCTTCCTGTCTCAGCATCTTCTCCTCGTATCCCTTTGTTTCGTCTCTGTTCCCTGTTTCCCCGGCTTTCTCTCCCACTTTCTTTCTATCTGTTGTTCTCGTTGTTTCTGTGGTTTTCAGTCCAAAGACTCGTCTGATGTGCAACCCTCCATCATGATAACCTACCTTGCGCAAGCCTCTCCGTTTCCTTATAACTAGCGCAACCTCACATCCTCCCCAAAGTCCAGAACAAACGGGAACCGTGGGACGCTGTCGCTGGCTTTTCCAAAAAAATCTCAGAGGCGACGGTATTTTTCTCCACGGCTTCTTTCCTTCATCTCTACTTTTTTTAAACCTTTCACTAATCAGCCCATGGCTGGACCAATCATGGACTCCTCCTTCTTCTTCTTGAGGGGGCCTGGGCCTACCGAGGCGGCTGCTGAGGACTGTCATCTGGAGTGACACATTCAGAATTTGGGGGGGGGAGGGGGTGATGACACGTGGTCAGTGTTTCAATCCACCTATCAGCCTTAATCCGCGACCGTGACGACACAAACATCACCACAAGCCACTTGCCGGGATTCGAACCCTGGGGTTGTGTCATCCCCTCCTTACCCCGGGCTGAATATAGACCCTTTTGGGATTTTCCAGCTGCATCCTTTGTCCCAAAGGTTCCAACTCTTGGGCCATGTGTTGCACCATGTAGTGAATATGAGTTTGTCTGATGGACGTGAGTTTTGTTTTTTTTAAAATTTATGTCTCTATTTTTAGCCTGCTTTCTTGTTTCCTATAGCAGGCCTTAATTACAATATTTTACATCTTGTTCACTTTTTTTTACATTGATTAACCTTAGCAAGAGTAATTAATAAAATACAAAAATGAATGGTAATTTTTAATTTTTTTTTCTTTATATATATATATATATTTTACTGTTGTTTTACCCCAATAAGTTGTTTATCTTTATATGTGACGGTGTGTGGTGACGTGTTGTTGTTTTTGTTCCGTCGCAGGTGTAGCGGGGGCGGAGGGGCGGGAGTGGCGTACGTGTGCCGCACGTTCCCCGGGCTGAGCCGGGAGCAGCAGGAGCTGTGCCACCGGAGGCCGCAGGTGACTGCCGTGGCCATCCAGGGGCTGCAGCAGGCCGTCATCGAGTGTCAGCACCAGTTCCGCTGGCACCGCTGGAACTGCTCCTCGCTGGCCACCAAGAACAGGAACCCGCACAGCAGCGCGCTCCTGCACAAAGGTAAGAGGGGGACACACTTTGCTGCTCCTCGTACAGTCAATTCGAGGCTTTCTAATTCTTTTAGGTGCGCCGCCAGGTATTTTTCACAAAAAAACCACCAAAAATGGATTTTAGTAGTTTTAATTCCAAATAAATAGTTGTATCTGCAGGGCCATGGTCATTCTCTCGTCGTCCCGCCGACACAAAACTTGGTTGTTGGATGCCCCAACGTTGCCGCATGCATCATGTTAATTCTCCACCACCGTTCAATGTCCGTCAAGACCATTCACCAAACTCCTGCCATGTTTCTTGTCCAGTGAATGGACTCGAGTGATCAGGGTCAACGAGTCGGGTTTGCTATTCGTCCAGTGACGGACTCGAGGGACAAGGAGTCTAGTCAGGTGATGGACTCGAGCGATCAGGGTCTAGGATTATAGTTTGTTCGTCCACTGATCAGTTTGTTCGTCCAGTGACGGACTCGAGCGATGACCAGGAAGAAGGAGTCGAGCTTCTTTTCCAGTGAGTCTGGTCCAGTGAATGGACTCGAGCGATCAGGGAGAAGGAGCCTACTTTGCTCTTGGTCCAGTGACGGACTCGAGTGATCACACGGACAAGGAATCTCGATTGCTCGTCCAGTGATGGACTCAAGGGACAAGGAGTCTAGTTTCTTGTCCAGTGACGGACTCGAGCGACCAGGAAGAAGGAGTCGAGCTTCTTCCAGTGAGTCTGGTCCAGTGACGGACTCAAGCGATCAGGGGCAATGAGTCTCGATTGCTCGTCCAGTGATGGACTCGAGGGACAAGGAGTCTAGTTTCTTGTCCAGTGACGGACTCGAGCGATCAGGGTGTAGGAGTCTACTTTGTTCGTTCAGTGAGCCTGGTCCGGTGACGGACGAGAGTGATCAGGGTCAACGAGTCGGGTTTGCTCCTCGTCCAGTGACGGACTCGAGGGACAAGGAGCCTAAATTGCTGGTCCATTGATGGACTCGAGCGATCACGGGCAAGGAATCTATAGTTTGTTCGTCCAGTGACGGACTCGAGTGACGAGGATGAAGGAGTCGAGCTTCTTCCAGTGAGTCTAGATTGCTGGTCAGGTGATGGACTCGAGCGATCACGGGCAGGGAATCTCGTTTATTTGTCCAGTGACGGACTCGAGTGACCAGGAAGAAGGAATCAAGCTTCTTCCAGTCAGCCTGGTCCACTGACGGACTCGAGTCATCAGGGACAAGGAGTCTCGATTGCTCGTCCAGTGATGGACTCGAAGGACAAGGAGTCTAGTTTCTAGTCCAGTGACGGACTCGAGCGATCAGGGTGTAGGAGTCTACTTTGTTTGTTCAGTGAGCCTGGTCCAGTGACGGACGAGAGTGATCAGGGGCAAGGAGTCGGATTTGCTACTCGTCCAGTGACGGACTCGAGGGACAAGGAGCCTAGATTGCTGGTCCATTGATGGACTCGAGCGATCACGGGCAAGGAATCTATAGTTTGTTTGTCCAGTGACGGACTCGAGTGACCAGGAAGAAGGAGTCAACCTTCTTCCAGTGAGTCTGGTCCAGTGAATGGGCTCGAGCGATCACGGACAAGGAGCCTAGATTGCTCGGCCAGTGACGGACTCGAGCGATCAGGGTCTAGGAGTCTAGTTTGTTCGTCCAGTCATGGACTCGAGCGACCAGGAAGAAGGAGTCGAGCTTCTTCCAGTGAGTCTGGTCCAGTGACAGACTCGAGTGGTCAGGGACAAGGAGTCGGGTTTGCTACTCGTCCAGTGACGGACTCGAGTGATCAGGATCAAGGAGTCTAGATTGCTGGTCCAATGACGGTATCGAGCGATCAGGAAGAAGGAAACGAGCTTCTTTTCCAGTGAGTCTGGTCCAAGTCGGGACTGGAGTGATCAGGGGCAAGGAATCTAATTTGTTCGTCAATTGACGGACTCGAGCGATCAGGGACAAGGAGTCTAGATTGCTGGTCCAGTGACGGTCTCGAGCGATCAGGGACAAGGAATCGAATTTCTCGTCCAGTGAGCCTGGTCCAGTGACGGACGAGAGTGATCAGGGGCAACGAGTCTAGTTTGCTCTTCGTCCGATGAGTGACTCGAGTGATCAGGGTCAACGAGTCTGGATTGCTCGTCCAGTGACGGACTCGAGGGACAAGGAGTCTAGATTGCTGGTCCAGTGACGGACTCGAGCGATCAGGGTCTAGGAGTCTACTTTGTTCGTTCAGTGAGCCTGGTCCAGTGACGGACGAGAGTGATCAGGGGCAAGTACTCTAGATTGCTCGCTCAGTGATGGACTCGAGCGATCAGGGAGAAGGAGTCGAATTTCTTGTCTAGTGTGCCTGGTCCAATGACGGACGAGAGAGATAAGGGGCAAGGAGCGTAGTTTGTTCGCCCAGTGACGGACTCGAGCGACCAGAAAGAACAAGTCGAGCTTCTTTCAGTGAGCCTGGTCCAGTGACGGACTAGAGTGTTCAGGGGCAAGGAATCTACTTTGCTCCTCGTCAAGTGACGGACTCGAGGGATAAGGAGTCTAGTTTCTTGTCCAGTAACGGACTCGAGTGATCGGGAAGAAGGAGTCGAGCTTCTTTCAGTGGGTCTGGTCCAGTCGAGTGATCAGGGACAAGGAGCCTAGTTTGTTCGTCCATTGACGGACTCGAGCGATGACCAGGGAGGAAGTAGTCGAGCTTCTTTCAGTGAGTCTGGTCCAGTGACGGACTCAAGCGATCAGGGGCAATGAGTCTAGTTTGTTCATCCAGTGACGGACTCGAGTGATCAGGAGGAAGGAGTCTAGATTGCTCTTCCAGTGATGGACTCGAGGGACAAGGTGTCTAGATTGCTGGTCCAGTGACGGACTCGAGTGATCAGGGGCATTGGGTCGAGTTTCTTATCTAGTGACCCTGGTCCATTGACGGACTCGAGCGTTTGACCAGGGCGAAGTAGTCGAGCTTATTTTCCAGTGAGTCAGGTCCAGTCTAGTGATGAGGCACAAGGAGCCTACCTAGTTGGCTGGTCCAGAGTGCAGAGTCACCTCACACCTCGCGGGCAAGAAAGTGTCACCGCCTCCTCCGCCTCCTCACCTCGTCCTTTTGCCCTCGTTAGCGGACACGAGTTCCAACGCCGCGTGACAACCAAAGAAAATCTCCCGGGCCAAAAGAAGAAAACCTCCTCCTTCTCCTCCTCCTCAAAGCTAAGCAGGACCTCCTCCTCCAACGAGGATCGGCATGAGGATCAATAGCGGCGGGAAACAACCAAGGTAATTAGTTTGGGAAGCGATGTTTTGCAGTAATGGGATAGGAACACAGGCAAGGAAGAGGAATTTACTTACGGCTAATATAAGTCTAATATATTACCAAATCATTGCTAAAAGTGTTCGAATGGAGCTTGGCGTTATATGGGGTACGAAACGTCGACGGTAGGAGTTGCGAAAAAAAGACTAATAGAGGGAAAAGAAAGGTATGGGATCCAGTGGAATAACACAAAGGCTGTTAGATTTGGGAAAGGGATATTTTGAAGTAATTTAGGGAATTTTGCCACTTGGACAGAATAATAACTAGGGTAGAATAGCACAGGGCGAGGAAGAGGAATTTACTTGCGGCTAATATATTTCTGAACATCAGGAAATGTTGGTATGCAGTTTCGCGTTATATGGGTGCGAAACGTGGACGACAGGAGTTGGTAAAAGAAAAATAGTGGAATAACAAAGGCTGTTAGATTTGGGAAAGGAATTTTTTTAAATTAATTTAGGGAATTCTGCTCCTTGGGAAGAGTAATAACTAGAGTAGGATAGGCACAGGGCAAGGAAAATAAATTTACTTCCGGTTAATATAAGTGTGAATATTACCAAATCATTGCTAAAAATGTTCGAATGGAGCGTGGGGCGTGTTGTTTTGGGGGTGCGAAACGTCGACGATAGGAGAACTGCGGAAAAGGGAAAAGAATAAAAGCTATAGGAGAATGAGATGAGGTGTGGATAGAATCACCAACGAGGAATTTCTAAGCTGAATAGGTCGCGCAGTTTTTTACGTTATTTCTTCTTTTTCTCTCTGTGAGATTTTTTCCCCCTTCTTGTCCTTCCCTTTCTAGAAAAAGTCAGCCGTGACGTAGTTTTTGTTTTCTTTTTTGGATAACAGGTTACATGAGGGAGATCCTGAAACAGGCAACTCCCCTTTAATAGCATAGGAAGGGAATTGAAAAGGGTGGGGGGATGCGACTCCCCTTTAATAGCATAGGAAGGGAATTGAAAAGGGGGGATGCGGAAGGTAGAGCAAGGTAGCCTAGCAAGGGTTAACTAGGTGGGCCCCCGGGCTATGGTTTAAGGATCCTACCCTAGTGGTGTTTCACCTAAAGAGATGCAGGGAGGGAAAACCCTAGAAAACCTGCATCAGGTAGGTCGGTGGGCATTGGCTACTATTCTCACTCCCTTCCGAATTACAGGGGGGAGATGAGTTTTCTGTGGGGTCGCAGCATTCCCTTCTCCATGTCTCAACCACTTTCAGGAGGCAGTTGACAGACTGATCCAATGGGATCAGCTGACAATTCTTGCCATATGCCAAAGGTCTTTGACCCCAGTACAGATACCTCCTAAAATAGGTGAAGGTGTCTCGTTTTTTATATTTTTATTATTATTATTTTCGGGTTACAGGCTATTGAAGGTGATCCTGAAACAGGCAACTCCCCTTTAATAGTATAGGAAGGGAGTTGAAAAGGGTGGGGGATGCGGAAGGTAGAGCAAGGGTTAACTAGGACCCCGGGGCTATGGTTTAAGGATCCTACCCTCGCGGTGTTTCACCTAAAGAGATGCAGGGAGGGAAAACCCTAGAAAACCTGCATCAGGTAGGACGGGCATTGGCTGCTACTATTCTCACGCCCTTCCCTGTGAATGACGGGAGACGAGTTTGCTGTGGGAGGGACGCAGCATTCCCTTCTCCGTGTCTCCACCAGTTTCAGGAGGCAGTTGACTCACTGATCCAATGGGATCAGCGGAGGACAACTCTTGCCATATGCGCCCAAGGTCTTTGACCCCGGTACATATACCTCCTAAAATAGGTGAAGGTGTCTCGGCATATGAGAACTTTGATAAAAAAAATACCCAGAGAGAGAGAGAGTGCAGGAGGCATCCCCGACATGATCAGGTAAGCCCCGCAGTCACTCTGGGCTGAAGCAAGCGCCTGCGAGAAAACTCCCGCAGCCGTGACGTAGTCGGAAGAGGCCATTTTAGTACTTAGGCCGCCCTTTTTTTGTAAGAGAGAAAGAGAAAAAAAACAAACGGAATTCCTGATGGGTCGTTCGTTACCTGTTTGGTTGATCTCACGTTTACCGTCGTACGGATAAATTAATTAAAAAAAACTAATAATAATTCGGCGGTTGTTTCCTCTGCACTTGTTGCTGTCTCACGGGCGCTAATTGACATGAGAACCGCTTCAGCAGGGAATTCTCCCAACAGACCTTCACGACTCTCTCTCTCTCTCTCTCTCTCTCTCTCTCTCTCTTAACCAACCTTTATGGCACCACTGTAGACATCCTCAAAAATTTTCGCCCGTTGACTGCCCCTGCCGGGTATACAACCTTGCGACACACACATACACACTCATACAAGAGAAAATTTATGTTTTTTTTTTAAATGTCACAGCAAATCCACCTTTTAAAAATTATAGTTTAACTGTCACCCTTTGGTGCATAATGTCTGTTTTCAACTAGCCTGTTGAGGATCCTTTATTGGGATCAAATAAATACTTTTCTTTTGTACAGATATATCAATAAAAACATTTAAAGGCAAAATCAACAAAAAAGAAAGGCAAAAAAAGACGCAGAAGGATATGTGAAAATTATAATTTAGTTAATAACTAATTAATTTATTTAAAATTAAAATAAACAAAAAATGCAGAAGGATTTTTTGACAATCATAATTTAGTTAATGATTAATAAATTAAAATTTGTAAATTACCAAAAAATGCAAAAATAGCCGCAGAAGGATATGTGAAAATTATAATTTAGTTAATAATTAATTTATTTATAATTAAAATAAACAAAAGAAGGCCCAATATCTGCAAAAGGATTTTTGACAATCATAATTTAGTTAATGATTAATAAATTAAAACTAGCAAATTACCAAAAAATGCAAAAATAGCCGCAGAAGGATATGTGAAAATTATAAATAAGTTAATGGTTCACTTTTATTTAAAATAAACAAAAACAGCCAAATTTCCGCGGAAGGATTTTTTAAACTTATAATTTAGTTAATAACAAATTGAGTAATAACCCTAATAGACAAAAAGGGGCAAAATAACCGCAGAATGATGTGTGAAAATTATATATTAGTTAATAATTAATTCATTAATAATCGAAATAAACAATAAAAGGCCAAATAACCGCAGAAGGACATTTTTCGAAATTATAATTTAGATAATAATAAATTAATAATCCAAATAAAACAAAATGGACAGATAGCCGAAGTAGGATTCTTTTAAATTATAATTTAGTTCATAATTAATTAACAATATAAATAAACAAAAAAGGAAAAATAGCTCCGGAAGGATATATGAAAATAATAATTTAGTTAATAATTAATCAATAATATAAATAAACAAAAATGCAAGAAAGATTTTTGAAAATAGAAATTTAGATAATAATTAATAATCCTAATAAACGAAAAATGTTATATAAACGCAGAAGTAAAATGTTAAGTACCCGCAGAAGTAATTTTGAAAATTGTAATTTTGCTAATAATTAATTAATTAATCGTCCAAATAAACAAAATAGGCCCAATAACCGATGAAGGATTTAAGAAAATTATAATTTACTTAACAATGAATTAATTAATCATCCAAATAAACAAAAAAGGTCAAATAGCCGCAGAAGGATTTATTACAAATTAAAATCTTTTCAATAATTAATTAATAATCCAAATAAACAGAATAGGTCAAATTGCCGCAGAATTATTTTTGAAAATTGTAATTTAGTTAGCAATTAATTAGTTAATAATCCAAATATCCAAAAAAAGACCAAAATAGCCGCAGAAGGATTTGTTTTAAAGTATATCTTAATTAACCCACACTTCATTATCTCTGGTTTCAATAACCCCATGAAGATCCGCCTCAGGATTGAAACATGCAGCTTTATTAATTAAAATAATTATAATTTCTGGAGGATGTTTTAACTAATCAAGCATTTGATGATCAGAAAATTCAAGGCCAACATCTTAATGAGGTTTTAGTTAAATTCTGTTGTGGAAAATTGATTACTGTACATACCTGACCTTAAAAAAAAAGACTATAAATTGGGAAGAAACGGCGTAGAGATCTGTTATTAATAAATTACTCTTTTTTAAAAAAAATTCTTAATTATTTACGACACAAGCATATATATATATAATACAATTATACTTTAAACGAAGCATTGGTTATAGAAATTGAAGGAAAAATAAAGCTAAAATTTATTCGTGGACAACCAACGAGGCTATCACATTGTAAATATTTCTCTTTTAGTCACGGAGTTCAAATCACACCCTGATGAGGTTCAAAATTTTGGGAACGAAACGTCGCGTACGAACTACTGTTTAATAAACATTTCATACTAAATTATTTTTCTTACTTATAACAGGCTGACGTACTAATTTATTTATTTCCAAACATATACTGAGAAAAATTTAATGATTGATTGATTTATTGAGGGCGAAAACAGACAACGTAACGCATTTCTGGCATTTCATTTGTGTAATTTACAGAGTGACAATTTTTTTTTCTTTAAAGAAAAAAGGACAGAAGGAGGGTGCATAAATAATAATAATAAAAATAAAATTGTTCCTTTTTGGTTACACGAAGGACCTCCTTAAGGTTCAGCAACAACGGCTCATCGAATCCCAGTTATCATTTCCCCCTAGAATAATAATTTGCAGGGATTGCAGACAAGGGAATTTAGGCTCTTTCGACGACTGTGAAAACCGTAGGAAGGGAAAATACTGAGGGAAATAAACGTCGAAAAATGTGGATGGGGGTAAGGGGAAAAAAATATTTTTTGCTACAGGGCGTCGAGATTCTGAGGAGTTTCCTTCCCCTCTCCCTTCCACCTTCCCGCCTTCCTCCCCGGCTCAGTTTTTTTCTCCCCAACACCATCACCATCTCTTCTTCCTCTCTTTCTGTAGTAGTGAGTGATTTCGGATGACGGGAAATCAAATCGGCGACGGTTGTCAGCCCTGACAAAAAGCGAATCGAGGCGAGAATTCCAGTATTTTCAATAGAGGGGGAGGAGAGAGGGAGAGGAGAGAGAGGGAGAGGAGGGAGATGGAGAAGAAGGCGACTAATAACTTTTGTGTATCCGATAAATTAGCACAATAGGGAAGTCCGAGAAGGATAATGAGCCCACATGGGGGCTTAATTGAATGAGCTATCCTTTCCGCCATTGTGCCCTCTCCTCCTCCCTCTCTATCCCTCCCTCTTTTGTTAACTGTTTGGTTTATCAAGTCTCGTCTTCCTCTGCTCCGCGCCGTTCCGTCCCGCTTTTCTCTCCGCAGCTTTTTTCCCTCCGTCTCTCTCTCTCTTTTTCTCTCTGCCTCTCTCTCTCTCTTTCCCTTCATCATTGGTGTCTGTAATCCGTGTGAAATCGAAACGCCGTGACACGATTCCGACAACAAAGAAGACGCTCGACACTTAACGAAAAGCACACAGGCTCAATGGCCAAAGTGGCTAATCGATTTACGCGTGGCGAAACTCTCTCATTACTCCGGACAGACCCGATACCTAGAACCAACACACTCCATTAGCTCTCTCCCTCTCTCTCTCTTTACCACCACTCTTTTTACCTCCTTCTTCTTCTTCTTCTTACACATTCTCTCTCTCTCAATCGTCCTCATCCCCGCAAATTACAGGAGCGAACTCAATCGACACGCTCGTGATTATGTACTATATGGGGGAAAAAATCACATGCTGCTGCGGCGATGAAGAAGAAAAAAAAAGTCATAGATAAGCCTCCTGGTGGTTGAGTAAATCAATGATTAATAATATCACTGATTCTGTTGATCAGTATTTACAATACTTTTGATGCATACAAACAATTTTTTTTCGTTCTATTTGGTTATTTTTCCTGCATCGCGAATCTCTTAGCTAAAAGCCCTTATGTCTATTTTGTTAATTAAGGAGGACAGTTATCCTCCTTATCTGGATTTGTTTATTTCATCAAATTAACAAATAAGTTGAAGCTTTCGACTAGTCTTCCATTTTCAATTTAATACGAAATAATTATTCAGTTGGACAAACATCTTCGTCTCCAAGCTGGAGCTTTCGTCTAGTCTTCCATTTTCAATTAATAGAAACAATTATTCAGTTGGACAAACATCTTCGTCTCCAAGCTGCAGCTTTCGACTAGTCTTCCATTTTCAATTTAATACGAAATTAGTCAATTGGACAAACATCTTCGTCTCCAAGCTGCAGCTTTCGACTAGTCTTCCATTTTCAATTTAATACGAAATTAGTCAATTGGACAAACATCTTCGTCTCCAAGCTGCAGCTTTCGACTAGTCTTCCCATTATCAATTAATTGAAATTATTCAGTTGGACAAACATCTTCGTCTCCAAGCTGCAGCTTTGGTCTAGTCTTCCATTTTCAATTTAATACGAAATTAGTCAATTGGACAAACATCTTCGTCTCCAAGCTGCAGCTTTCGACTAGTCTTCCATTTTCAATTTAATACGAAATTAGTCAATTGGACAAACATCTTCGTCTCCAAGCTGGAGCTTTCGACTAGTCTTCCATTTTCAATTAATTGAAATTATTCAGTTGGACAAACATCTTCGTCTCCAAGCTGCAGCTTTCGACTAGTCTTCCATTTTCAATTTAATACGAAATTAGTCAATTGGACAAACATCTTCGTCTCCAAGCTGCAGCTTTCGACTAGTCTTCCATTTTCAATTTAATACGAAATTAGTCAATTGGACAAACATCTTCGTCTCCAAGCTGCAGCTTTCGACTAGTCTTCCATTTTCAATTAATCGAAATTAGTCAATTGGACAAACATCTTCGTCTCCAAGCTGGAGCTTTCGACTAGTCTTCCATTTTCAATTAATCGAAATTAGTCAATTGGACAAACATCTTCGTCTCCAAGCTGGAGCTTTCGACTAGTCTTCCATTTTCAATTTAATACGAAATTAGTCAATTGGACAAACATCTTCGTCTCCAAGCTGCAGCTTTCGACTAGTCTTCCATTTTCAATTTAATACGAAATTAGTCAATTGGACAAACATCTTCGTCTCCAAGCTGGAGCTTTCGACTAGTCTTCCATTTTCAATTCACCTACATTAGTCAATTAGATAAACATCTTCGTCTCCAAGCTGGAGCTTTCGACTAGTCTTCCATTTTCAATTTAATACGAAATTAGTCAATTGGACAAACATCTTCGTCTCCAAGCTGCAGCTTTCGACTAGTCTTCCATTTTCAATTGACCTACATCAGTCAATTGGACAAACATCTTCGTCTCCAAGCTGCAGCTTTCGACTGGTCTTCCATTTTCAATTAATCGAAATTAGTCAATTGGACAAACATCTTCGTCTCCAAGCTGGAGCTTTCGACTAGTCTTCCATTTTCAATTTAATACGAAATTAGTCAATTGGACAAACATCTTCGTCTCCAAGCTGGAGCTTTCGACTAGTCTTCCATTTTCAATTTAATACGAAATTAGTCAATTGGACAAACATCTTCGTCTCCAAGCTGCAGCTTTCGACTAGTCTTCCATTTTCATTTAATACGAAATTAGTCAATTGGACAAACATCTTCGTCTCCAAGCTGCAGCTTTCGACTACTCCTCCATTTTCAATTTAATACGAAATTAGTCAAAGATGCCAATTCCCCAACTAGAAATCATCCTCCATTATATCATCTCCCTATTAACTTCTCTTGTTGATCCGAGATGATTTTTATTGTCTCGCCTCATTTTTTGCAGTATTTTAATTATATCAATTTGGATCGCTAAGAGAAGTTAACTGGAGATTGAATGCAAGAAGAATTCTAGTTGCCCGTGGCATGGGATATTAGAACCCGTTGACCTCTGGGTTGTGAGTGAGACAGCAACTAGCCACTACACCACAAGGAGGTCGGCTCACTTTACAATTACTCCTGTATTAATAATAATCATAATAATAATATATACAATATAATAACAAAGAGGGGTACAAAACAATCTAGTAGACATTTAATTGGTGCTTCTCGAGGTTTTCTCAGCAGAGGAAGCAGAAGAGTGCAGGAAACTCCGTGTGTGTGAGAGAGAAAGAGATGAAGATAATGAAGGATGGGGGGGGAGAAGAGACAAAAAGAATGTTGTAGCTAGTAATGATACAAGTTGACATGTGTGTGTGTTGGAAAGTACGGTGATGTGAAGAGGAGGAGGAGAGGACGACGAGAAGGTTGCTGGTCCGATCGATTGATGTTGACTTCCGGAGGGAAGGAGGTTGGAAGGGGGGAGAATAAGAAGAAGGAAAAAATATCCCACCTTTTGAGATGGAAACCATGGAGTGTGATGATGAGTCTCCCAAATGTGATTCCGGGAAATTTCTTAATACAGGAGCGCCATGCTGGGAATTGTCTCTCTCTCTCTCCCACTCTCCATCCTTCTGACTGAAATTTTTGCCTCCATATTTGTGGGAAACGTTGGATGAATTAATTTGCAGAGAGAGAGAGAGAGAGAGAGAGAGAGAGAGAGACGAGAAGGGTAATAAAAGAAGCAAGCACAACAATGAGCCGAACTAACAGAATAAAGCGCGGAGAATGTGAGGAGCGGCGGAGACGACGTCAGAGGCACATGATGCTGAGTCTTCTCGGGACGTGGCGGCGACGAAGGATCCCTTCCATCCTCGTAAACAGTCACAAACAACGTCCCGTGTCATAACAACACCGCGGCACCAAAGTAGGAAACAAACAGCAGCAGCAGCAGCAGCAAAGCAACCCTCAGCGACGAGGGAAAGTTCTCAGCAGGCAGCAGGACCTTCCTTCTCTCTCTCTCTGTGTACGTCAACATCCACCTCACCTATGGGGAAATCCCCGTTCAACTCATCTTACACATTTAGACAGGGGCTAGACGAAGTCGGGACCAGGAAGGAACGCGATTCGTTATTTTAAGTGACGAACTGCAGTCATCTTATCGGCCAAAAAAAAAACGGAAACGTTGAGGTTAGGAAAGCTGGCTGGATGAGGAGACTCGATGGACAGATTCAGGCAGAAATTGGGGGATCTATCTGGTCAACCAGGGTAATAAAGGGAATGTGACCTTGCTTTTGACTTATTACTTTGTTAATACAAGGGAAGAGTTTTGCCCTAGAGGATCTAACTGGTCAAGCAAGGGTAATAAAGGGAATGTGACCTTGCTTTTGACCTTCCGCCTGTTTATATTGTTAAAACTGGGGAAGAGTTTTGCCCTAGACGATGTGTATGGTCAGAAAGGGTAATAAAGGAAATGTGACCTTGCTTTAGACTTTTTATTTTATTAATACAAGGGAAGAGTTTCGCCCTAGAGGATCTAACTGGTCAACCAAGGGTAATAAAGGGAATGTGACCTTGCTTTTGACCTTCCGCCCGTTTATATTGTTAAAACAAGGGGAGAGTTTTGCCCTAGAGGATGTATATGGTCAGCAAGGGTAATAAAGGGAATGTGACCTTGCTTTTGACCTTCCGCCTGTTTATATTGTTAAAACAAGGGAAGAGTTTTGCCCTAGAGGATGTATATGGTCAACCAAGGGTAATAAAGGGAATGTGACCTTGCTTTTGACCTTCCGCCCGTTTATATTGTTAAAAAAAGGAAAAAGATTTGCCCTAGAGGATCTAACTGGTCAACCAAGGGTAATAAAGGGAATGTGACCTTGCTTTTGACCTTCCACCCCGTTTATATCGTTAACGAAACAACAAGGGAATATAACAATATAAAAAGGAACTCTGACATCCTTCGTTGCCAGTCGTTTTACATCACAGTTACCAAAATTCCGGCGTTTCGTCTCCGCGTTTTTCAGACTTTTACCAGGTATAAAAATTTTAAATGCTACATGAACCTCTCGATTGAGGCAAATAGATCAAATAAAATGATTTAAGTATCTTCTGGGAATGAGGCAAATAGAATAACAAACGATCCACGTGAACCTCTGGCTGGACTGAGGGCGGACAGATTAATAAACGATTCAAGAACATCAAGGATTCAGGAAAATGGATTAATAATAAACAATCCGCGAACCTCTGGATTGAGGAAAGTAGATTAATGACTCAGGAATATCTTGATTGATGGTAAATAGATTAACAGTAACGGGCTAATGAATGATTCTTCGAGAACATCTCTGAATTGAGGAAAATAGGGTGAGAAAATATACCAAGATTTAGATTTATTTAGATTTATTGTTGTTGTTTTTCCATGAACCCTCCTCGATTGAGGAAATAGGAATAATACGTCATACATTAAAAAATTTTAAAAATGAACCAAAATAAAGTACATAATTAAAGACAAATAATCTTAAAAATAAATTGATAAAAGAAAATGTATATAGAGAAAAGTCAATTTAAACACAACACCAGGGACACACACACGATGATGTCACACACACACACACACAAGGGGAAACACGCAATGGAGTTTTGAACTACTACTTGGACCTGTTGGAAAGTAGATTAATAAATAACTACTGCAGCTGCCATTGGCTAACAACGTGAGTGATATAATTTTTCGGGCATCGCCGGGGCAACCAGCTAGGGAAAAAAAATATATATATAAAAAAATAAGGTGAATAGATATATACAGGAATCAATCAGAAAGAGAGGGAGACACACACATACACCCAAAAAATAAGATCATCATTCAATAACTGACGAGATGAAGTGATTATCGTTAGTAATGAGAGTGGGATTAGGGGAGGAGGAAGAGGAGAAGAAGAAGAAACACGGTCATGGTAATGATTACGGGAGTGTGAGTTGTTGGGAAGCGAGAGTGATTTAGGTGTGTCGTAAAGGAAAGGAAAGTGAGGGAAAGGAAGAAGGGAGGAAGGAAGCTGACTCTCTTCTCACGCAATCACGACGAGATCACTTCGGTCAGCACAAATGGCCGCTGTAACTCTCTCCTCTCTCTCTCTCTCTCTCTCTCTCACCCATACGAAAATAAATTCTTCCCCGGAGCCCCTGAGCCGTAAAATACCTAAATGAACGGTAACTGGCTTTGCGAGTGAAGATGAGAAGGGAAGGAGGAGGGAAGAGGGAAGGAGGAGGAAGACGTGCTAATTTAGTCTCAACACGAAGAGCGTCGGTAAACAAGCGACAAATAGACTCTCTGAGGAACATGCATTATATGACAGCAGCAGACGACGGTAGCAGCGACATCATCGTTCATTTCCCTTCCCCTTTGACCTCCCGTAACACAAATCCTCTCAAAGGAAGGAAGGCCGTCGTTACCAACCTTACGGCTCCTTTCCACATTCTGACGAGCTTTAACCTCAAAGCAGTGTGACGCAACAGGTACCACCGTCTAAGTATAAAATCAGATTCCATAGATCCTACTATAGAGAAGCAAGCACAAGCTTCAAGGATGATGTTGTGGAACACGAGTCAGAGATTTTACATAGTTAGGTTGCTGCTTTATTAATATTAAAATAATATACTGTAACTATTCATTAATTATAAGTATAAAATCAGATTCCATAGATCCTATAGAGAAGCAAGCACAAGCTTCAAGGATGATGTTGTGGAACACGAGTCAGAGATTTTATACATAGTTAGGTTGCTGCTTTATTAATATTAAAATATACTGTAACTATTCATTAATTATAAGTATAAAATCATATTCCATAGATCCTATAGAGAAGCAAGCACAAGCTTCAAGGATGATGTTGTGGAACACGAGTCAGAGATTTTATACATAGTTAGGTTGCTGCTTTATTAATATTAAAATAATATACTGTAACTATTCATTAATTATAAGTATAAAATCATATTCCATAGATCCTATAGAGAAGCAAGCACAAGCTTCAAGGATGTTGTGGAACACGAGTCAGAGATTTTACATAGTTAGGTTGCTGCTTTATTAATATTAAAATAATATACTGTAACTATTCATTAATTATAAGTATAAAATCATATTCCATAGATCCTATAGAGAAGCAAGCACAAGCTTCAAGGATGATGTTGTGGAACACGAGTCAGAGATTTTACATAGTTAGGTTGCTGCTTTATTAATATTAAAATATACTGTAACTATTCATTAATTATAAGTATAAAATCATATTCCATAGATCCTATAGAGAAGCAAGCACAAGCTTCAAGGATGATGTTGTGGAACACGAGTCAGAGATTTTACACATAGTTAGGTTGCTGCTTTATTAATATTAAAATAATATACTGTAACTATTCATTAATTATAAGTATAAAATCATATTCCATAGATCCTATAGAGAAGCAAGCACAAGCTTCAAGGATGATGTTGTGGAACACGAGTCAGAGATTTTACATAGTTAGGTTGCTGCTTTATTAATATTAAAAATATACTGTAACTATTCATTAATTTTTTAACTTATAATAAGATTTTCTTAAGTTCTATACAGAAGACATACAATTTGTACCTTATATATAAAATTGATAAATATTTTTACATCCTATACTAAAAAAATTAGTGTTCTAATAATGTTCTTTCATAATTATAAATATCTACCCTATGATACATTCAGCTCCATAAATTCTTCAACAGAGTAGAAGGAGTGGCCTTAGTAAGAAGTCAGTTAGTTTAGTTCATATTTGAACTTGTTTGGATTTATTTTTAATTGTTTAATGGAGGTGGGAAGTTTATTAAATATGCTAATAGATGGCATTGTAATGTACACCCTTTTGTATTACGGTTAGAGACTTCCCTTCCTTCCTTCCTTCCTTGTGTAAATTTGTTTTTACTTCTGGTATCAAACTCATGTAACATATTTGAAGAGGTTACTGTTATTAATAACAAATAACATGAGTGTCAGTATTCCAGTTTTCTTGAAAAGTCCCCTACAAGATGTTTTTCGGTGAGACCTGACGACATAATAATATTCTGACAGCCTTTTTTGAAGTGTAAATATTTTACCTTTCCCTGATTCGTTGCATTTTTTTGGCCTTATTTAAACTTCTGTTAAAGTTGAGATTTAAGAATCTTTGAATGGATGTACAGTAAGGTCTACTTTAGGTCGTTATATAAATTAATTTCAAGCACAGACGGACGGAAATTGTCCTGGGACGTTTTTACTCTCTCTCTCTCTCTCTCTCTCTCTCTCTTTCTCACTACGCAGAGTGGACGACTCAATCTGCTCGCTCAAGGAAAAAATAAGGAGAAAAAAAACAAGAAATAAAGAGAGGAAGACAAACAGAGAGAGAGAGAGAGAGAGATGTGTGTGTGGCCAATGAATTTCAATCCCGTAGTCGGCTGGGAAGATGAGACCGCGGCGGCGGCGGCGACTGTGGGAACCACGTAAAAATAATAAGGGAAGAAGAAGGTGAAATCGCTAATGATGATTACGCGTGACGAAATAATGAAAACAGAGGAAGAACACGGACACGGTGACAGGTGAGGAGGAAGGCGGGGGGAGGGGAGGAGAGGAAGAGGGGAAGGAGTAGAGGCAGGAGAGAAGGGAAAGGTGGACGTTCACCTGATCGCCGCTGCTCACGACGAGGCACGGGAACAGAGAGAAAGAGAGAGAGAGAAATAAGAGAGAGGAAACATGACCCGGGAGAGAGACAAGGAGATATTTGTTCTCAGAAAACCACTCGCTTAGCTTTGCCAATTTCCTCAGGAGTATTTATTCCTAGAAGTAGTCTATTGTGATGATTCACGCCGGCTGATGGGAAGTAACTACCAATAAATTAATTCAGAACATTGAAAAGGCTATAGTGTAAGGATCCTACCCTAGTGGTGTTTCACCTCACGGTGATGCGGAGAAAACCCTAGAAAACCTGCATCAGGTAGGCCGGGTGGCTACTCCTCCTGCGCCCTTCTGACGACGGGGAGAGACTGGATTGTTGTGGGAAACAACGCAACAAACCCGCCTCCATCCGTGCCTAGATCAGTATTGAGAGGCAGCTGGCCGACTGGTCCAATGGGATCAGCGAACAGCTCTTACCTTGGTATGTCGAAGGTCTTTGACCCCCGTGCATACACCTCTCAAACTGCCTAAGGAACATGTCTCAGCCTGCAGGAGTCTTAAATTAATTACCTTGGCCGTGGACCATGGTGGGTGGGGAGAGGGGAGAGGAAAACCAGGAAGGGCTTACCAGAACAACTCCACCTGGCTCTCACTCATTTCCCCGTGTGAGCAGAATATTTTTAACAACCTCCCCTTATAGGTATTGTGAACAGACGCGGGCTGTCGTCATCTCTCTATATATTCTCTCTCTGTATTCTCTCTCTCTACTCTCCCGCTCTATTTTCTCTCTCTATTCTCTCTCTATTCCCTATCTCTATTCTCTCTAATCTGTCCTGTATTCTCTCTATTCTCTCTCTATTCCCTATCTCTATTCTCTCTAATCTGTCCTGTATTCTCTCTCTATTCTCTATCTCTATTCTCTCTAATCTGTCCTGTATTCTCTCTATTCTCTCTCTCTATCTCTCTCTTCTCTATCTCTCTCTTCTCTCAATTTTCTCTATCTCTTCTCCCTCTCTTCTTTCTATCTCTCTATCTCTCTCTTCTCTCTCTCTCTCTCTATCTCTCTCTATCTCTCTCTTCTCTCTCTATTCTATCTCTCTATTCTCTCTCTTTCTAATCTCTCCCTTCTCTCTCTGTCTTATTTCTCCTCTCTCTCTTCTCTCTCTATTCTCTCTCTCTCTTCTCTCTCTCTTCTCTCTCTCTTCTCTCTCTCTCTCTCTCTTCTCTCTCTCTCTCTCTCTTCTCTCTTCTCTCTCTTCTCTCTCTCTTCTCTTCTCTTCTCTCTCTCCTCTTCTCTCTCTCTCTCCTCTCTCTCTCTCTTCTCTCTCATCTTTCTCTCCTCTTCTCTCTCTCTTGTCCTCTTCTCTTTCTCGTCTCCCTCTTGTCTCTCCCTTCTCTCTCCTCTCTCTTCTTCTCTCTCCTCTCTCTTCTTCTCTCTCCTCTCTCTCTCTTCTCTCTCCTCTCTCTTCTTTCTCTCTCTCTCTCTCTCTTGTCCTCTTCTCTTTCTCGTCTCCCTCTCTTCTCTCCCTTCTCTCTCCTCTCTCTCTTCTCTCCTCTCTCTCTTCTCTCTCTATTCTTCTCTCTTCTCTCTCTTCTCTCTCTCTTCTTCTCTCTCTTCTTCTCTCTCCTCTCTCTTCTTCTCTCTCCTCTTCTCGCTCCCCTCTCTCTCTCTTCTTCTCTCTCCTCTCTCTCTCTTCTCTCTCATCTTTCTCTCCTCTTCTCTCTCTCTTGTCCTCTTCTCTTTCTCGTCTCCCTCTCTTCTCTCCCTTCTCTTCTGTCTTTCTGTGTGTGTGTGTGTGGACCGCTCCCGTCAAAGAGTAATTCAAGTTTATTCCCTCCCAGTTAACGCTAGTAAATTGAAACCCCCCTGTGACGTGTATATTTTGGCATTTCCTGGCATGGCCGCCGCCGCCTCTTCTGTGGCTCTCTGCCACGACGTTGCAAAGCTGCTGCTGCTGCTGCTCGTAAATCCAAAGGCCTTCCTTTTTTAAAGTAATTGCTAATGACACGGACTGTGACGACGACAGAGGAACTAGCCTTTTCTTTATTATTATTATTATTTCCTCTCCACTGAGGCTCGGCGCACACGGTTTTTTTTCTTCACACACCATCTTTTTTCATAATATTTCAGTGGAACCACAAGGGAACGTCCTACCATTTAAAACTTTCTTGTATTGCCTTTGACACGGGGTCCTTAATTCTTGTTCTATTTAAAAATAAACACGGCACATACGCCCCGAAATAAAAAAAAGTAAGTAATATACATTATTACTCTTACATTTTAGGAACACGACGTTTCCTTCCGAAAATTTCCATCCATCCTCACTGTTTTTTTTGTCGTTGTTGTGGTAATCATTCCTAAGACTGGTCTGATGCAAGCCTCCCATGCTAACCTGTCCTACATTGCTACCACATCCCCTCTAATCTGCTTAGCTTATTCCATCCTTGTCCTCCCTCCCTCTTACCTTCACTTCCCGCAAATTTTACAAGACCCTCATGTCTTAAAACGTGGCATGCTATTAATCTGTCCCTTCAAAGTCCTCCATATCGGTCTCTCTTTCGCTATTCTCCTTACAACTTCTTCTTCTTCTCTCTACTCTCTCTCTCTCTTCTCCCTCTTCTTCTCTCGCCTCTCTCTCTTCTCTCTCCCTTCCCTCTCTTCTATCTCTCTTCTCTCTCTCCTCTCTCTCTCCATTCCCTCTCTTCTATCTCTCTTCTCTCTCTCCTCTCTCTCTCCATTCCCTCTCTTCTTCTCTCTTCTCTCCCTTCCCTCTCTCCTCTCTCTCTTCTCTCTCTTCTTTCCCTTCTCTCTCCATTCCCTCTCTTTTCTCCCTTCTTCTCTCTCTCTCTTCTCTTTCTATTCTCACTCTGTTTGTGTGTGTGTGGACTCTATCCACCTCATCTCATTCTCCTATGGCACCACATTTCCAAAGCTTCTTTTCTTTTCCCGTGTGAAACTCTTGTCGTCCACGTTTCAGACCCATATAATGCCTCCACGCTCCATACCGACATTTCTTAATCTTCTCACTTACATTTAGCCCGTAAGTAAAGTCCTCTTCCTTGCCCTGTGCTATCCTTAAATTCCATCAAAATATCAAATAATCCTAATGTCTCAAAAACGTGGCATGCTATTAATCTATCCCTTAAAAGTCCTCCAGATTTTTCTCTCTCTTCCCCTATGCAGCTTAAAAACTCCTCCTTAGTTACTCCCCTGCCCACCCACCTTCAATCCTTTTCCTGTCCGCAACTCCTACCGTCCACGTTTCGCGCCCTTTTAACTCCGCGCTCCATGCCAACATTTTTAGTAGTGACGATTTCCTAATATTCACCCTTATATATTAGCCTTAAATTAAATTCCTCTTCCTTACCGGTTGTTATCCTACTCCTCTAGTTATTACGCTGTCCAGAATTCCTTAAGTTCCTTCAAAAATGTCCCTTCCCAAATCTAACAGCCTTTGTTATTCCACTGTTTTCCCCAATCCTACACTCCATCACCTTGGGTTTTTCCCCTCTGTTAATCCTCATATTGAACTCTTTTCTCCCCGTGACCCCCGTTCGTGTCACTTATTATGGTCTTCTTCTGAGTCCCCCAAAAAAATACGATTCCTTCGGGAAATCTTAGGTATTTTTATTTCTTCTCCTTGCAGAATGTTTCCTTTCCTTTATTCCGTTTTAACTTTCTTCGTCGTCCGTTTTATATGTGTGAGTTCAAGAGCATGGACATCCTCGTCTTATTCCTTTCTTGATTTCCGCTTTCTTTTCCTCGATCTTCTATTCTGATTACTGCTGACTGCCTTTCTGTCCTCTTCAAAAATCCTTAACAGTGTGTTCCAGTTCACGTTATCAAATCCTTTTGTCATGAACTTAGTCCTGTGAATGGTCAAAAGTAAAAAAAAAGGAAAATTTCAACTGCAAAAATATGAAGTTTCGTCTCCAATTTTCTGGATCTCTTCAGGTTTCTGATTGAAATCTTATTGTAATTTCCTTTTGCTGCTTCCTTAGTCAAGGACCGTGGGGAAAGAAAAATCTCGACTGCACGCGCAGAGGGAAAATGCGGAGAAACAAAGGGAAAACTCTACGGCTAGATAAATAGATAAATAAATTACCGTCAGCAAACCTCAGCCGACCGTTTGACTGACTGATTTATCGACGGACGACTATTCGATGTATCGAAAAGAATTTGAAATCTCGGCCGGCGTGCTTTACGCGGGTCACGAGAGAGAGAGAGATGAATATCTCTGGTTTGTGGATTCTCTTTATCCCTATCGGTGAATAATGCAATGTCAGGGAGATTGAGACGAAGATATCTTTACGAACGAACTAGGAAGCGCCTAATCCTTCCCATCTTTGGCCTTATACATTCGATATCTCTCAAGTCTCAGAAAACTCGGAATTTTCACGTCCGAGAAAAGAAACGCAACTACCTTCAGGAAGGGAAGAAAGGATGAACATGGAATATAAATCCTACGGGATTATTTTTTTTAAAAAAAAACAACTACGTTCTAGACAAAGATATAAGAAACAAACAAGAAAGAAGGAAGTGAAAGATAAAAATAAAGACGACAAGACAAAGAGGCTGTTAGGAAAGATCAACCGTTTTTTTTAATAATATTAAAAATTAAGCACCGCAGACGAGAAGAACAAAACACTGATGTTGAACATAAAACGCCGGAATATTAAAAAGTTAAATTCTTGCGTACGTAAGGGAAAGTTTTCAAAAAGTGAAAAAAATCGAAGAGGAACGAAAAATACGTAAAATAAAAAACTGACCAGGAGTTTGAAAAACGAGAAGAAAAATTTCAGACCGAAGATGAGAGGAAAGGGCAGAAGAAAAGGAACAAATAATTATATATTGAGAAAATAAATAGAGACAACATGGGTGAATGTTGAGCAGCAAAACTGCTGGAGAATATAAAACAAGGAAGAATAAAGGACGGCAGAGGAGGAAAAAAGCACTAATGTTGAATATAAAAACTGTAATATTGAAAAAGTGAAGTTCTAGAGTACGTAAAGCAAAGTTTTCTAAAAGGAAAAAAACGGGTGAAGAATAAGGGAAAATAAAAAATGGAAAATTTGAAGAAAAATTTGAGGCCGAAGAAAGTAAATAAAGGGCCGAAGATGAGAAATAATGGCTGCAGAAAATGAACAAATTCTTATATTGAGAAAATAAATACTGACAGAATGGGTCAATGTTTATCATTATTGCTGGAGAATATAAAACTAGTAACCTCTATAAAAGAAGGAAGAAAAAAGGACGGCAGAGAAGAAAAAAACACTAGTGTTCAACATAAACGCTGGAATATTAAAAATTGAAGTTCTAGAGTCGGTAAGGGAAAGTTTTCAAAAAGGAAAAAATAAGGGAAGATGAATGAAGAATAGGTAAAATGAAAACTGACGGGAGAAGAAAAACTTCAGACCGAAGATGACAAGAAACGGCAGTAGAAAAGGAAAAAGTCCTTTATAATGAGAAAATGAATATACTGATAACACGAATGAATTTTTGAGCAGAACTGCTGGAGAATATAAAACTACGAGGCGAGGAAGGAAAACGATGACTGTTAAAGAAGAACATAAAGGCTGCGGGTTGGGAAGAAAACACTGATGGAAGGAGACAAATATTTAATGTCAAAAGTAAACGACTTGTGGATGAGGGCAAAGGAAGGACTGACGTTAAATATAAATGCCCGGAATATAGAAGGGTAAGTTTGAAGATGACTGGAGCAGAAAAAAACTATGAAAAATGAAAAAGCTTAATAAGCGGTATGTATAAAAAATAAACGACAGAGGATAACAACATACTCTAGTGGAAAGGAGCAAATTTTTAATGTCGGAGATGAAATTCGGACGCGCAGTAGAACAAAGAACTGAAGTAGAAACTGAAAACTAATCTAGGGGTCGAAAGTGAAGTAAACGACCTACGAGATGGAAAGGAAGTAAAATAAAGGAAAATAATAACATTTTGAGGTTGAAAATAAAATAACGTACAGGGAAATAGAAATAGCAATGTCGGAAGATTACAGCGATAAGCTGCTGCTGTAGAGTGGAAGAAAATGAAAAAGAAAAACACTGAGACCGGAGGAAGAAAGAGAATGGTAACCGAAAGGAAGAAAGAAAATATATTTTTTAAATCAAAATGAAGCCAGACGGCTGCAAAGAAGGAATGAAATGTTGAATATAAACGCCGGAGAATTAAAAACAAAAACAAAAAAGTTGTAGAGGACGATAAAAGGAAAACATGAGGCGAAAGAGGGGAAACAATTTTTAAAAATGAAAGTAATGGGGTGAAGGAATTGGGAGAGAAAAACACTGATGAATACAAACTTTGGAGTGTTGAAATGTAAGCTTTAGAGGACGGGAAGGAAATATATGGAAAAGCGAAACGTTGAAGTAGGAAGAAACTAAAAGGAGAATAAAGGTCAGTGGAAGAAATACAGTCTGAGGGAGGAGAGAGAAAAAGACGTGTGTTGAAAATAAAGGCTGACAATAAATAAATATATATATAGATTTATTCTTTTCGTGTAGGAAATGTGGCAAACCTTGAAGGAAGGAGAAGAGGCGGATGAATATTTCCATTTACACGAGTCCCGGAGGTTGTGCAGGTTTCCATATATCGCAACCCTCCGTCCCTTGCCTGCGGATGACAACAACGCTCGCTCGAGCCTTACACAGAGATGTCCACATCCGTCACAGAAGCCAATTACAAAGCAACTACAATCACCAGAGACCTTACTCAAATTAACTCTTCTTAGACGATCCTCGTGATATTACGCCGTTTATTTACGTTCCGTGATTTACTCACAACTGTTACGTAAGCAGCTAAAATTCATTGTAATTACCCAAGAATAAAATAAAATTAAGTTAAAACATCACGTGACAATGTTGGAGGAAAAAAAATCATGAGAGAGATTATATAAAAAGCAGTAGAGGACGAGAAGTAAACCTATGAAAAAGGAATAATTCAAAGCACGGAATAGAAAAATAAATAAGAGAAGGCGAAAATAAAAGGTAGTGGTAGGGAACAAATCCTTAAAAATAAGAAAATAGAGATTGATGGATTATAACAAGGAAAATAAAAAATAAATAAGACAGGACGAGAAGAACAAATCCTTAAAATCGTGAAAATAGAGGTTCAATGATTATAACAAGGAAAAATCAAGGAAAAAATAAGTAAAATAAAAAATAAATAAAACAGGACCAAAAGTAAATAATTCAAGGCACGAGATAGAAAAATAAATAAGAGATGTCGCAAAGAAATGCTAGTGGTAGGGAAGAAATCCTTAAAACCGTGAAAATAAAGGTAAATGAACTATACACAAAGAAAAAAATAAATAAATAAATAAGAGTGGAAGAAAAATAAATAATTCAAGCCGCTGGATAGAAAAATAAATAAGAGATGGCGAAAAGAAAACTAGTGGTAGGGAACAAATCTTTAAAATAAAGAAAATAGGGGTTGATGGATTATAACAAAGAAAACAAGCAAAAAAATAATGAAAATAAAAATAAGAGATGACGAGAAGAAAAGCTAGTGGTAGAGAACAAACCCATAAAATCGTGAAAATAGAGGTTAAATGATTATAACTAGGAAAAAATAGGTAAAAAAAGGAAATAAAACAGGACCAAAAATAAATAAATTCAAGGCGCGAGATAGAGATGTCGCAAAGAAATGCTAGTGGTAGGGAAGAAATCCTTAAAACCGTGAAAATAAAGGTAAATGAACTAAAACAAGGAAAGAAATAAATAAATAAGAGTGGACGAAAAATAAATAATTCAAGCCGCTGGATAGAAAAATAAATAAGAGGACGAGAAGAAAACTAGTAGTAGGGAACAAATCCTTAAAATCATGAAAATAGGGGTTGATGTATTATAACACGGAAAAACAAGGCTAAGGGAAAGAAGTGAAAGACGGAAGGAAGACATGTAAGGGACAAGGAAAGGGAAGGGAAGGGATAAAATAATTATGTTGAAAATAAAAAGCTCATGAAGGGGGACAAAAGATGGATGTTGAATATAAATGCTGTAGAGTTAAATAAGTATTAAAATACTAAACGTTTCACCTCTTTTGGTCTTTCAATACTATTTTTACAATTACATCCTGCCTTTGGAAAGAAATGAGGACGAAACGTTTCGAAATTTATGATATATTGAGTGCGCACATTTAATATTTTTTCTGTGTTATATAACAATAAATTTCTGTGTCCCGCTGACAGGCGTGACGTAGCCGTGATGACGTCACATGAAGCGACGGTCCTCCTCCTGCTCCACTTTTCACTGCCCCCGCCCCCACCCCTACTTCCCCTACTTCCACTACAGTCTCAGACTGACAACTTTGTAATGACGTAGACGATGACGTAAGTAGCCTCGTTCACCTACATTGGCCCCCGAAGTATCTTCCTACTGTGAATGGCCGTGGGCGATGACGTTCATCTATCCTCTGCTGCCTCTCTGACTTGTGATGGATCCTCCACACATTTCTTTTGTCGTTTCCTCTGGTGTTTATTCAAGTATTCCAACCTTTCTATCCTCATCGGCATCAGTTTTCCTTTCCTGTATCTTTTTCTTCGCAAAAAAAGGGCCAAGTGGGGGAAACCCGAAAAAAAATCAGAGCTGTACCCTTGTAAAGTTCAAATGTCCCTAAAAACCATCCCCACATTAATTTACCCGTTTCTCTATATCAGCAACTGGCGCTAGACGCTACGTTCTACTTTATCCGCAATGACAGAAACGTTGAGGAGCAATGCGCGCGGCCGACCAGGGAAATTGGTGCGTGAGGTTTCATATCTACCATTAGGAGTCCCCAAAGCCCACCAAAGTCCACCTCCGAGTTCCAACGCACGTTGGAGGTGGACTCGAGGGGGTGGTAGTGGTTCCCCAGAGGGACAGGACCCCTCCTTTTTCCGCCACCCGGGTGTTTTTGGTGTCTAGATACCCTCCGTTGCTTCGCGAAAAGGACCAGATGGGGGAACCCCCTAAAAAATCAGAGTTCAAATACCCTAAAAACCATTCCCATATTAATTTTCCGGTTTCGTTCCTCAGAAACTGGCCCAAGACGCTACGTTCTAATTTATGAGCTTAACAGTGAGGAAAGGAGCAATGCGCGCGGCCGACCAGGGAAATTGGTGCGTGAGGTCTCCTATCTACCCTTAGGAGTCCCCAAAGTCCACCTCCGAGTTCCAACGCACGTTGGAGGGCGAGGTAGTGGTTTCCCAGAGGGACAGGACCTCATTTTTCCGACACCCGGGTCTTTTTGGTGTCTGGACATCCCCCGACGCTTCGCGAAAAAGGGCCAGGTGGGGGAAATCCCTAACAAAATCAGAGTTGTAACCCTTGTAAAGTTCAAACACCCTAAAACCATTCCCTCATTAATTTTCCCGTTTTCCTTCAGACGCTACGTTCTACTTTATCCGCAATGACAGAAACAGTGAGGAGCAATGCGCGCGGCCGACCAAGGAAATTCGTGCTTGAGGTCTCCGATCTACCCTTAAGAGTCCCCAAAGTCCACCTCCGAGTTCCAACGCACGTTGGTGGTGGACTGGAAGGGGTTGGACCCTCCCCCTCCCCCCTCCCTTTTTCCGCCGCCCGGGTCTTTTTGGTGTCTAGACATCCCCCGTCGCTTGGCGAAAAAGGACCAAAGTGGGGAAAACCCTAAAGAAAATCAGAGTTAAAATACCCTATAAACCATCCCCACATTCATTTTCCCGTTTTCCTTCATCAGAAACTGGCCCAAGTCGCTACGTTCTAATTTATGAGCTTAACAGTGACTAAAGGAGCAATGCGCGCGGCCAACCACGTGAAATTGGTGCGTGAGGTCTCCTATTTACCCCTAGGAGTTCCCAAAGTCCACCTCCGAGTTCCAACGCACGTTGGTGGTGGACTGGAAGGGGGTGGACCCCCCTTCCCCCCCTCTTTCCGCCGTCCGGGTCTTTTGGTGTGCTTCGCGAAAAAGGACCAAGGTGCGGGAACCCCTAACAAAATCAGAGTTAAAACACCCTGAGGCCCCTCCTCCCCCACACGTCAGCAACTGGCGCCAGTGACCAGTGACGTAGCCGTGATGACGCCACAGATGCAGAGTGTGTGTGTGTAACGTTCCGAGTGCGGTGACCTTTTGCGCCGCCGCAGAGTGAGTGCATCGACGGTCGCACGAGACAATTAACGTCCCTATTTGTCGTGGTCGCCGCATTCTTCAGCCGCGTCAGACACGCGGAATTTAATCTGATAACCTGTGTGGCATCTCCCAGGGAAGTGAGGTGGAGGTAAGGGGGGGAGAAACGGAATAAAGTGCGCAATTTCGCCAAGAGGCGCAGTTAAGATTTCCGATATGCCCACAAAAGCTGCGGAGTCGCCGTGGCTCTCTTCCAATATAGAAAGTCAAGTAGATCTACGTATAAGGTTTGACTGCTCGATAAAAAATTAAGGTCGACTGCCGTAAAAGGCGAGGCTACCGTTTGCTTATGCACGGAAGTTTCGCCATAAATCGTCAAGAGGGGAGGAAGGGGGAGGGAGGGGGGGAGATTCCTTATGCGGACCGAAAGGGGGTCTTGTCGTCTGACAGGCAGGCCTTCAAGATGGACGGCGGCCTCAAGACTCTCTCTCTCTCTCTCTCTCCCTCTCCTTCCTCTCATCCTCCTCCTAACTCCTCCACGGCGCCATATCCCACATCAACACCTGAGTTATCATTTTGCCACACACACCATTTCCCCATAAATATCATTAAAACCCCCCTATTAACTCGTTTACCTTTAATTTCATTTCATTGTCGTCCTAAGACTGCAACACTCCGCAAGCCTTTTCATTGCTACATTAACTAACACATCCTCTGAGCTCAGCGTTTTCCCATCCTTGACCTCCCCCTCTCTCCTCTTCACTTCCTTCTAATCCTAATCCCGTCATGTCTAAAAAAAACGTGGCCTATTAATCTATCCCTTCAAAGTCCTCCAGATTTTTCTCCCTTCCCCTATTCTGCTTTAAAAATTTCTCTCTAGTTACCCCCTATCCACCCGTCTTCTTTTCTTTTCCTATCGTCCACGTTTCGAAAACGTGGCCTATTAATCTATCCCTTAAAAGTCCTCTCTTCCCCTATTTTGCTTAAAACTTCCTCCCTATTTACCCTATCCGCCCGTCTTCTATTATTTTCCTGTCCGCAACTCCTATCGTACACGTTTCGAAAACGTGGCCTATTAATCTATCCCTTAAAAGTTCTCCATATTGTTTTCTCTACCCCTATTCTGCTTAAATCTTCCTCCCTAGTTACCCTCTATCCACTCGTCTTCAATCCCTTTCCTGTCCGCAACTCCTATCGCCCACCTTTCGAAAACGTGACCTATTAATCTATCCCTTCCCTATTCTGTTTAAAAATTCCTCCCTATTTACCCTATCCACACGTCTTCTATTCTTTTCCTGTCCGCAACTCCTATCGTCCACGTCTCGAAACGTGGCCTATTAATCTACCCCTTCGAAATTCTCCATATTGTTCTCCCTTCCCCTATTCTGCTTTAAAACTTCCTCCCTAGTTACCCCTATCCACCCGTCCTCAATCCTTTTTCTGTCCGCAACGTTTAAAAACGTGGCCTATTAATCTATCCCTTAAAAGTCCTCCAGATTTTTCTCCCTTCCCCCATTCTGCTTAAATCTTCCTCCCTAGTTACCCTCTATCCACTCGTCTTCAATCCCTTTCCTGTCCGCAACTCCTATCGTCCACGTTTCGAAAACGTGGCCTATTAATCTATCCCTTCAAAGTCCTCCAGATTTTTCTCTCTTGCCCTATTCTGCT
This sequence comes from Eucriotettix oculatus, assembly GCA_034510155.1. Lineage (NCBI taxonomy): Eukaryota > Metazoa > Arthropoda > Insecta > Orthoptera > Tetrigidae > Eucriotettix > Eucriotettix oculatus. Next base: position 5,272,315 of record CM067379.1, read on the forward strand.
TTAAAAATTACTCCCTATTTACCCTATCCACCCGTCTTCAATCCTTTTCCTGTCCGCAACTTCTATCGTCCACGTTTCGAAACATGGCCTATTAATCTATCCCTTAAAAGTCCTCCAGATTGTTTTCTCTCTTCCCCTATCCTGCTTAAATCGTCCTCCCTCCCTAGTTACCCCCTATCCACCCATCTTCTATTCTTTTCCTGTCCGCAACTCCTATCGTCCACGTTTCGAAACGTGGCCTATTAATCTACCCCTTCGAAATTCTCCATATTGTTCTCCCTTCCCCTATTCTGCTTAAAACTTCCTCCCTAGTTACCCCTATCCACCCGTCCTCAATCCTTTTTCTGTCCGCAACGTTTAAAAACGTGGCCTATTAATCTACCCCTTCAAAGTCCTCTCTTCTTCCCTGATTGTTTTCTCTTCCCCTATTCTGCTTAAATCTTCCTCCACTCGTCTTCAATCCCTTTCCTGTCCGCAACTCCTATCGTCCACGTTTCGAAAACGTGGCCTATTAATCTATCCCTTAAAAGTCCTCCAGATTTTTCTCTCTTGCCCTATTCTGCTTTAAAAATTACTCCCTATTTACCCTATCCACCCGTCTTCAATCCTTTTCCTGTCCGCAACTCCTATCGTCCACGTTTCGAAAACGTGGCCTATTAATCTATCCCTTAAAAGTCCTCCAGATTGTTTTCTCTCTTCCCCTATCCTGCTTAAATATTCCTCCCTAGTTACCCTATCTTCAATCCTTTTCCTGTCCGCAACTCCTATCGTCCACGTTTCGAAAACGTGGCCTATTAATCTATCCCTTAAAAGTCCTCCATATTGTTCTCCCTTCCCCTATTCTGCTTTAAAACTTCCTCCCTAGTTACCCCCTATCCACCCGTCTTCTATTCTTTTCCTGTCCGCAACTCCTATCGTCCACGTTTCGCGCCCCTTTTTAACTCCACACGCTCCATACAGCAACATTTTTAGTAGTGACGATTTCCTAATATTCACCCTTATATATTAGCCTTAAATTAAATTCCTCTTCCTTGCCTGTTGCTATCCTACTCTCCACTTATTACGCTGTCCAGAGTTCCTTAACTTCCTTCAAAAATATCCCTTCCCACTGTTTTCCCATACTGCGCTCCATCACCATGGGTTTTTCCCTCTATTGATCCTCCATTTTTGTACTCTTCCTCCAGGATCGCGTTCATGCCATTTATTATGGTTTCCTCATTAACCTTCTGACTCCACAATAGGATCAGGAATCCTCTTAAGGAGTTTATATTTCCCCCCCCCCTTGCATTTTGATTTCCCTTCCCCCACATTCATTTTTAACTTTCTTCGTCGTTCTGTTCTATATGTAAATTAAAGAGCTTGGACATTCTTGTCTTCACTCCTTTCGTGATTTCTTTTTTTCTTTTCTTTTCTTGCCATTAAAATTCTAATTCCTCTCCTTTCTCCATATTTTATTCCTGTCAGTCTTCAAGTTTACATTACCAGATGAGGGTTTTTTTTTCTCCTTCTAAATCCAATCCATCCGATTTTCAGCGTTCTCTTAGAGCCCGTGTATTTATATTAAATTAACACACACCTTTTATTTCCGTAGAATATACATATACGTCCGCTTACCGTTTAAACATTGATTGATTTCCAGTAGAATATATAGAGTTCATACATAACCTTTGTACTCTAGAAATTTGATTATTTATTTAAATTAACACGTTGAAGGAATAATTTGGAAAAAAGGGGAAATTGTGTTAATTAACATTATAAATTAATTAAGACTGATAATATTATAAATAAAGTAATGGGGTTAATCTGCTTTATTATCATTAAATAGAACACCGAAAAACCTGACATGAAAAGTCAGAAAAGGAATAAACGTTTCGTCCCACCCACAAACATTCGGGTCTTCATCCTCAGTTCTCTAATTTAAATATTTTAAAAAAAACATATGTCTTATAAACTTAAATGTTACTTTTAAAATGTTAAAATTAACCTAATTAACGTCCGCTTTCCCAGTAATTAAATTAAATTAATCAACAACAATATACAGACCAAAGATTTTTATTAATTTGAATCGACGTTTCGTCACCAATTTTCGGTTTTTACCGAAATGCATTTTAATACGTTTATATTTATTTGGTCAAGATTTAATGCAACCTCTTCAGGTGTGTGACGTATGAATATTATTTTAATTAAGTTAATGAAGGAACTGGAAAAATTCAATAGACACTATTTTAACTAAATTAAGTAAGGAACTGGAAAAAATTCGAATTATTAAACTTAATTTATTAACCAACTGGATTATTTGAATGATTAGTAATCCTAAATTAATTATTTAAGAAGTGGAAATTTCAATAAACAACAATATAATTATTTAAAAATATTAAAATTTTAGTAAACAAAAATACTTTTATTAATTTAATTAAGGAACTGCGAAATTTTAGCAAAAAAAAATACTTTCATTAATTTAATCGAGAAACTGAAAAATGTGAATGAATAATATTTTAAACTAAATTGATTATGAAGCTGGAAATTTGAATTATAAAAAATACACTTTTGCTAAATTAATTAAGATACTGGAAACTATAATAAATAATTTTATAAATATATTAATAAAAATACCTAGAAATTTTAGGTAAATAATATTTATACTAATTTAATTAAGAAACTTGTAATTTTGAATAAATGTCATTTTTACTCGATTGATTTAGGAACTGGTAATTCGTAGAGGAATAATTTTTCAACTAAATTTAATTAAGGAACAGGAAAATTTCAGTAAATAATATTTTAAGTCAATTGATTAGGGAAGTGAAAAAATTAAATGATTAACATTTTAAATAATTTAATTTTGAAGCTGGATATTTGTAGGAATAATGTTTTAGCTAAATGTAATTAAGGAACCGGAAGTTTTGAATAAATAAAATTTTAACTATATTGATTAAGGAACTGGAAAAATTTGAATGATTAATATTTTAACTAAATTAATTAAGAAGCCGGAAATTTGTAGGAATAATATTTTAACTAAATTTAACTAAGGAACTGGAAATTTTCAATAATTAATATTTTTAACTAAATTCATTATCAACCTGGAAATATGAATGAATAACTTCACAATTAATTTAATTAAGATACTGGAAACTTTAATATCATAAATATATTAGTTAAAAGTTAGAAATTTTAATAAATAGTATTTATACAAATTTAATTAAGAAACTGGTAAATTCCATAAAAATTGTTTTAATTAAATTGATTAATGAACTGGAAAAATTTGAATGATTAATATTTTAACTAAATTAATTAAGAAGCCGGAAATTTGTAGGAATAATATTTTAACTAAATTTAACTAAGGAACTGGAAATTTTCAATAATTAATATTTTTAACTAAATTCATTATCAACCTGGAAATTTGAATGAACAACATCACAATTAATTTAATTAAGATACTGGAAACTTTAATATCATGAATATATTAGTTAAAAACGTAGAAATTTTAATAAATAGTATTCATACAAATTTAATTAAGAAACTGGTAAATTCCATAAATATTTTTTTTCAATTAAATTGATTAATGAACCGGAAAAGTTCAATACATAACATTTTAACTAAATTGATTATGGAACTGGAAAAAATTGAAATGATTAACATTTTAAAAATAAATTAATATTTTGAAGCTGGATATTTGTGTGGGAACAATGTTTTTTTCAGCTAAATGCAATTAAGGAACCGGAAGTTTTAGAATAAATTAAAATTTTAACTATATTAAGGATTAAGGAACTGGAAAAATTTGAATGATAAATATTTTTAACTAAATTAATTGATATACTGGAGATTTGAATAATTTATCCCTTTAACGAAATATTGTTAATTTTAATTTTTTTGTGTGGGAAATAATAACCTGTCCTGAATAAGTCTCAAAGGTGAGGACGAAACGTAGTAATTATTTAAATATAATTTTTATTTCTTTTTGTGAATTTCGTCGTTTCCCGAGGATGGAAGTGCAACGTAATGGTGGATGAATTTGATAAGAAAGACCCTCTTGCTCTCTCTCTCTCTCTCCCCCAATAATCTCCCACCCCGAGATGTGTGTGTGTGTGTGCTGTAGCGGAACGGAATGAGATTCCCCGTAATTTGTAGCACCTGACTTGTCCTTCTCCTTCTCCTCTCCTCTGCTGCTGGACGATGGATGACGTCGACGTGTGTCACCCGTGTGACGTTTTCCCCCCTCTCCTCCCCTCCCCCCTTCCCTCCCAATCCCCGGGTTACCTTTCCTTCTCCAGTATGAATTATGCATTTTCCTCGCCGCTGCAGACGCCTCCAATTAAATGTTTTTCCGCACTCGCGGACGCAACAATGGGATTTACTGTGCTCTCCTTGAGATATTAGACACTGCAAGTCGCGCTCGGAATCCGATTAACATAAGCAAGCGGCGGGGTTACACACGCAAAAATAATATAAAAAGGAGGGGAGAGGGACGAAGACGACGACAGGAGGGGAAGAAGTCCAGTTGAAGCGACGCTCGAGCTGAAGGATGACTTACCGCGATCAGGGCTGACAACTTGGACCTGAGACAATCAATTCGCCCCGAAACAACAAGTGCCAGAGTCAGAGGCAGAGTAAGAGACTGACTGAGACAAAGTATGATGATTCAGAGACAGACGGAGAGTCAGAGATAGAGAAAGAAACAGGGGACAGGGAAAGAGTCAGAGCCAGGAACAGAGACAGAGTCAGTAACAAAGTCAGAGTCAGAGAAAGAGACAAAGTCAGAGAAGGGGACAGAAAAAAAGAACAGAGACAGAGTCAGAGACAGTGTCAGAGTCAAGGACCGAGAGAGAGAGACAGAGACAAATGCGGGGACAGAGACAGAGTCAGAGACAAAGACAGTGGCAAAGGCAATGACAGAGACAGAGTCAGAGTCAGAGACAGAGACAGAATATGATTCAGAGACAGAGACAGAGTATGATTCAGAGAAAGAGACAAAGTCAGAGAAGGGGACAGAAAAAAGAACAGAGAGAGACAGTGTCAGAGTCAAGGACCGAGAGAGAGAGACAGAGACAAATGCGGGGACAGAGACAGAGTCAGAGACAAAGACAGTGGCAAAGGCAATGACAGAAACAGAGACAGAGAAATAGTCAGAAACAGAGACAGAGACAGAATATGATTCAGAGACAGAGGCAGAAACAGAGACAGATTCAGAGGCAGCGATAAAAGCAGAAAGAGACAGAAACAGAGACATCAGAGACAGAGGCAGAAACAGAGACAGATTCAGAGGCAGCGACAAAAACAAGAAAACAGAATCAGAGTGAGAGACAGATACAGAAACAGATTCAACGTCACGGGGGTGGGGGCGGCCCTGTAAGGTGCCCTGAGGAACGCCGCTCCGACGAAACGTCTGGTTTAGCTAATAAAAGCCTTGTCTGTAAATTAATTCGCGTTATTGGTTCGATTATATCAACCAAGAGTCGACCTCAAGCACTGGAGGAGGTCCTGGGTCCTCGATCCCGGAGTCCTCCGGGGGAGGGGGGGGAATCATTCGGCATATCCTTAATCCTCCTACCACACCACGATTTTAAACTCACGACATTCCATTCCACGCCCCGATTCGCAGAACGTCACTCTTCGTCTTTCCGATGACGCCATCTTCCTTCCCCCCCTCCCCCGAATAAGGGGACTATTTTACCTACGGAATGTTTTTACCCGAGAGGCTGCCATCACATTGTTACGCATTGAGCGCTTCATGTCCGCGGGAAATTAGCGGTACGGCCGTAGTGCCCCGGAGAAAGAGTTCAGTTTGAGGATTAATAAAGGGAAAACCGATGTGGTAATGTGAGTGTAGCATGGGGAAACAGTGGAATAACAAAGGGATATTTTGACGGAAGTTAAGGAAGAGTAGGATAGCCCAGGGAAGGAAGAGGAAATTACTTACGGCTAATATAAGAGTGAATATTAGGAAATCGTTGCTAAAAAAAAAGTTTTTGGCTTGGAGCGTGGCGTTATATGGGGGTGCTAAACGTGGACGATAGGAGTTGCGGGGAAACGGAAAAGAATGGAAGCCTTTGAAATGTGGTCCTGTAGGGTAATGAGATGATGAGGTGGATAAAATCACTAATGATGGCGGTATAAGGAGAATAGGAGGGGAAGAGCGAACAATATGAGGAAAGTTGACCAAGCGAAGGGATAGATTAAATGGGCCACGGTTTTAAGACGTGAGGGTCTTGTAAAATTAGCATTAGAGGGAAGTGTGTGTGTGTGTGTAGGGGTAAGAACAGAAGAGGGAGGCGGCAAAGGATGGAATACGCTGAGCAGAGATTGCGGAGGATGCTGGATGTGCTAGTTGTTTGAACGGAAATGAAAAGGCTTGCGCAAGATAGATTGCACTTTACCAGTTTTAGGACTGAATACCATTAGAGTAACAACATCCTGAATCGTACAACACTTTTTGTATCTTTATGAGTGTGTTTTTTGCTTCTCAGTCGTGTTTTCAGGTTTCTTTTCTATCGCGTCTTGTATACTGTACTTACGTATTTAAGGATTGTTTTTCGGTAGTTAATTTTATCTTATTTAATATTGATCTTAAAATTACTTGTTTCTTGATGTAATCCTATTTTCTGAACCCCGAGGACTAATTCGAGTGTTTGGTTTCCCGGCCCCGTGATGTGTGTTCTGTGCTTGGGTTAATTCGACCTCTGTTCTGTTCTGTTGCAGGTTACCGAGAGTCGGCCTTCGCCTACGCCATTTCCGCCGCGGGGGTGGCGCACGCGGTGGCGAGGGCCTGCAGCCTGGGGCAGCTCCTCGAGTGCGCATGCGCGTCGCCCCGGCACAGCCGCCCCCAGCGCCGCAAGGCCTGGCAGTGGGGCGGCTGCTCGCACAACATAGACTACGGCCTCCGCTTCTCCAGGGCCTTCCTCGACGTGAGAGAGCGCGCTGGAGACATGCAGTCCAGGATCAACCTGCACAACAACCAGGCGGGGAGACTCGTGAGTAGTCGCTTCCTCTTGCCTTCCTTCATCCACACCCACGCTCCAATATTAACAACAATAAATATTAACCACTGGCTCCAGTTCCAGAGACGTCACCAAAAACTACCCAACCCATTTCCATTTAGTTCCTTCCCAAACGTTTCTGTTCATCACCTCTGGTTCCAGTCCCAGACACGCCACCAAGGATTATCCAACCAATTTCGCATGTAGTCGCTTCCTGGACGTTTCTGTTCATCACCATTGTTTTTAGTTCCTGAGAAGCCGCCAAGTAATACACAACCAATTTTCCCATGTTGTCACTTGCTGGACGTTGCTGTCCATCTCAGGATCAAAAATGATCCTAGGTCCTATCACAACATCAAAAAAATAACTTTCCAATCACCACTGGCTCCAGTCCCAGAGACGTCACCAAGAACTACCCAACCAATTTCACATGTAGTCATTTCCTGGACGTTGCTGTTCATCTCAGGAACAAAAATGATCCACGGTCCAATCATAACATCAAAAAATAACTTTCCAATCACCATTGGTTCCAGTCCCAGAGACGCCACCAAGGATTACCCAACCAATTTCCCATGTAGTCGCTTCCTGGACGTTGCTGTCCATCTCAAGATCAAAAATATTCAACGGTCCAATAATAACAATAAAAATTAACTTTCCAATCACCACTGGCTCCAGTCCCAGAGACGTCACCAAGGACTACCCAACCAATTTCCATTTAGCTCCTTCCCAAACATTTCTGTTCATCACCATTGGTTCCAGTACCACAGACGCCACCAAGGATTACCCAACCAATTTCCCATGTAGTCACTTCCTGGACGTTGCTGATCATATCAGGATCAAAAACGAGCCACGGTCCAATCATAACATCAAAAAAGTAACTTTTCAATCTTTGCTGTTGTACCGTAAGTTTCCGTTGAAGAACCAATCCTACATGTAGGTTCATGACGTAGGAAAATGGAAACATTCACTTTTTCCAATCCCATCCGCACTCTGAGAGTGTCCAGAGGACCAAAGTCTTCACGAAACAATTCGTTTATTCACAAAACAAACAGTCGTAGAGCCCTCAAACACTCACGAGGAATTCCTCGGGATCCACCCTCAACTTTCCGACTTGGCTCACCGCCCCTAACCCAATTAACTAACTCAGACTGTCTACTTGCACCCCCTTGGTCCGTCATCCTTTAGTCGCGATCTCCTCCTCACCATTTAATTAATCTCCAACAACGTCCTGCGCCTTCGCCATTCAAAATCTTCAGAATTATTCCTCGCAGCTGTTGACAAGCCTCCTCCTCCATTCAAAGAGCGTGATTTGGGGGGAGGGGGAGGAGGGGAAAACACGTCAGTGACCCCCAGATTACCGTCTGTCTGGTGATCATCATGTTCCGTGGTAGTTAGTTTTAAAGCAGACGGCAGAGATGATCTCACAGTCAAGTGTCGTTGATCTGGTAACCTTGTGTCCAGAGTCACTCTCCTCCTCCACAAACCCAACTTTTCAGCTTCAACATCGTCTTTTTCTTTCACCATTGGAAAAGAAAAATCTTCCAAATTACTCCTCTGGGTTTCCCATCTGTTGACAACCCTCCTCCATTCAAAGAGCGTGATTTTGGGGGAGGGGGAGGAGGGTAAAACACGTCAGTGACCCCCAGATTACCGTCTGACTGGTGATCATCATGTTCCATAGTAGTTAGTTTTAAAGCAGAATCGTTGATCTGGTAGCCTTGTGTCCAAAGTCACTCTCCTCCTCCTCCACTAACCCTACATTTAAGCTTGAACATTGTCTTTTTCTTTCACCATTGGAAAAGAAAAAATCTTCCAAATTACTCCTCTGGGTTTCCCATCTGTTGACAACACTCCTCCATTCAAACAGCATGGATGTGAGAGGGGAGGGTGAAACACACGAGTGATCCCTCCCGCAGATTACCGACTGGTGATCATCACATGTTGCAGATAAGCTCAGCTTTGATCCAGTCAGAGTGCAGCCAAAGTGCAACAGAACCATTATGGCGATTGACGGAGGACACTGGGGATGAATGGTGGAGGAGAGAGGGATGGGGAGGGAGGATGAAGGTTGTTTATCGACGGACACACAGAGAGAGAACGGTCATGATGACGACGATGATGTTGATGCAGCAGCGGCGACCATTGTGGAGGAGGGAGAGAGGCACAAAAGCGTCCCCCATGATGTGATGTGATGAGATGTGATGAGTGATGACGCCACCAACTTGATATTTAATCTCCGAGTGGACCGGAGACGACCTCGCTACAAATGTCCTCTTGTTGCCCTGGTGAATAGGAGGGAGAGAGATTAAAGCGAGTGGCCGAGGTCGCTCAGCCGGACTGTGGTCCTCTTTGTGAGGACAATGCCGAGCCAAGATGAAAGGGAGGAGGACCAGCAGCAGCAGCCAGCTCGAGTGGGCAAAGCGGATCACAAAGTGATAAAATCAGGCATAGAGCCAGTCTGTGAGGGAGAGAGAGGGAGAGAGGGAGGGAGAGAGTAGGGCGACCATTTGAACTCAAGAGAGAAATTTTAATCTGATTTACTCAACTGGACTGGCAGACGACGGCCCGACAACCAAAAAATATAAGGAATTTCATCCCCTATCATTTATTGACTCTAGAAAAAAAAATGTTCATCCTCTTAAATCAAGTCTGGATTATTTTTTGGCCTGGCTTAACTGTTGACAAGGACCACAAGGGATGGTCGAAACGTCTACCTTTTTTATTATTTTGTTTATAATTTTATTGTATTGTCTTTTACACGGGGTCGTTAATTCTCATATTATTTAAAAAATAAAAATTTTCCGACGAAATTCAAACTTAATTTTTATTTTTTTAAACAATTTCCAAACAGGTTAAAAGCAACGTTTCGGTACTTATTTGTACCATGTTCACGTTGAAATAAGTACAGAAACGTAAGGGGTTTTTTTCCTCATTGGAAATGGTTAAAAAATAATTATTAATTAAAAATGAGTAACGACGGAATTCAGACTTTATTTTTATTTTTTTAACAATTTCTGAAGAGGAAAAAAGCAACGTTTCGGTACTTATTTGTACCATGTTCACGTTGAAATAAGTACAGAAACGTAAGGGTTTTTTTTCCTCATTGGAAATGGTTAAAAAATAATTATTAATTAAAAATGAGTAACGACGGAATTCAGACTTTATTTTTATTTTTTTAAACAATTTCCAAACAGGTTAAAAGCAACGTTTCGGTACTTATTTGTACCATGTTCACGTTGAAATAAGAACAGAAACGTAAGGGTTTCTTTTTCCTCATTGGAAATGGTTAAAAAATAATTATTAATTTAAAAATGAGTAACGACGGAATTCAGACTTAAGTTTTATTTTTTTAACAATTTCTGAAGAGGAAAAAAGCAACGTTTCGGTACTTATTTTTACCATGTTCACGTTGAAATAAGTACAGAAACGTAAGGGCTATTTTTTCCTCATTGGAAATGGTTAAAAAATAATTATTAATTAAAAATGAGTAAACATTATTCCGACGGAATTCAGACTTAATTTTTATTTTTTTAAACAATTTCCAAACAGGAAAAAAGCAACGTTTCGGTACTTATTTGTACCATGTTCACGTTGAAATAAGTACAGAAACGTAAGGGCTTTTTTTTCCTCATTGGAAATGGTTAAAAAATAATTATTAATTAAAAATGAGTAAAAATTTTTACTGCGAAATTCAGACGCTATTTTTATTTTTTAACCATTTCCAATGAGGAAAAAAAATACCCTATGTTTCTGTACTTTTTTTAACCTTAACATGGTACAAATAAGTACCGAAACGTTGCTTTTAACGTTGTTTGGAAATTGTTTAAAAAAATACAAATAAAGTCTGAATTTCGTCGTAAAAATTTTTACTCATTTTTAATAATTAATTCTTAATTTTTTAACCGTTTCCAATGAGGGAAAAAAATAACCAACGTTTCTGTACTTATTTCAACGTGAACATGGTAGAAATAAGTACCGAAACGTTGCTTTTTCCTTCGTTGGAAATTGTTAAAAAATTTTATTAATTAAAAATAAATAAACATTTTTCCGATGAAATTCTGACTTTATTTTTATTTTTTAAACAATTTCTGAAAAGAGGAAAAAAGCAGCAACGTTTCGGTACTTATTTGTACCATGTTAAGGTTAAATTATAAAAAATAAAGTCTGAATTTCGTCGTTAAAATTTTTACTCATTTTTAATAATAATTAATTTTTTAACCATTTCTCTCGGTTATTTTTTTCCTCCTTTTCTCTGACTGTGTCTTTCTTTCTTTCTTTTCGTTTACTTTGTAATCTTTTTCTATATAGGGATTAGTTTTATTTTAGGTTAAGAAGTGAACAGATAGAATAAATAATAAGAGAGTTTACAATATTAAAATTATATTTTACCCGAGAAAACAACAAATAAAATTTAATTTAAAAAAAAAATTTCTCCCCCGCAATCTTTGAAGATTATATATAGATAATTTACTTTATAAATTATTGTGGTTTCCAAGTTCTTCCTCTGATTCCTCCCCTAAATACTACAATATCATCGGCAAAGCTTACGGGTTCTTTTTTTATTTCTTCTCTCCTTGCATCGTGATTCCCTTCCTCCATATTTATTTTCTTCATCGCCTGTTCTATATATATAATAAAGAGCGTGGACATCCTTGTCTTACTCCTTTCTAGATTTCCGCTTTATTTTCTTGCCCTTCAAAAAATAAATTTTACAGCATCCCTCCTCCCGTGTCTCTTTGGTCTCCAGGCTTCAGTGAAGGTGAAGGGAAAACAACCTTGCACCTATGCTTTCTCTTCAGTCCCTGTCTTTACCCTTTCCTACCTGATGGCGCTGCTGCGGTCTTCTTCTCTTTCTCTCCCTCTCTCTCTTTCTCTCTCTCTCTCCCCAATTAAACAATTCGCTCCGCCTTCCTTTCAAGTAATTACGACTGTCTGGCTGGCGCTTTGCTGGAGAGAGAAGAAAAAAAAAATTTTTAAATTAAATTAATCAAGCCGACTGAATTCCTCGATGGTGTCTTAAATATTTTACTCTACTTATAGTCTAGTATATGGGGGGAGAGGAAGGGGAAAAGTCACCATCCATCTTCCTACCCTCAAGCCCCGTCCTTTAGTCAAACCAAACAGCAAAGTAATAATAATAATAACAACTTTTTACCTTAAATTTTTTTTAAAATTTGTTAGTCCTCCATTCACAATAAAAACTCCGCCTGTTTTAAATATCTCTCTCTCTCTCTACTTTCCTTTCATTTTTACTGAATTCATCTGTGCCTCTTTCTTTTTTTTTCTTATATCGACCTGTCTCTAAGCCTTCTCAGCGGCTTTCTCGATCTCTATTTCTTTTTATTTGCCTTTTTTTTAGTCTAACTACTTCTGCTCTCTTTCTATTTTTTTTTAATCGGTCTCCCTAAATCTCTGTGCCTCTATGTGTGCTTCTCTAAGTCTGTATCAGTCTTTCTGTGCATTTCTCCATATCTCTCTGTCCGTTTCATCTTTCTGTTTCTCTGAATAATTCTGTCCCCCCCTTTTTTTCTTTCTTTTTTTTCTCTGGTCTTCCTAAGCATTTACCTAATTCCATGTACCTTAGTAAGTCTCCAGCCAAATTATTCGTTGCTCTAAGTCTTTATCTGCCTTATACGTCTCCACGTGCCTTTTTTTAGTTTTTTTTTCTCTCTGTTTGTGTGTGTGGCTTTTTTGCTGTTTTCTCCCGATTATTTCATTCCCTTTTTTATTGTTTATCGATCTTTGTAAAGTCTTTATCTTTTTTCTACTCGTCTCTCCGTTCGTTCTTCTCTCTGTTTTCTTCTTTGACGGTTCTGTTGCTGTTTCTTTCTTTCTTTCTTTCTTTCTTTCTTTATCTACTCCTGCTCTCTCTTCATGCCTTCTATTGTCTTCTCTCATCTAAGCCTTTTTATCTTTTTCATCTATTCTTCTATTTTTCAATTCCCTTTCTTCCTATGCTATTTAAATCGGGCAGTCTTCGCTCTGCTTTCCATGTATCACCCTCTCTAGCCTGTTAATGCCTTTATCTTTTTCATTATCATCCTATCTCATCAGTTCTTCTCTGTGTTCTCCTCTGTTGGTTGCTCTTTCAGTCCTGTTTTCTCTATCTGGCACTGTTATTTTTTTATGTCTGTCTGTCTCTATCTCTTTCTCTCTAAGGCTTTATGGGTCATTATAAGTCTTACTGTGTCTTCCTGACCCATTTTCGTTATCTCCCTCTTATCAGTCTCCTTCTTCCTTTCTCGTCCTGTCCTACCCCCTTCTTTCGTTGTGGTTTAATTTCTATTATCCAGAAAAGTTCTTTCGTTCTGGGTAACTCCTCATCCTTCCTGTCTAAGCTTTTATCTGTCTCTCTATAAAAAATTTATCTCTTTCCCTTAACGGTTATGTTGCTTTTTTCTTCTTTTCTCTATCTACCTTTCTAAGTATTTGAAGGCCCATCATATGTACGACTTAATCTCCCGTCTCTTTTAAGTGTTATCCCGTCTCTCGGTGACCTGTCTCTGTATATTTCTCTTTTTCGTTAACGTCTTCCTCTTAGCGTTTCACAAAGTCTCTCTCTCTCTCTCTCTCTTCCTCCACCTCAATTTCTGCGTTACTCTCGCTGTCTCTCTGTTTCCTTTCCCTCTACTGTCGCTAACTTTAGAAAATTCCTATAATACTAATAATAAGTCGCTGCTGCTTCTTTCCTCAGGTGTTGTGCCGAGGTGAAATTCCTTTTCCCCATATATAATTCCCGCCGTGGCATTTCTCTCCCTCCCCACTCCCTCCCTTAAGGGCATGACGACGAGAGATTAAGAGCAGGGCATGGGAAGGGCTTCACCACCATCACAACCACCTTCGACGTCATTTCCGTCAGCCGAATAAAAGATGTCTATTACGCGGCATCACGTTGTAAACGTCACCTGCGGGGGGTTATTTATGAGGGGGGGTGAAGGGGGGTGAGCAGGAGGGGGAGGATTTTTTTGGAAAGAAGAGGGACCGTATAAATTGTGGAGAAACCACACGACGACACTAAGCTCCTCGGTGGCTTTCACTTCACCTCTGGAGATAATTAAATGTGTCAGGGGGATGGGAGGGGGAGGAGAGGGGGAGGCATTACCATAATTCCGAAATGAATGGTAATGAGGGTTGGCCCCTCTGGGTGGTGGTCGTCATTAATAACTTTTGCGGTGGATGCCCCACGCTCTCTCTCTCTCTCTAATTTGCCCCCGAGGGAGGGGGTGGAGGGGAAGATAGGGGAGGGGGTGCGGCTGGCTCCAACGCCTCCGCCAATCACAGGGCGGCCTCTCTCTCTCTCTCTCGCCATTGGTCACGGCCCCCAGGCCCGGCCGCCGGTGGCTGGTTAATTACCTCACGTCTGTCGGTCGGAGGAATTGTTAGTTTTTAGTGGTCGCACTCACCCACCCCAATCACGCCCATTCTCGCCACCCCTGGTGGCCACAAAGGGATATAAACAAGGCCGAGGACCACCCGCGCGCCTAATTACAGGGTCAACTCGCGCCTCGGGGGATTCCTACGACGAATAGCGCATGCGCAGGCAGACGCAGGCACTAGTACCTCATTTACAACACTTTATTTAGTGATCTCGCGCGTTCACAATTATCCTCTCCATGCACACGCCGAAATTCCTCTCATCCGCTTCCTATTTCCACACTCCTATGTTGGCTGCTTCCTGTCTCATCTGTTATATTTCCCTCGTTCCCTTATTTCATTCCTTCCCCCATACTCAATCCTCGTTAAAACACACTTTTCTCAGTCAACAAAAATAATTATCATCCATTTCTGCCAACTCTACATACAGAGACTAAAATTCCTCCTTTTCCTTCCCCTGGTGTTTTTCTATTTTACCTATTTCTTTCTCCACGCTTCTTTCCTTATCTACGTTGGCTGCTTCCTGTCTCATCTGTTATATTTCCCTCATTCCCTTATTTCAATCCTCGTTACAACACACTCAGTCAACAAAAATAATTATCATCCATTTCCGCCAACTCTACATACAGAGACTAAAATTCCTCTCATCCGCGCTTCCTTTTCCTTCCCCTGGTGTTTTTCTACTTTACCTATTTCTTTCTCCACACTGTCGATATTTCTTCCTTTTATTTAGTGTGCGTTCCAATCCCTCTCACTCTTATTACACACTCATAATTATCCTCCATGCAGACCCTAAAATTCCTCTCATCCGCTTCCTGCTGTTTTTCTACTTTACCTATTTCTTTCTCCACACTGCCGATATTTCTTCCTTTCCTTATCTACGTTGGCTTCCTGTCTCATCTCTTATATTTCCCTCATTCACTTATTTCATTCCTTCCCCATACCCAATTCCCTGCTTACTTATTTTTGCTTACACATTATTTTCTGGGTCAACAAAAATAATTATCATCCATTTCTGCCAACTCTACATACAGAGACTAAAATTCCTCTCATCCGCGCTTCCTTTTCCTTCCCCTGGTGTTCCTCTATTTTACCTATTTCTTTCTCCACTAAATTTCCCTGCGTGGGTTGCTGTAGCCGTGCCTTACCCCATACAGTGTCTGTTTACAGGTATTAAGAAACATGCGAACAAAAAAAAATTTTTTTTCGTCGAAATTGGCTCGATAGCAATTAATCTTCCACGCACGATGATAGAAAAAAGATTACATTCGTGAAAACGGAGACAATAAAATCAACGTGATGAAGGTCGAGGAGGAAAGGAACAGAATGTAAACGGAAATAGATGGAAGAAGTTTGAATGGAGAAAAGAAAACGTCAAGGGAAAAGGCGGTTCAAGGAGGAAAACGGGAATTAAGTTGTAGAAATCGAACGAGGGGGCGGGAACATTTACATGGAGATGAAAGGAATCTCTCTCTTCTTCTTCTTCTTCTTCTTCTTCTCTGCAATGTTTATAATCTCCAAATTTTAACGAGCGCTTTTACGTTAAATGCTCATTAACTATCAACATGGCGTTTTATAGCAAATAATAATATTGTAAAAAAAAATATGTGTTTATCCAAGTAGAAGCAGAGATTCCTGTCCGCCATTAGAAGTTATCGCATCATCTCTGGAAGAAGTAATAATAATAAAATAATAGTCTGTGAAAAGTGTGTTTACGAGCCATTAACAGGAGCATCCTGTACTACGGTAGATTAGATTAGATTTATATTCCCCTTCCCTCTCCCTCATCCTCCTCCTCCTTCATGAATCATAATTAATATAAGCTTTTAAACAGACGGATGACTCTGCGCTCGTCCTTATCTTTTTCTCTCAGAGAGACTCTGTCTTGAGCTCGTCTTAAGTAATATCTTTGCATCTCATCAAGCAGAAAGAGGATCAACAAGGCCGTTCCTCTTTTCGAATTTTACAGCAACATTTTTACGATTGTCTAATTGCGCGACTCTTGCCTCATTCCGTTATCCTAAATTTTTTTTAAAGAAGTCATCTTGTCTACGAGAAAATAAAGTCATTAACGGAATCCGTTTCTCTGTTGTTTATTTATTTTTTTTGTGGACGGACTCGCTGTGTCGTTTCGGCAGTTAAAATGGAGGACATCTTCAGCTGGTTCGGTTGGATATTTTTAATTGAGCACAGTTTTCATTCATTTTTTTAAAATAAAAATAAACTTTGTAACAAAGTAGTCAGTTCTCCTTTTTGATAATCCTGACTCGTGGTCGTTTAAAAGAAAAGCCTGTCTTTACAGTCTCTCTTTCTCGTTCTCTTTCCTCCGTTCCCTTAATTTTTTTTCCCTCTATTACTTCTTTTTCAGCTATTTCTTCTTTCCTCCTAATCATTCTCTTAGTTACAACTTTTTGTTCCTCTCCGTTTACTTATTTCTAAGTTATTTCATCTCTTTCCCCGTCTTCCTTCACATTCTACATGCATATCTCATTTCCTCTATTTGCATGTTCTCTTGAGTTTCCTATCTTCTTCGATGCTTCTTCTTTCCCCTCGTCGGCTTAGATTCTCACTTTCCTACGTTTATTTTTTAAATAATGTTCTCTTGTTTCTTTTTGCTTTTTCCTTTCACTACCGATTTTTCTTCCCTTCCTTTCTGTTCTTGTCTTGCTACAATCTCTTTCTCTCTCTCCCACCCATCCCCAATTACTTCGTCCTTCCCGTCGTCTCATTACTCTTATTTTCCTTTACGGATTCCTGGTACTTCGTCTTCCTTTCGTTCACTTACATTTTTCCTCTCTTTCCTTTAACTTTATTCCTTCACTCCCTTAATTTCTATAATTAACTCCCTTCCTTCCTCGTTGCTTCTTTTTTTTCCCTCTCGTGTTTTACCTATTATTCTGTCACTTTCGGCCGATTTCTCTTCCATATCCTTACCGACGTTGGTTCCCTTCATTCCGTTTTCTTTTTTTCTGTTAGTTCATTCCTTCCCCTAACCCCACATTCTCTTTTTATTTATTTTTCTTTACGACGTCTTCGTCCTCCACCCACCTTGTCTAATCATTTTTCATATTCATTTTATCACTTTCGGTCTTCTTTTCGTCATCTACATTACCTTCACTTAGATTCTCTTATTGTCCAAATCGTTCCGTTATCTTTCGTTCAATTATTTCGTTCCTTCACGTTTGGTTCACTCCTTCCCCTTCGTCACATCACCACCTTCCACTCACCTTCCTCTCCTTGTTGATTTCCTTTTCCTTCCTCTTTTCTGCGTTTCATTTCATACAATTTCACTGTTATCTTCCATTACGTTTGCTTCACTCCTCACTTCTAATTCTTCACTTATTTAGTTCCTTCGCTTCGTCATGTCATCACCACCGTCCAATTCCCTTCCTCTCCTCGTTGATATCTTGTTCATTCCACGTACCTTCCTCTCCTTCGTTTTTCCTCCATTTCGTTTCATAAAAAATTCACTGTTATCTTCTGTTACGTCTGGTTCACTCCTTCACTTAGTCTCATCATCAACCACCTTCCACGTACCTTTCTTTCCTTGTTGATATCCTGTTCCTTCCCTTCGTTTTTCCTCCGTTTCATTTCATACAATTTCACTGTTATCTTCTATTACGTTTTCTTCCCTTGTTATATTTTTCTGTAGTTATATTTGGTTCCGTTGCTTCGCCCCATCGCCGCCACCTTCCACTACTCTTCCTCTCCTTGTTCATTTCCTTTTCCTTCCCTTCCTTTTTTTCTCCATTTCGTTTCATAAAAAATTCACTATTATCTTCTGTTACATCTTGTTCACACCTTCGCTTAGTCTTATCATCACCAACTTACACGTACCTTCCTATTCTTGTTGATTTCCTGTTCCTTACATTCCTTTTTCTCCATTTCGTTTCATAAAAGTTCACTATTATCACCAACTTCCACGTACCTTCCTCTCCTTGTTGATTTCCTGTTCCTTCCCTTCGTTTTTCCTCCGTTTCATTTCATATAAATTTCACTGTTACCTTCTGTTGTTACGTTTTCTTCACTCTTCCCTTGTTATTTCTTTCTGCAGTTATATTTGGTTCCGTTGCTTCGCCCCATCGCCGCCACCTTCCACTTCTCTTCCTCTCACCTTGTTGATTTCCTGTTCCTTCCCTTCCTTTTTCCTCCGTTTCGTTTCATAAAAAAATTCACTATTATCTTCTGTTACGTCTGGTTCACTCCTTCGCTTAGTCCCATCATCGCCAATTACCTTCTGTTACGTTTTCTTCACTCTTCCCTTGTCTTTCTGCAGTTATTTGGTTCCGTTGCTTCGCCCCATCGCCGTCACCTTCCACTACTCTTCCTCTCGCCTTGTTGATTTCCTGTTCCTTCCCTTCCTTCTGTTACATCTGGTTCATTCATTCGCTTAGTCCCATCATCAACCACCTTCCACTTCTCTTCCTCTCACCTTGTTGATTTCCTGTTCCTTACATTCCTTTTTTTCTCCATTTCGTTTCATAAAAAATTCACTATTATCTTCTGTTACGTCTGGTTCACTCCTTCGCTTAGTCCCATCATGAACCACCTTCCACGTACCTTCCTCTCCTTGTTGATTTCCTGTTCCTTACATTCCTTTTTCTCCATTTCGTTTCATAAAAGTTCACTATTATCACCAACTTCCACGTACCTTCCTCTCCTTGTTGATTTCCTGTTCCTTCCCTTCGTTTTTCCTTCGTTTCATTTAATATAAATTCACTGTTACCTTCTGTTACGTTTTCTTCACTCTTCACTTGTTATTTTTTTCTGCAGTTATATTTGGTTCCGTTGCTTCGTCCCATCGCCGCCACCTTCCACTTCTCTTCCTCTCACCTTGTTGATTTCCTGTTCCTTCCCTTCCTTCTGTTACATCTGGTTCATTCATTCGCTTAGTCCCATTATCAACCACCTTCCACTACTCTTCCTCTCACCTTGTTGATTTCCTGTTCCTTCCCTTCCCTTTTCTCCATTTCGTTTCATAAAAAATTCACTATTATCTTCTGTTACATCTGGTTCATTCATTCGCTTAGTCTCATCGCCGCCATTTTCTACGTACCTTCCTCTCCTTGTTGATTTCCTGCTCCCTCCCTTCCTTTTTCTCTGTATATATATATTCACTGCAGTGACGAACACACGCGGTTGATCCGCGCTCTTCCTTCCAAAAGAAGGAGCAGCCAGCGACCCATAGCGCTGAAGAAGATGATCCGCGCAGGATTGTAGTAATTAAGGTCCGTGGATTATCTTTGGCCGCCGCCAGAGAGATTGATGCTGCTTGTGTGTAGCCACGTGAACTTCGTGAAATCGCAGAGTGCTTCTGTCAGTCACGCCGCTGATTAATGTTGGACTGGTGCTGCCACCACAAAACCCGCTGCGACGAATCAATCTTCTTCTTCTTCTTCCTCCAGCAGACGTCGACCCCCGAAAAAAAGAAAATCAACAACATCTCTCTCTCTCTCTCTCTCTCTCGCCTCGTGGTAATAACTATATTCCTCCGGCAAGACCTTGGGGCAAACCACGAGTCGGCGTCGCTGGAGTTCCACCAACTCCATGGTGACGTCAGGCGAAAAATAAATCCACGGGGCTTCTCCTCACTGGACAAGGAATGCTCTTCCTTTCTCGTCACGATCACTTTTCTGGAAATAACACGGTTCGCTCTGTGTTCAAGTATATAAGCGCGTACTTTATGGGAAGAAAGATAACGGAACCGAAGGAAAAATTAACGAAGGAAAGGGGAACCAAAGTGTGGAGGAGGAGGAGGAAGGGAAGTTGTACTGGGTAGAGAGAAGAATGGATGGATGGGACTCAATCATAGATAAAAAGCGGGACAAGGGCAACGAAGGGGGAAAAAAAATTAAGAAAGGAATACGGGTGAGAAACATAAGAGTCAAAGAGGGAGAGGGAAGGAAATAACAGATGTAAATGGAAAAAGAATTTTGGAACCGAAGGGGTGGAAAAAGAGGAAACCGGAATAAATGTAGACGAGGAAGGGAAAAGAGTGAAAGAAGAAAGGAGATGTATTGAGAAGAATAATGAAACCGAAGAGGGGAAAAAAGAGGAAAAGGGAATAAATGTAGACGAGGAAGGGAAGAGAGTGACAGAGGGAAGGAGATGTATTGAGAAGAATAATTAAACCGAAGAGGGGGGGAAAGAGGAAAAGGGAATCAATGTAGACGAGGAAGGGAAGAGAGTGACAGAGGGAAGGAGATGTATTGAGAAGAATAATGAAACCGAAGAGGGGAAAAAAGAGGAAACCGAAATAAATGTAGACGAGGAAGGGAAGAGAGTGAAAGAGGGAAGGAGATGTATTGAGAAGAATAATGGAACCGAAGATGGGGGAAAGAGGAAACCGGAATATATGTAGACGATGGAGGGAAGAGAGTGACAGAGGGAAGGAGATGTGTTGAGAAGAATAATGGAACCGAAGAGGGGGGAAAGAGGAAAAGGGAATAAATGTAGACGAGGAAGGGAAGAGAGTGAAAGAGGGAAGGAGATATTGAGAAAAATAATAATGGAACCGAGGAAAAGGGAATCAATGTAGACGAGGAAGGGAAGAGAGTGACAGAGGGAAGGAGATATTGAGAAAAATAATAATGGAACCGAAGGGGGGGAAAAGAGGAAACGGGAATAAATGTAGACGAGGGAGGGAAGAGAGTGAAAGAGGCAAGGAGATGTATTGAGAAGAATAATGGAACCGAAGGAGGAAAAAAGAGGAAAAGGGAATCAATGTAGGGAAGAGAGTGACAGAGGGAAGGAGATATTGAGAAAAATAATAATGGAACCGAAGGGGGAAAAAGAGGAAATGGGAATAAATGTAGACGAGGAAGGGAAGAGAGTGAAAGAGGGAAGGAGATGTATTGAGAAGAATAATGGAACCGAAGGGGGAAAAAGAGGAAACCGGAATATATGTAGACGAGGAAGGGAAGAGAGTGAAAGAGGGAAGGAAATAAGAGATGTAATGGGAAGAAGAATAATGGAACCGAAGGGGAGAAAAAGATGAAAAGAAAAGGAAATTACAAGCAAATGAAAGAGAACGTATTGAAGGAAATGTGGCATAAGATCAGTGTGGTCCGCGTAGGTGAGGAACGGAAATTACTTCGAAAGTTAAGAGAATGATTTTAATGAAATGATAGGTAAAATGAAAAGTGAAGGAACAAGACGTCATAAAAGAAAGGTAACAGAAAGGGAATAATATAGATGAAATAAGGGAAGGAAGTATAGCAGATGAGAACGAAATTGACGGAATGATTGGATAAACGAAGGACGAAGAGAGTCATTAAGAGGGAAATACATGCGGGGAAAATGGGGACATATTCAAGAGTAAGAGAAAGGGAAAAGTGGTAAGAGGGGGAAAATTGTAAGCGAATGAAAACAAGAGGAAGGACCAGGATGTCTTAATGTATGGAAAGGATATGGGACGAAGGGGCGAATTGAAATAACCGAAGATAAGAACTGTAGTAGAGAAGTAAATGGAGGAAATATGACAGTAAATAAGGGAAAGCAAGAATGAAAGAGAGGCAATAATAGTGAAAATAGGAAAGTTTCTGAGGGCTGGGAAAGAGAGGAAAAAATAACTAATATAGGAAAGATCGATCTTAACAAACGATACTGTGTAAAGCAAAGGAAGAGAAAGAGAAAAAAATTAGGAGTAATTAAAGGCAATTTTAAAAGGGAAAGGAAATGATACGAAGGTAGAAATGAAGGGAAGCAGGGAATGACAGGAAGTGAGGAAGAGGAGAGGAACAAAATGCAGTAACGGTTGGTAATTAAGATGGTGGAGAGAGGAAAGCGAAGGGGGAAAGAAGAAAATGATGTGAAAAGAGCGGAAAGGAAGTAAGCGAAGAAAACTCAAGAAAAGTAGGAAGATGCTGTAGGATAATCAGTGCCGTGTCGTATTTTCTTTTGGATGTAAGAGTCCCCCTTTAACTTCCTCAGAAAGCTTACGAGATAATTCAAATTAATTAATTCTGAAAAACTTTCAAACCGTAAAGCAATGAAACATTTTCTCCTCTTTTCCTTCCCTGATTCATTATCTTTCTTATGTAAATAATTACTTTATTTGGCGTTTCAATACAAAAGAAAGAAACCAACCCTTTAAAAGTACGGAAAACTATTTTCAAGAGGGCGAGTGCAGCGCCTGCAGTGACATCTGGCGGCTAAACGAGAAACTAGGAACAATTTACCGCCGATGCTGCCATCTGTTGCAGGGGAAAGAAAACAACCTGCAACTTTGTACATTATTTTCGGGGTTTATTAATTAGTTCTTATTCTGAATTACAAAAACAATAACAAAAAAATAATTCAGAACGTTGCACCCGATAAAATAAATTTACCGAAAAATATAATTACATAAATAATTCGGAAAATGGATCACTAGGAGAATCGACAATTTCAAAAAAAAATAGCCAGCCACATACTTGAAGAAGTAAGGGAAATCGTCAACGAGGAAGAGGAAGAGGAAGAAGAAGAAGAACGAAAATACAAGCAAAAAACAATCAATGGCTTGAAGCTGTGAAGGTGTGAAGAGGAGAACTCAAAAGAGGTGAAGGGGCCACTGAGGAAAACATTTGATGATAAACACAAAAAAAAGGCAAAATAGTATTTACAGAAGTTTAAATTAAAAATGGTATTAAAATTTTATAATTATTTAATGCAACACGAGAGTGAATATTCACGAAAAAGGGCAGCAGACAGGAAGCGAAATTAGTCCAATCGAAGCAATTTAGATACTCAAAATAATAAAACCACATTCTTAAAGAAGTAAGGGAAATCGTCAATGAGAAAGAAGAAGAAGAAGAAGAACGAAAATAAAAACAAAAAACAATCAGTGGCTTGAAGCTGTGAAGGTGTGAAGAGGAGAACTCAAAAGAGGTGAATGGGGCCACTAAGGAAAATATTTGATGATAAACACAAAAAAAAGGCAAAATAGTATTTACAGAAGTTAAATTTAAAATGGTTTTAAAAATTTTATAATTATTTAATGCAACACGAGAGTGAATATTTACGAAAAAGGGCAGCAGACAGGAAGCGAAATTAGTCCAATCGAAGCAATTTAGATACTCAAAATAATAAAACCACGTTCTTAAAGAAGCAAGGGAAATCGTCAATGAGGAAGAAGAAGAAGAAGAACGAAAATAAAAACAAAAAACAATCAGTGGCTTGAAGCTGTGAAGGTGTGAAGAGGAGAACTCAAAAGAGGTGAAGGGGGCCACTAAGGAAAATATTTGATGATAAACACAAAAAAAAAGGCAAAATAGTATTTACAGAAGTTTAAATTAAAAATGGTATTAAAATTTTATAATTCTTTAAGTAACACGAGAGTGAATACGGGAGCAGACAGGAAGCGAAATTAGTCCAATCGAAGCAATTTAGATACTCAAAATAATAAAACAGGGTAGATAATTAAGAATATACAGCAACAACAAGAACAAAAAAAGCCAAATGGACAGGGGAAAAAAGAATCTGAGGGAATGAGAGAGAATAAAAGGGTATCGAGTCACTTATCCAGAGATGCAGTTTATTTTCTCCTCTCCTGTCTGTATGTATCGCTGGCTTCCCCTCTCTCTGTGTGTGTGTGTTTCTTCTTTTTTATTTAATATCATCCCGTCGTCCTGAGATGATGATATTTTTATTGCCGTAATGGCCGCTTCTTTAAAGCAGTTATGTTTGTTTCTTTTTTCCTTCCTCCTTGCCGCGCTATAAAAGTGTAAGCTGATAGTTAATGATCATTAAACGTAAGAGCGCTCGTTAAATTTTTGGACTCAATAAAATTAGTTGACGGCGATAGGAGGCGATGGCATTTTTTTCCTTCTTCTATTTTTTTTCCCTTCCTCCTCCTCCCCCCCTTGTTGTAAAATACCGCAGGATACAAGAATTCACACACGCTGTTACCAACCAACAGAGAATAATAATAATCCCTCGTCTCTGATTCTTGCACGACTCAGGAAAGAGGCAACAGACATCACAGACACACACACTAAATGGGAAAGAGAGAAAAAAAATAACTAATATATGAAAGATCTTAACAAACGATACTGTGTAAGGCAAAGGAAGAGAAAGAGAAAAAATTATAAGTAATTAAAGCCAATTTCCGTTTCAATATTGTTTACATAGAAGAAAATGAAAAATACACTTCAGCAACCCAAAATTGGTCAAGTAAAATGATGACTAGCAAATTAATAAATTAACAATAAAGTTTAAACATAAAAATTCTTTAAAACTCAGAAAATAAATAATGTTTTCAGCTTAACTTTCTTTGTAGGTTCAACTTGAAACATCAGGTCAAATATATATATTGTCTCACTCTGTTTTACTTAATACGCAAATACAAATGAGACTCTTTATAATCAAATCAACAACCGACTGTCGCCAGGCAAAACACCGCCAGCGATAACTAAACACATCAGTTCAAAGATATACATCAATGTAATAAGTTTATTGCGATCAGCGTAATATGTTCACTAGTTTTAAGCAATTATAATATCCTTGTAATGCTCTGTGTGTGTGTGTGTCTCTCTTTCTCTTTCCGTCTTTCATTCTCTCTGTGTGTGTATGTGTGTGTGTCTCTTTCTCTTTCCGTCTTTCATTCTCTCTCTTCTGTGTGTATGTGTCTCTTTCTTTCTCTTTCCGTCTTTCATTCTCTCTCTCTCTCTTTCTGTGTGTATGTGTGTTTGTCTCTCTTTCTTTCTCTTTCCGTCTTTCATTCTCTCTCTCTTTCTTTCTTTCATTCCCCCTTTCTTTGATTGCTTCTCTGTTTCATTCTTTCACTCTTCATTTCTCTCTTTCAATCTGTCTGTTTTCTTTGTCTCTCTATACCTTTCTCTCTTTCTTTCTTTTCTTCCAACTTTCTTCCTATTTCTCTCTTTTTCTTTCTTTCTCTGTCTCTCTTTCTTTCTTACTATTTCTTTCTTTGTGTGTCTCTCTTTATTTATTTTATTCTGTCTTTCCTACTTTATTTTATTCTGTCTTTATTACTTTATTTTATTTCTTTTATTCTCTTTCTTTGTTTGTTTCTCTTTTTTTCTTTGTTTCTTTCCCTCTTTCTGTGTGTCTCTCTCTCATTCTTTATCTCTATTTCTCTACCTTTCTTTCTCTGTTTCTTTCTTTCATTCTTTCTTTTTTCTGACTTTCTATTATTCTCTTTGTTTGTTTTTTCTTTCTTTTTCTCTCTTTCTTTCTTCTTATCTGACTTTCTTTTTATTCTCTTTCTTTGTTTCTTCTCACTTTCTGTCTCTTTCTTGCTCTGTATGTCTTTCCTTTCGGAGGACGTGTGCTGATGAAGCGTTCTGATGACGTTCCAGGCGCTGGCGAGTAACATGCAGCTGCGGTGCAAGTGCCACGGCATGTCCGGCAGCTGCGAGCTCAAGACGTGCTGGAAGTCCGCCCCCGACTTCCGGCGCGTGGGCGACGTCCTCAAGGCCCGCTACAGGACGGCCGTGCTGGTGGACCACTCCAACCTGGGCAGCGGCTCCCCGCGGCTGGTCCTGGCGGGGGCGGCGGGGGCGGAGAACGGGACCCGGAGGCGCCGCCGCCCGCGGAAGCGGAAGCAGCCTCCGGCGCTGGGCGACGACGTGGCCCGCGAGCTGCTCTACTTCGAGAGGTCGCCCACCTTCTGCGAGCGGGACCCGGGGGCGGACTTCCCGGGCACCGTGGGGCGGCGCTGCAACCGCACGAGCGCGGGGGCTGACGGCTGCGCCTCCATGTGCTGCGGCAGAGGCTACAACATGGCGAGGCAGAGGCGCGTCGACAGATGCCACTGCAGGTTCCTCTGGTGCTGCCGCGTCGCCTGCCAGAACTGCACCGTGGACGAGTGGCTGCCCGTCTGCAAGTGACGTCATTCTAAGCACTGATGCTTTCACGTTACTATTACCAATTTTACTTTACACGAGACTCGAACTGTTACGTCACCGATGGCAAAATAATGAGAGCGGAATATTCCGTCAATAGTTCTGAAGGGGTTGAAAGTTTCCTCCAACCCGCCCCGCCCCCGGGGTTTATTTCGTTTTACGATTGGAGTAAAGCCACGAATAAAGGGAAAAATTCCACGCCTGGTTAAAGAATGGGAAAGATTTTTCTCGCCGGCGATTATTTTTATTTTCCTCCTCTAACAACCGTTCAATATTCCTGATCCTTCTGAGGAAAAGAAATATTTCTTCTTTGAACCCCTAGAGGAATGATTCCACCCTCGTGGACTAAAAACAAATCAAAGAATATTTCGTTTTACGATTGGAGTAAAGCCACGAATAGAGGAAAAAAATTCCAGGCCCGGTTAAAGAATGGGAAAGATTTTTCCGCTGCGGCGATTATTTTTATTTCCCCCTCCCCCACAATTTTCCTCCTCCAACAACCGTGGATTGTAGTAAAGCCACGAATAAAGGGAAAAATTCCAGACCTGGTTAAAGAATGGGAAAGATTATTCCACGGCGGCGATTATTTTTGTTTTTTCCCACCAAATTTTCCTCCTCTAACAACCGTGGATTGGAGTAAAGCCACGAATAAAGGGAAAAATTCCAGACCTGGTTAAAGAATGGGAAAGATTTTTTTTCCACTGCGGCGATTATTTTTATTTTCCCCCCCAATTTTTTTCCTCCTCTAACAACCGTTCAATATTCCTGATCGTTCTAGGAGAAAAGAAATATTTCTTCTTTGAACCCCTAGAGGAATAATTCCACCCTCGTGGACTAAAAATAAATTCAACGAATATTTCGTTTTACGATTGGAGTAAAGCCACGAATAAAGGGAAAAATTCCAGGTCTAGTTAAAGAATGGGAAAGATCTTTTATTTTTCCCCCCAATTTTCCTCCTCTAACAACCGTGGAATATTCCTGAACGTTCTGGGAGAAAAGAAATATTTCTTCTTTGAACCTCTAGAGGAATAGTTTCACCCTCGTGGACTAAAAACAAATCAAAGAATATTTCGTTTTACGATTGGAGTAAAACCACGAATAAAGGGAAAAATTCCACGCCTAGTTAAAGAATGGGAAAGATCTTTTCCACTGAGACGATTATTTTTATTTTTCACCCCCAATTTTCCTCCTCTAACAACCGTGGAATATTCCTGATCGTTCTGGGGAAAAGAAATATTTCTCTTTTGAACTCCTAGAGGAGGGAATGAGGGGGAAAATGTTGGAGTAAAGCCACGAATAGAGGAAAAAAATTCCGCGCCCGGTTAAAAGAATGGGAAAGATTTATTTTCCGCGGCGGCGATTATTTTTATTTTTTCCTCGTATGTGTGAGTGTAAGGAAGCGTAAGGAAGCACGGGAAAGGCTTCTTCGGCCAGCGCCGTTGACATTTGAGTTGCTTCTTGCTGCACTCGAGGAAGAGCAGAGGAAACCTACAAAAATAAATTTTAGCCTCAGCCTCACAATTAAATTACGGTGAAATGTCAACGCCACTTGTGCAGTCCCCGCTTTCGGCGGAAGGAAACCCCACCAACCAACCGCCATTACCTGGAGACGATAATATCATCATCATCCCCCCCTCCCCCTCCACACACCCTATCAAATGGAACAGTCCGTGAGAATAGTTGAAAAAGGGGAGAGAATAATTTTTCTTCCATCAAACATACAAAACAGCCAACGTGTCAAGGTTGAAAAAAAATATTTTTTCCTTTTTTTAAAGGGGAGAGGGGGGAAAGACGAATTATTAAACGAATTTTATTTTCAAAATAATAATACATAGAAGAGGAAGAGAGAGGGGAAGAAAGAGAGGGGAGAGAGAGAGGAAAAATTCCGCGGGAATATTCAGAAGGTGGAACAAATTTCTTTCCACTATTCTGTTTCAATAAATCTTCGTGGGACTTGGTAAAAGGGGGAAAAAAATAAACATTTTTACCGCAGTGGAATATTCCACTAAAAAAATTCCTTCCGCTCATAATCTTTACATGGAACAGAATTTTCCACTCGCAATACCTTTTTTTTTCAAAAAAAAAAGAATACTTGCCAAGATTCGGAAATTTATCCCCCAAGTCTCGCCTGTCTTTGGAAAGAGAATTATTTTCGCTTTTAGTTTATGGGGAAAGGGAATATTTCACGACGTCCCTTTAAAGAATATTCCGCGGTCGGGTTATGGATTCTTTTTACCCACCAACTCTTTTTTTTCCGCCCTCAAACGCAAAATTTTCTCGTCTTCCAAGAACTATCAAAGTATTTCTTCTTCATTTTCATTTTCTTTTGTCGGGGGTCAGGAATATTCCAAGGTCAGTTACTGCAGAATCGTTGGAATATTCCACTGTTTAGCGACAAGAGTTTCCCCCCCCCCCGGGGGAAATTATCCCGCGGTTACATGGATGCGACAACTTTATCCTGGGAAGCGGGGGAGAAAGGAAAGGGGTTGGGGGGGAAAAGATATTCCTTATCATTACTAAAAAATAACCTGGAACTGGAAGGACAGAATTAATTTTTTTTTCTTTGATTTTTTTTCGGGTAAAAACTAAAACAAACGGAAATAATAATAATAATAATAAGACAAAAAATAATTATTAGACAATTAAAAAATATATCCAAAGAATAAATACAGTTTGCCGTAACGTAACCGACTCAATGTCAAAGAGGACGCGACTGGCAGATACTACGCGCAGGAAAAATCGCCATGAAAGTATTTTCTCTGGAAAGTGGGGAGAAGAAGGGAGTGAGAGGGAGAAGAGACAAGAGAGAGAGAGAGAAATCATCACGAAACAACTACACTTTATTTAATAAGAAAAAAATTAAATATATATATGTACATTACTTAAGTAGTTGTAGGTTATTTATAATTTAATTTATATCCTTTGAAATTGAAAGAGAGCCAGTAATAATTATTATTATTGTTGTTGTTATTGTTATTGTAAAAACGTATCTCTTTTTTTTCCCACCCATCTAATTAAAAAAGTTAATCTGGATACTTGTAACAATAATAATAATAATGATAATAATAATATTGATAATTTATTTTTTAGCTATTATTAAATATACACATTACAGTATTTTTATTTTTTATCATTTTCACTTTTCTACGTCATGGCTTGTCATGGTTACTGCAGTATTATTAGCGTTACTATATCAATATGTTCCTCTTTTATTTTTCAAATAATAAACAAGAAAAAATTTTCTCTCATTCTCTGTGTTGTCGATTTTTTTTTCTCACCCCTTCCGCTTGTTAGATGTAGTTCCTTTTCCCCCTTTTCCACCCTGGATGGAGAGCGTGACGTCACGCAGGTGTAAATAAATATTCCCACACTTTACCGACGATTTAATGAAATGGGGGAAAATTAAAAATTTTTCCCTCCCTCTCCGTGTCTCTCCCCGACAAAATGATTGTGGAATAAAAATCGAATCTGATTCTCGTTTCGTCGACGAACGCGAAATTTTCAAGATTCTGTTTGATTAGATTCGACATTAATCGATTACGGACCGATTGTCGATATTGTCGGGTTGCATAAGGACTCTTTGGCATTTTAACCAAATTTTCGGTTTCACATTTTTTTTCTCCACTGCCCTTATTCGATTTTTTTCTTTTTTCATTTCAGTTAATCCGGTAATTTTTGTTGGTCTTTGATTCAATTTCTTACATGTTTTTTCCTCCATCCTCCCTCCCTGTTTTTTTACCCTATTTTACTACTGCTATTTCATTAAATTTCGTAAGGTTTTTTGGGGGGTTATATTAAACGTTTCAATCAATTTAATTCGATGAAACCATGAAAAGAAATGAGATCCGATTTTTAATCTACAGTCGTTGTGTAATTTATGTAAAAAAAATTTCATAAATTACTTCAATGATTCATAACAGAGGTAAAATAAAAACTTTAAATATATATATATATACCACTTGACGTCATTTTATTTTAAAAAAGAAAAGAATTATATAGAATTAAATTAATAACAAATTCACAGACAAACCGAGCTTTTTTTTATTCAATTGCTAAACGACGTTTCCTTCTCACATTCTGGTGACATCTTCAGATAAATTTCTTCAAGATAATCGTACAAAAAAAGTGGAATGAAATAGTATTTCGTAAAAAAATATTATTAAAAATTCCAATGTTTACTATAACGAAAATAACTAAAAAAACCTTGCAAACACTGTTCAAGCATTCTTGTAATGTTGGGAAAATAAAAATTATTTCTCAGCGATTCCATTCGTCGTGGAAGGAAACCGCGTTCCACTTTTCGCGTTGATTAAGGTTTTATGTTGTTTTTTTTAAAAAAAAGAATTATATGGAATTAAATAAATGACAAATTCACGGATAAACCTAGCTTTTATTCAATTGCTAAACGACGTTTCCTCGTCACAATTTGGTGACATCTTCAGGATAAATTTCTTCAAGATGATAGAACAAATAAACAAAAAAAGGTGTAACGGAACAGTATTTCATTAAAAATATATATTATTAAAAAACTTCCAATGTTTATTGTAACGAAAATAATTACGAAACTGGAAACATCGTTCAAGCATTCTTGGGGGGGAAAAATTCCTCAATAATTCCATTCGTCGTGGAAGGAAACCACTTTCGACGTTTCCCGTTGATTAAGGTTTATATAGAAAAAATAATAATTATATGGAATTAAATTAATGACAAATTCACGGACATTATTTTTATTCAATTGTTAAACGACGTTTCCACGTCACAATTTGGTGACATCTTCAGGTGAAATTCTTCAAGACGATAGTACAAATAAACAAAATAAAAGTGTAACGGAACAGAATTTCATTTAAAAAAATATTTTATTAAAACTTCCAATGTTTATTGTAACGAAAATAATTAAGAAACTGGAAACATCGTTCATGCATTCTTAGGGGGAAAAATTCCTCAATAATCCCATTCGTCGTGGAAGGAAACCACGTTCGACGTTTCGCGTTGATTAAGGTTTCTTTTTTAAAAAAATAAAAGAATTATATGGAATTAAATAAATGACAAATTCACGGACAAACCGAGCTTTCATTAAATCGCTAAACGATGTTTCCCCCTCACATTTTGGTGACATCTTCAGCTGAAGCCCTTCAAGATGATAGAACAAATAAACTAAAAAAGGTGTAACGGAACAGAATTTCATTAAAAAAATATATTATTAAAACTTCCAATGTTTATCGTAACGAAAATAATTAAGAAACTGGAAACATCGTTCATGCATTCTTGAATGGGGGGAGGGAAAAAATTCCTCAATAATTCCATTCGTCATGGAAGGAAACCACGTTCAACGTTTCACGTTGATTAAGATTTTTTTAAAAAAAAGAATGATATGGAATTAAATAAATGACAAATTCACGGACAAACCGAGCTTTTATTCAATTGCTAAACGACGTTTCCTCCTCACTATTTGGTGACATCTTCAGGTGAATTTCTTCAAGATGATAGTACAAATAAACAAGAAAGAGCAACGGAACAGTATTTCATTTAAAAAGATATTATTAAAAAAACTTCCAATGTTTATTGTAACGAAAATAATTAAGAAACTGGAAACATCGTTCAAGCATTCTTGTATGTTGGGGGGGAGGGGGAAATTCCTCAATAATTCCATTCGTCGTGGAAGGAAACCACGTTCGACGTTTCGCGTTGATTAAGGTTTTTTTTAAATAAAAAAAAGAATTATATACAATTAAATAAATGACAACTTCACGGACAAACCTAGCTTTTATTCAATTGTTAAACGACGTTTCCACGTCACAATTTGGTGACATCTTCAGGTGAAATTCTTCAAGACGAGAGTACAAATAAACAAAAAAAAGTGTAAACTTCCAATGTTTATTGTAACGAAAATAATTACGAAACTGGAAACATCGTTCAAGCATTCTTGTATGTTGGGGGGGAGGGGGAAATTCCTCAATAATTCCATTCGTCGTGGAAGGAAACCACGTTCCACTTTTCGCGTTGATTGAGGGAAGCTGGAAGGGATTATTGGTAATGAATGATCAAATGACGTCACGAGACTGTTTCGTAACGTGACGCCGTGTAATTAAACGTGCCTTTGTGATAAGCAACCCTATGAAGTGATCTCCTTAGTGAAAGAGGCCGGCGGAAGCCCACGGAGGAGAGTGGTAATTGGATTCCTCGACTGTGAGTGTGTGTGTGGACTGCCTCCAAACTCTCTCTAACACACGTGGAGAGGATCCGACGTCACCAGACGCCCTCTTGATGCTGTTAGGTGACACCGTGAACCCAATCCTTATTATTATACCCGTAACCTCTACTCTTACCTGTCAGCACTAATTAACGTCTGGTAAAATTAAAATAAAAATAAAATACCTTAAGTCATTTATTTTTAAACGTAATACTGTCACTTATACACTGTCACAAATATATATTTTTTTTTGTCTGCAGTTTAAAATATAATAAAATTCATTTGTAACAGAGAAACTCCAAAAAATTTTGGGGGGTGGGGGACGAAACGTAGCAATAAAATGTAATTTCCATTTTCTGTCGTCACTTAATTTACACAGATACAAAATATCTAGAGAGAGAGAGAGAAAAAAAAATATAGTGGTAAAGTGAAAAATAGCGAATAACGACCAAGAGAAATGATAAATTAATATGCCACGTTTTGAGACAGGAGGGGATCTTGGCATTAGAGGGAAGTGAATTGGAGGGGAGGGAGGCCAAGGATGGAATATGCTAAGCAGATTAGGGCGGTGTGGTGGTTATGCAGAAAAATCAAAGGCTTGCCCAAGATAGGTTAGCATGGGTAAGACCAGTCTTTGTTGGACTCAATGCCAAAACAGCAACAACAAAGAGTAAAATTTCCTTGCGGCGTTCCTCAGGGTTCAACCATCGGTCCTCTTCCTCAATAATTCTTCAATGGGTGTGTAGTTGTTTGCATCCGACTACCGTAATGGAAATAAGTAAACCACTCTTCAAGGGACGACAAAATGTAATATTATATATATCGTCACTTTAAATTTATAACTTTTTCTGTCTGTACATATTAGTTGTTGCTATTAAATTTTTGAAGGTCACAGGAAAAAAAAATATCGAGAAAGTAGGGAGAGTTATCCATAACCTCAACAGATGGCGTTCAGCAGTAAATAGAACTAAAGGGCAAGAAAAGATAGGAAACTTATATAATAGAACAGGCGATGAAGAAAGTTACAAATGAATATGAAAAAAAAGGAATCATATAACAAGGAGGAGAAATAAAAACCCCACGCTTTGCCAATAATATTGTAGAATTATGAGAGTCAGGAGGAGACTTGGAAACCATAATAAGTGGTCCTGGAGGAAGAGTACAACATGAGGATTAATATAAGGGAAAACCAAGGTGATGGAGTGTAGTATGGGAAACACTGGAATAACAAAGGCTGTTAGATTGGGAAAGGGATATTTTGAAGCAAGTTAAGGAATTTTGCTACTTGGGAAGCAGCGTAATAACTAGAGTAGGATAGCAACAGACAGGCAGGGAAGAGGAATTTAATTACTGCTAATAAATATTAGGAAATCATTGCTAAAAAATCCGGAATGAAGACTTATCCATAACCACTGCAGTAGGGGAAGTCAGCAGAAAATTAGAATTGAAGGGCGAGAAAAGGAAAGGAGTAAGAGACAGGGAGAGAGGCAGTCTATCGCTCAAGATTTTTAACTTATATATATATATATATAGAGAGAGAGAGAGAGAGAGAGAGAGAGAGAGAGAGAGAGAGAGAGAGAGAGAGAGAGAGAGCAGGCGGCGATGAAGAAAGTTAAAAAGGAAAATCGAAAATGAATCATACTGTAAGCAGAAGGGAAAAAAACACCAAAGGTTTGCCGATGATCTCGAGTTATTAGGGGAGTCATAAGGAGATTTGGAAACCATAATAAAAGGCACGAACGCGTGATCATGGAGGACGAGTACAACATGAGGATTAATAGAGTGGAAAACCAAGGTAATGGAGTGTACTATGGGAAAACAGAGGAATAACAAAGGCTGTTAGGATTGGGAAGCGAGTTACTAGGGCAGCATAATAAATAGACTCTAAGGACAGCGCAGGCGAGAAAAGTTTACAGCTAATATAAGTATGAATATTAGTGAATGTTTCGCATAGAGTTGCAGAAAGGAAAAGAATAGGAAGCTTCCGAAATGTGGTGCTACCAGGAGAATGAGATAAGCTGTGGATAGAATCACAAACGAGACAGATAGTTCTAAACAGAATAGGGCGGGAAGAGATAACAATTTGGAGGAGGTTCACCAAGAGAAGCAACGTCGAGACACGAGGGTCTTGTAAAATTAGAATTATAGGGAAGTGCGTGCATGGGAGGCCAAGGATGGAATACGCCCAGCAGATCAAGGAAAGATGTGGGACCTGGTAGGTGTTTAGAAATGGCCGAGTGGATTCCACCTTAATCAGATCATTAGAGACTAAAACGTTGGCAATACTGTGAACAGCGCTAATTGATCTTCCGTGGGAGTGAATTCCGCTTCTCATCTTTTCTCTGACGTCGACAGAATTAATCGTACATTAAATAAGATAATGAACGAAGGTTGTGCCTTTTATTCCCCTACTATCTGCGGACCCTCCGGCGTTGCCCGGGTATTTATCCATATTATCGCGCTACACAAAATCCAATTATTGTTCAACACTTGATTAAACCGCGCAACGAAAACGTCACAACAATATGAAACCTCAGATATCCTCTCCCCAGTATCTATGGCGTTGTATGGGGTGCGATAAGAGTCGGGGAAAGGAAAAGAATAAGGGGAATGCTGAAAATCTGATGAGGCGTGGATAGAATCACAAACGAGGAGGAAGTTTTAAACAGAATAGAGGGAGGGAGGGGGAAAATGCGAACAATATGGAGGACGGTGACTAAAAGAGAGAAGGGAATAGATTAATAACATGCCACGTTTTAAGACACGAGGGTCTTGTAAAATTAGAATTATAGGGAAGAGCGTGTGTGGGAGGCCAAGGATGGAATACGCCCAGCAGATCAAGGAAAGATGTGGGACCTGGGTAGGTGTGTAGAGATGAAAAGGCTTGCGCAGGAAAGGTTAGCATGGAGGGTTGAACCATTACAAGTCTTAGGGCTGATTACTACGGCAACAACACAAATTTATTTTTTTTAAAAAAAGAAATAGCTTGAAGGTTTGCAACAGCCGTGTAAAGAGGAAGATCTGAAAGGCCGCCGCCGCCCGGGAGGATGTGTGTGTTTTGGTCTCTACACGGAGGATAATATTCGCTTGGGTTGTAGTTTGTGAGCAAGGACATAGGAACGTCGTAGTAATTCCCTCCGGGGACAAGCTTTGAAACCTCGCGAGTGCGGCCAGGTAAGGCTTCCAGAGGCTCAAAGGAGGTCAAGCGTCGCTGCTCAAGCATTCGCGTGACGACTGCTGGATAGTTGGCATCTTCTATGGTACTCCGCGTCAGGAAGAAAAGAAGAAGCTGCTCCTGGTTGTCGTCGCCGTCGTCGTCGTCGAAACTTCTTCAGCGGGAAACTCGGCACTCAGCCTAAAATACACACGCGGCGATTCTGAAGGAGAAGAGAATACTCAGGGGAGGTTGACTGAAAAAGGAAGGAAAAAAAGGTAGGTACAGCTTCACCACCGTGTGTGAGAGTGAGTGAGTGAGTGAACTCAAGGACCTCAGTTTGGGACCATCCTGGTGGAGTTAACTTCAACAACGCTTCCTCACCCACCAGTCCTTTCATAGACTCCAACTAGAATGGAGGAAACTCTTCCTGTTCCTTTGAGAAAAGGTTACCTTCATCACAAGCCCAAATCCCACACCATCATCATCATCATCAGCGGCCATCTTCCTCAGATCACACGATCATATTAATGAAGAGCAACAGGGCTTCATATTCAAGTGTTTGGTGTCAGTAAAGAGACTTAACGATGGGAGAAAATACTCTGTACTTAACAATAAAACTTATCATCTCCTGAATTTTGGAAGAAAATGATCAACCCAAGGACTGATTTTTTTTTCCACAGGGAAAAATCCACGATCCTCGATCAAAAATATCAATAACTGTTCAAGTTCCTTGGTGGTGATCATCTTTTTATTAACGATGGGAGAAAATACTCTGTACTTAACAATAAAACTTATAGCCTCCTGAATTTTGGAAGAAAATGATCAATTATCAGGTGGAAACCCAAGGACTGTTTTTTTATTTCCACAGGGAAAAATCCACGATCCTCGATCAAAAATATCAATAACTGTTCAAGTTCCTTGGTGATGATCATCTTTTGATGACCATATTCTTGATGTTCTACCATCCAGGACAATCCTTACACGATTCCCGTTTGATTGAATGAAGGAAAACTCATGAGGCTGGTTACCGAATGACATAATAAATCAAATCAGAGCCTCCGGAATAATCTGGCTGGGTCACGTATATAGAATGAATGACGGTAGGCTGGTAAAGAAAGTTTACCGATGGAACCGGTTGACATTAAAAACGAGAGGAAGACCAAAAAAAATAGATGGAGGGATGATGATGTTCTGCAAGATCTTAAGAAGATCAACATCAAGAATTGGACGGAGAAGGCCATGAATAGAAAAAGTTGGAAGGCTGTTACGGAGCAGGCCAAGAAGATGAAATAAATCATCATAGAGAAGAAGAGGCTGGCTACCTCCATTTTAAGCAAAATCCCACACCTCATGTATTTAAAATCATCATTGGTGACGTTCCTCAGATCACACGCCGTCTTAATGGAGAGCAACTGGGTCATATCAAAATTTTTGGTGTCAGTAAAGAGACTTTTAAATTTAATGATGGGAGAAAATATTCTGTACTTAACAAGAAAACTTATCATCTCCTGAATTTTGGAAGAAAATTATCAATTATCGTGTGGAAACCCAAGGACTGATTATCCAGAACATACTCACGGAAAATCCTCAATCAAAAATATCCATAACTGTTGAAGTTCTTGGTGATGATCATCTTTTGATTACCACAAAATAAATAAAATAAACAATGATATCTAATGAAACTGGAGGCAGAGTCAGATCACATGAAACACTAGCTTAAGTTCAGTTATATGCGGCACCAGACAGTGAAACTTTGAAAGCTTCTTCCTCCATCTGATGCTCAGCACATGTGGATCACATTGTGAAGGCAACAAGGGCCCAAATTTGTGAAAGATTTTGTGAATAAGAAGTTAAATAATTTCATCATTGGTTGGCTTCAGGTCAGTTTCACACAACGAAATTAAATGAATGTAAAGGATCTGACAAAGGCATTTCCATCAGTGATCGGCAAAAGTTTCAATCCACTTTCCTCAGAAATGTACACACACAAATTATAATTTGTTTCCCACACCTTTTCATTTTACTTTTATTACAGGATTATTATAAATGTTCAAAACTTAAAAACCCACATTTCACAGCTTTATTTTGCATATCCTCTTTTAAATATCACTTTAATACAATGCAGTCCCCACAGAAAATTATTGGCCACAGTGGAAAAGTGAACCCAATAACATACTGCCGTCCAAAGGAGAAATGCAGTAAATCTAAAAATAAAAAAATACTTTTGAGAATTCAAGGGAAATATTTTTTTTGGAGCTTCGACATTTACATAAACCCCTTATCTCATTGAAAATAGTTTTAACGGTAACAATAAATATGAATTTGTCTTTTCAAATTAATCAAAATACATTTATCCATGAAATATTTTCAAAAGTTGAAAAATTTTTTACTCATTTGCCTTTCTATTTTGGACAGCGACATAGTTTTCAGCTTCTAAAACCAGGTATGAATTTCTATAATGATGCAAAGGGGGAATGAGCAACCTTTTTGGTTTCAGAGTAGCAGCATGGCAGATCTCAAGTTCGAGGTGTTGCCAGATCCTGGAGATCGCTACCAGCTGGGAGAAGTCATCGGCAGGGGAGTGTACAGCGAAGTCTACGAGGCAACCGACACTCAGGCTGGTGAGTCGGACTCTTCTGCTGTTCAACTACAGACACACACAGAGGCAGAGGGAAAGAGAAACGGTAGCCTAGAAAGAGACAAGGAGTGAATATCAAACAAGGACAGACTGTAGGAGCATAGGAGGATGTGGGATGTGCTAGTAATGAGGAAATTAAAAGGCTTGCGCAAGATAGGTTAGCATGGAGGGTTACATCAGACACAATTTAGGTTAATAAATTGATTGGAACCATCAAATTAAAATACTGTCACTCCTCCATCTTGAAAAGAAAAAAAAATTCTGAATTCAAATATCTTTCAATAACACTGTCAACATTCATTTCCACCAAAGATCTCAAATTAATCGTCCTTGTGTCTTATTCGATGACCAAAGAGGTCATGAATAGTCATCAATCCTAATTAACTTCATAGTCGCAATATGACAATAACCTATGAAAAGGGTTTGGAAACTAAACACTAAGGAAGATGCGCAATACTATGAGTAAACCCCGATGTGCTTGATCGAAAGCTTTCATATAAAATTATAACCTCTTGGACCGTCATTCATAGGGAAGGGCGTGAGAATAGTACCCAATGCCCCGGCCTACCTGATGCAGGTTTTCTAGGGTTTTCCGCTGCATCTCTTTAGGTGAAACACCGCCAGGGTAGGATCCTTAAACCACAGCCCGGAGGCCCTAGTTAACCCTTCCTTGGCTACCTTGCTCTACCTCCCGCATCCCCCTCTTTTCAATTCCCTTCCTATGCTATTAAAGGGGAGTTTCAGGATCACCCTCATGTAGCCTGTTGAGAAATAAAGAATTAACAAAAGTGTGTGCACAAAAGTTACATAAAATCCTGTGGTTGTCAAATTTTCTCGTTTCTAGGGGGGAAACGGGTGGCGATAAAAGTCCTGACCATGACTCTGGACATTGTGCCCGACATCCGTGAAGAGTTCCGCATCCTGAGGGACCTGTCCACGCATCCCAACCTCCCGGATTTCTACGGGGTCTACATGCGGAAGGCGACTGGACGAAACGACAGTGACAAGATCTGGTTTGTCATCGAGGTAAGTTGAAACCCCAACTAACACTGTTGTCATCATCACGTAACTTAACTACTGGATGACTTCATAGGTTGGGTATTCATTCATTCTCAGCTAATCAAATTAATGGTTAAAGTATTTTACCAAATTTTACCACTTTCAGGCTTAACAATAACCAAACCTGGAGTGTATATATTCCATCGGCAGCCATTTAAGACCAGTTTAAAAGGCATAAAACACTACTTTTTTTCTACTTAAAAGTGTTTATAAATTACTAACCCTCTTTTTTCCTCAACGTATTTCCACATATAGGGTTAACATTACTGAGTTAGTAGTCCTCAAGTTTCA
Organism: Eucriotettix oculatus; assembly: GCA_034510155.1. Taxonomy (NCBI): domain Eukaryota; kingdom Metazoa; phylum Arthropoda; class Insecta; order Orthoptera; family Tetrigidae; genus Eucriotettix; species Eucriotettix oculatus. The sequence goes on from CM067379.1 coordinate 5,311,838, forward strand.
CCTACTAAATTTCCCCAGTTAATAAACTTAGAGAATTAAATAAACAAGATAATAAACGCCCCCTAAAAGTGAAAAAGTTTTGAAGGATACACATATTTTTAATCTTAAAAAAAATTTTCAATTTTAAAATGTAGGCCATTTTATTATTCATTAATAGATAAACACTCAATGTATTCTCAAAAGCTGTCAGAGCTCACACCACGCCATTTCCCACCTTTCAGGTTCCAAATAAGGCTTCAATAAGTATGACCTACTTCATTTTAACGTTGACTATTCAATATTGAAGTTCGTTCCTTTTGTATTCATCTTACATTTCTAATGTTGAGCTACCAACAGATGTTCCCCTTGAAGGCTCCTAATTAATGAACGTAGACAGACTTTCCCTGTGTATAATTCTTGATAATAATATTCTTCATGGTTGACCTACCAGGTCAGATTTATAAAGAAATTCAATACTTCTGCGAACATTCTCATCGGGCTACATAGCCAATTGACAGCGGCAGAGAATGTCTGCGTAAACGTCGAGTTTATTTTTATGAGAACCGACCCGGTTGGTCGACCATGAAGGTTTTTATCACATGTTCTCCTAATATTAACCTTTGCTTTGTGAAACTTGATTCTTAGCCTTCCGTTCCAACTTTTGTAGCAACAAATACTAATTTTTCTCCCATGAATTTTTTTTTAATTGTGCCATTCTCTTTGATTTCCACACGTTTTCTAATTTTCTGCCACAAAATACCGTTGCCTGGTCAACAGACGTAAAATTCAGTAGGTTAACCCCCCCCTGTCTGTCGCCAACTGAGATAATGTTAATGAACATGATATTACAGCACAATTGATTAAGTCTGAAGCATTTAATATTGCACAAAATGCCTTTGTTACAGCTGTGTGACGGAGGTTCTGTCATCGAATTAGCTCAAGGACTCATCAAGCAAAACAAGAAGATGAGCGAGGACCACATTGCCTACATCCTAAAGGAAACCGTCAAGGTGGGGAAACCACTTACAACTTTAATTTGTTACGATTTGTCACTTCCTCAGAAATAAATTTATTAAAAATACACTAAAAATGATTATTAAAGTTTAACATTTGAAGAAAAAAATTACCCTAACAAAATTCCCATTTAAAAAAAATTATTTATTTAAAATTAACAACTAAAAAAAACATTACTAAGAAATAAATTATTTGCCTCATTGTACTTTCATTTTACTCAAACTTAATTTTTTTTTTGCTTCCTAACATATGACATATATTGATTTCACCCCTCTTCACTTTATTTGATAAATACAGACTGTAACAAGACCTTACTGACAAGCTGATAGGGATGATTGGCCATGCCGAGAGGATCATTTTTTGTGCATCAATATATATAAATATATTTTTCAATTAAACGCTATTTCTTATAATTTTTTGTGTTCCAAGCCTTACGAGTGAACACCTTCATCTGCGCGTAACTCATGAATGACTTGGAACACAAAAAATTATAAGAAATAGCGATTAATTGAAAAATACGGGTTCCGATAACTCATACTCCATGCTGATTAATGTCTGACAAACCATAAACCGACAACAACAACAAACCAATAGGCAGGTGCTGCCACGACAGAGTGAGGCACAGACGATCAACAACTCGTAGACGACATCAAGAAAAGCTTCTCTCAAGTTTCCACCCAGGGTAACATCGAAAAAAAAAACAGTGACGTTTCGTCAGCTTTCACTGCCAATGTCTTCCAGGCTGTCAAAATTTCGCTGTTTTTCGATATTACCCGGGTGGAAATTCGAGAAGGTTTTCTTTGTTCAACTCACCAGGAAAGCCTTTGATCTTCATAGACCACATTTTTGGGAGTACATGATCCAACACAAAAAAAAATGGTCCTGCCTGCCTCGTCTAAAACGCCAATCAATTTGTCAGTGAGGTCTTGTTACACGCTATACATATATTTTAATAAATTGTAAATATGAATCAAAAATATCATCAAAAAATTAGTGATATAATTATATATATTATGATAAATTTTACTTGTTCAATCATCTTCAGAAATGGAATTTAGGGGCAAAGATAAAGGAAAAACAGCACGAGGCATTTATTTTATAACTTTTTTTTTTCCTGTAATTTTGTTAACTTAGTCTTAACCTATTTCATAATTGCCTTTTGTTTTGGACTAGGCCCTGGTACACCTTCACGAGAAGCACATAATGCACCGCGATGTCAAAGGCAGCAACATTCTGTTGACAAAGGAAGGGGAAATTAAGTTGGTAGACTTTGGCCTCTCAAGGTAAGGACATCGTCAATGGCGCTGAAATGGATTTTTTTATCATAAACAGATTCAGTAGTTATACTATTCAACTGTTTTGAAATAATAAATGGTGTTAAAAAAAAGGCCTGTAAGTCAGAATAATTAATAAATTTATTGATATCAGTTCAATACACATGACGTTTCGTCCCTTAGTTTGGGACCTCATCTGGTGTTTTAACTATAGCAAACAGAAAGGAAATGTGTACAATATATATGTATGATACAATTACTCATCGGACTCAATTTAGTAATGATTTAATGGTGATTTGTGAAGGGAGCTCAAGAGCACCATGGGGAAAACAAGCACCGTCGTAGGATCACCGTGTTGGATGGCTCCTGAAGTGGTTTCAAGCTCTTACAACGTCACCGAGGAGGGAGCCTACGACAACCGGGCAGACGTATGGGCTCTAGGTGAGGCCTCATTCGATTTAATGGCAATATTGTGTGTGTGTGGTTTTGACGAAAATGAGGAGAAAAAAAAATAGTCTGAATGATTTTGGTGTATTGACCTGTTCTACGGGAGATGTTAATGTGGTGCATTCCTTCTCACGAGGCAAAGCTGAAAGTCTAAAACAGCGTGATACTTTACACGTCACTCTCTGACAATTTCAGGAATCACCGCAATCGAGTTGGCCGATGGGAAAGCTCCCTTCCAAGACATGCACCCGACCAGGGCCCTGTTCCAAATTGTGAGGAACCCGCCACCAACTCTCTACAGGCCCGCAAACTGGTCCAAGCTTCTCAATGACTTCATCACCGAGTAAGAGAGATGCAGATATATATACATATATTTCAAAGTCCACCTTCTCGGAAAACACTTGTTAATATAATATATATTGCGTATTTGTACTCTCAGGTGTTTGGAGAAGAACCCAGAAAATCGACCTTATATGATGGAGCTCCTGGAACACCCTTTCTTAACTGGACTGCCTGAGAATGATTATCACGTGAGCATCAATTTATTTTTACTTCTCATAAGCTGGCTTTATGTCAGCCTATTTTTCAACGTGAATAATGACGCATCAACACTACGAACGGTATCGTACAGAGTTCATCACACTGGATATATCTGTTCAGTGTTCTCGTTGTACGCATACAATTCAGCAGTTATTCGATAACATGTCACAGCTTGGGAACTTTGTGATTGCAGCTGACCCAGGAACTGAAGGCTATTTGCGAAGAGGTGAACAAGAGCGCCGATGGCCGGAAGAGGGGGCAGATGAAGGAGATCACCGTGCGAGATGGAGCCTTGAAGACGGACCACACGGCAGAGCCGGAGCCCATGAGAGTCGAGGACCTGGCGGCTTTGGAGCCAATAACCGAGGAAGCCGTGCTCGCAGAGCTTCAGGAGCGTCTTCGCAGAGGTCACTGCTACTCATTTGTAGGCGACGTCCTGCTGCTGCTCAACCCCAATGAACAGCAGAACATATATGGACCAGAGGTAAAAACCTGTTACTTTCATAAATCACACTCAGATGCTCCCGGGGGAAGGGAACCAGTCCAATAAAACCACGCCTGCGCAAAGGCTGCCCCTTCCTTCGCAGATACCATTATTTCAATATGTTCCCATTTATGAGAATCTAGTCTTTTCATTCAATGCAACACCATAACTTGATGTAGTATTATATATATTCTATGTACTCACATGTAAAGAAAATATTTCAATCTATTTTTCAAAACTTGATATGTTAAAGTCAAGACCCTGAATAAGGTTGTAGTGTTTACAGCACTGTTCAACAGTTCCAATACATTCACAAAAAATTTTCCCAGTTGCAAAAATCTCACTAAATCATTTTTCAAGGTTCACACCAAGTACCAGTTCAAATCTCGCTCCGACAACGCTCCTCACATATTCACGGTGGCCGACTGTGCCTACCAGGACGTCATGCACCACGAAGAACCGCAAATAATTCTCCTGTCTGGCGAGAGTGCGTCTGGAAAAACTACGAGCCTGATACACCTCATGCGGCACTTGGCTTTCTTGGGGAAGGTTGGTATTTTCACTGTATATAAAGTCCTTTAATCGCAGAAGATTATTTATTCCTCCCATTGAAACACCTGATATTTCATATGTAAAAAATTTTCATTTTATTATAATTTATTTCGGACTAATTTCGTTGTTATATTAATTTATTTAAGAGTAGTAAGATTAATATTATAGTTTTTTAAGTATACACAATGAATAGGAACTTCTGGACTAAGATTCATATGTAATAAAAATATAATAAAACTCCCTGGCAAAAAAAAAATATTTGAATCAATATTATAAATACTATTTTAATTTGTTAATATTACAGACAATTAATGAGTTAGAGTACTGAAAGCTCCTGCACTATATTCTTTATATCAGATGTATTTATTAGCACTTGATAATTTAATGAAATTGAGTAGTTTTTATTGAACTGAAAAACTTGAATTCCCTTCATGGTAAATTACATTACCTTTACTAGACAACTTTGCTTTCTGCAGTAAAAGTGTGTTTGAAAATTTAGAAAATTAGTACTTGGTGACAATACTTTTCTATACCTATTTCAGAGCGGCAACGGAGCCACCCAAAGGGTGGAGAAGGCGTACTCGATCCTCCAAGCCTTCGGAAATGCCGCCACTCCGCTGAACGCAAACTCGACACGGCATGTCATGCAAATGCAGATGACTTTTGGAAGCACGGGGAAACTGAGTGGGGCAATATTTTGGTTGTTCCAGCTCGAGAAGTGGCGTGTCACTACACCATTAAAGTAAATTTCATTCCTAATGGCTACATTTTTTTTTTTCTCAATCCTACAGAAAACCGACTACTCAAAAAAAGTAGAGCCCCAAGTTTGGAGTCTCACTTTGCCCATTCAGAATGTCCTGCATTATTGTGAAAGATATCATTTAATGCAGAATTTAAGGCCATTTTATGATATGTAAATTTTTAAATCATTTTAATACATGCGTTTTGGCAAAAGAACTGAAAAATTGGGAAATTGCTAACATTTTATAAATGCCAAAATTTTGTTCAAACTGGGTACACATTAAGATTGCTGTTTTTGTTTCATTCCATATTTTTGAAACATATGGAAAATAAATATAATCTAATACAAGTGAAAGACTTTCAGGTCATTTTCAAATTACATATCATCTCTAATAAGTATACAAATTCATGATCATTAATTTTGTGCCAGGAGTTATATTACAGCTTTGTCTACCACACTAAATTCTCATAAAAATACATTTCTGTTAAAAACTTAAAAATACCTTAACCTCGATCATCTATAACGATAATAAAATTTTTATTATATATGTAGCATAACCTGACTTGTAAAGAATATTGAAGGAACTGACAGGATGGAAAAGCCTATCCCAAAATGTTTCAATTGTAAACCATCTTTCTCCTGTAATAATATATCAACTTCATTTACTTTGCAGGCAACAAGCCAATTTCCACATATTTTACTACTGGTATGACACAATGGCCGCAGAGGGCAAACTGCACCAATACGGCCTCGTGGACGACAGGCAGTATCGTTACCTGAGAGCCTCGCAGGCAGAGCCCGGTACGCCGACCTCCACTCCGGGCACCGCGGGTCCTCGAGAGGACCCACACACAAATGTCCGCAGGTTCAGAGAAGTGCTCGACTCCATGCGGGACATCGGGTTAGAGGACGACCAGATCCACACCTTGTGGAACACTTTGGCCGCAATTCTGCTGCTGGGCGAAGTTCAGTTCCAGGATGACGGAAAGGGGCAAGCTGAGCTACGTGCTGCGGAACAAGCAAATAATGGTAAATAATCTTTAGTTTGAAGCAAATTATTTCCCCTTTGTTTGTTAACAATGCTTTATTAAACTGCCACATCAGTAAATATTGTTTACAATATGATAACATTTTATTTTATTTTATTTGAAAGTTTAGAGTCGTGTCAACCCTAGGGTCATTGGCAACTATACACAGTTACAAAAATATAACCAGATAATAAATAAACACAATTGTTTTACATTAAAAAAATCGCACACACTAGACTGGCAATAAAATAAAAAAGGTGAACACAAGCATAGAGACACAAAATAACTAAAATTATTTTTACATTAAATTTCTTCTTATCAGTATTCTATCTGGCATTTATATTAATGATGCTTTGAGATTTTTTTTTTTTTTTTTGAGAATTGTAAACTTGTCAAAGAAGCCAATTAACAATAGTTACTTTTATATTAATTTTATCTTTGTGCATTTAGTATACTTTTAACAATTTTATGATTTCAATAGTCACTTGTATTTATAACTATTATCCACAAATACTTTCAGCACTAGTGCCAGAAAGTTCGCTAATAGCCGAAGTTTCTTAAAACAAAGCATTTAATTTTTATAAATACAAGTGGCAAGACTTACTGGTAATTATATAATTCAATTAATTTTAGTTCCTGGTGTAATGTAAGTCACACGTTTTACAGTTGCCAAGCTCCTTGGCGTCGATGAGAAGAAATTTGCCTGGGCTCTGATAAACTACTGCGTGGTCCAACAAGGGACTGCCGTCCGAAGGCGACACACTGTAGACGAGGCTCAGGAGGCCAGAGATGTTTTAGCACGAGGGATCTATTTCCGCCTGGTTGACTGGATAGTCAACATAATTAATTTCAGACTGTCTTTCGCAAGAGCAGTGTTGTGAGTAACCAAGTTTTACGGTTCATAGGCTCATTTTAAAAGCGTTACTATTATAATACAAATAGATGCACTACGCATTTTGTGAAAGTCTTCCAGTAACAAAGTTAAGGAAGTGAAAGTTTGAAAATTGAAACAATGATTCATCTCCCGTATTGAAATAAACTTAGTAAAATTATCTTATATTGTTTCCACATCTTTAAGCGTCTGCAAAACAATTTAATTTGATTTGAACAAAAAGAGCTCTCGCTTATCGTTGAGCATTAATTCATCATTTTCCTTTTTAGTGGTGACACATATTCCGTAACCATAATGGACATGTTTGGATTCGAGTGCTTCAAGACAAACAGCTTAGAGCAACTATTCGTGAACACTCTGAACGAACAACTTCAGTATCATTATAACCAAAGAGTTTTCGCATGGGAAATGGTTAGTATTCTCGCTTCTTGACCTTCACGTTATTAAAATAATAACTTTGTTATTTTCTATTGTTCACTTAAAATAATAATAATCTAAAATATTTTCGGTCTGGAAAAGAAATTGATTGTCTATTTGAAAAATTTGTTTTTATCCGAAGCCCATTACTTTTTGGAATCCACATTTTTTTTGTGTCCAATACCTTCGCCTATTACTAACTGAAAAGTAAAACAAATTGTTTGACAAACATAGGCAATAAAAATATAAAAATTATTTCATCAAACTAAGTAGAAATGCTTCAATACAGCTAATTTAGAAGAAAGACAAGAATGGGAAAATGCCAACCGGACCAGAGACTCAAACCCCAAATTTCATGCACCTTTGATCAATTTACGCAGTGTCCTAGAATTAGGGTGCGAAGAATGTGATTAGTGAATTGTAGGTGAGCCTGGATAAGGTATACAGGAATGGTGTGATGTCAAATCGGATTAGCTCAGTGGTAGGACGCTATCCCCCGGAAAACGGGAGGTCCAGGGTTCAAGTCCTTGGTCCGGTCGACATTTATCCCATTCTTGTCTTTCTTCTAAATTATTTTATCTTTCAAACACAATAATAAAAAAATTTTCACTTCAATAAACAAATATTTTTAAAAGAAGTATTTATTAATAATGAGATAAATATTATCATCATTCATCAACATTAAATAAAAATTATTGCAATGTGGGAATTAAAAGAGTGCTATTTTAAATTTGAGTATTAAATTACTTCTAAGCTCAATTTATCAAAATTTTATATTGTGATGCGTTCTCTTACCTCAGCAAGAGCAAGAAGAGGAAGACATTCCTGTTCAGACTCTGCAGTTCTACGACAACAAACCAACAGTCGATGCATTGATGGTCAAACCGACAGGTCTATTTTACCTACTGGACGAAGCCAGCCGAAATACGTCAAGTGCTGATTTCATTGCAGGTGACATGTTACTCATGATATACAACTGAACACAATTAAATATTCTCAAATTTCCCCATTTAATTTAAAGCCTTCCTCTGTGGTAATCCTTGCATTACATACATTTAACTTTCTGCCTGCTTGAAATCAAATGCTATAATTGGAACAAAGTAATATTAACACCTACTTGTTTCCTCTTTTCATAAATGTACTTGTTGTGGAAATAAGTTAATTAATGTAAAACTTTGGTACAAAAACTATTATTGATTCAACATTAATAAATCAATTTACTGTAACTTTATAATGGACAGATAATAAAAAAAAACCTTTGACGGTTTAATAAAAAAATTAATTTATCACAAACGGTAGCTTTTGGCAGCTTTAAACTGCCATATTCATAATATTTTACTAAAAACAATTCTACTTCAATAATATTATCAGTACAACACAGTTCGTAAAATTTTAAATGTTTGTGTCACTCTACACAGCATCTGGTCAAAACTGTTTCACGTAAAATAGGATAAATATAGCAGTTTAAATCTGCCGAAAGCTAACAATGTAATAAATTATTTTTTAAAAAAAATGTGACCATCTAAGTTTTTTTTATTATTATCTCTCCATCATCAACATTAAACAGTCAAGCAACCCAATGCATGTGACTTTATAATTCATGCAAGCTACAAATTATCCACTTTTCCTTGCAGAATCCCTGAGGAATTCCTCCAGGGGCCCACACGTCCGAGCAACGGGTGCATACGAGTTCAGCGTGGCGCACTACACCGGAACCGTCACATACAACGCCACTGACATGAGCGAGAAGAACAGGGACTTCTTACCTCCGGAAATGATTGAAACAATGAGGCAGTCCACAGACAATGTCATAAGGCAACTGTTTACCAATCAGCTGTCACGTACCGGAAACTTGACTCTGACAACCGAGGAACAGTCGGCTGCTACAAGCGCGGCAGCAGGGGGAGGTAAAAAGGGGAAATGGGGATCTGCTTTGGTGGCTGAAAGCAACCGAATGAGGGTATGTAACAGTTACTTAAAGAAATCATACAAATTTTCTATTGGAGTTAAAATTGTTTGGATGCTGTGTACTGTCAACCATCAAATACAGTAATTTAATGGCAGATATGACACAGACATTGTACAGAAATAGCTCATTATACTGACTTATAATGATAGTCTTTGAGTCAAAAGAGACTAAGGATATTTAATCCAAATAAAGACAAGGTGAAATAAGCTAAATTTCATATTAAATCTAATCTTGCGCTGCTATGTAAAAAAAAAAATGAAGCAATTTAAGTATGCTATTTGTTTACTAATAAGTTGAGCGTCTTCCAGAAATACAACACAGAGTCCAAAGGCCAATACTCGCAGACTCGCCGCATGAGAACATCTGCCGGCGTGTTCAGGGCGATGAGTTTGGAATTGCTCAGGGGTCTAGCCGTAGGCGCTGGCAGCGGAGGAACCCACTTTGTGCGCTGTCTGAGGGCGGACATCACGGGTGCCCCCAGAGGCTTCCAGACGGAAGTGGTGCGACAGCAGCTACGAGCGCTGGCTGTGCTGGACACCGCACTCGCCCGCCAGCAGGGATTCCCTCACAGAATCACATTCCCGGAATTTATCAGGAGGTAATTTTGGATTTAAGAGCCACTACTTTCCTTCAGAAAAATTAATCTGTTTCAATTTGCAAGAATTTTCTTGAATAACTAGTTTTTATAGATTTTTCCGTGCTCAACACGTTGCACTTTCAGCTATTAATCTATCCAGAACAAGTTATCTTATAGTTGTATTGGCCTGGCTTATTTGAAAATATATGAATATATGCTTAGTCAGAGAATTAAATTTAACATATGAAAAATGTAGTTATCAGGACACTGTGTTCCTTTTCTTGGAACCTCTTCAGTTAATAAACTTATTATTATTATTTATCAGCATTAAACCCCCAGGGTGGGTTTTAGCCTTCTCAACAATTTTCTTCCGTTCTCCCCTATCCTCTGCCAAGTTTCCCAATCTTCATCCTCCTTGGTCGTATGTGTAGGGGCAATCCGATTTTTTTTCATTTGAGATCTTTGCAAACAGTTTAGTTTTTCTGGGGTACGCCCAACCCCCAACCTGGAGGACCAGCGGATGCACTTTATCTAGCTCTATCCCTTTGACTTGAACACGCAAAACTCCATACCACATTAAGGTGACAGACAGTCCATGGGGATGTCAGTTAATAAACTGCTATGAATAATAAATTCAAACATCATTTTCTCAAATTCCTCTCATGTAAATAGTTCATCCGTTTAACCTGAAGAATCCCACAAAGTTGGATGAAATGTTGTATTTGTATTAATTAAATAGTAAATTAATTATTTGCTCACATATTGACCATATTTTTATTTGTTTCATACCATAAATAAAATCAAGCGAAATAGAATGTGACCAACACACAAACATTGTGACCGAAATAAGTGTGCATATGTCTTTCTAATAATTATTACTATTATTAAATTTAAATTTTTTCCAATAAATTAGGCTGAGAAATAGAATGTAGAAATTTAGAATGTGACCAACACACAAACATTGTGACCGAAATAAGTGTCTTTCTAATAATTATTACTATTATTAAATTTAATTTTTCCCAATAAATTAGGCTGTTTACTTATTTAAGTTCTCTCGTATTTTTAACCATACTCACTGATTGTCTTTCCTGTCTTGGACTCTTACCGAAAACAACACCAGAAAAACCGCAGTTTTTCACTAGTGGAAATTTTTAATGACACATTCCCTGATCTCGCTTGAAGAACTGAAACAAAACAGTAAAACAGTTCGTCACAACAAATGGATCATAATGTTTTAAAAATGTTTAATTACTTAAGTAGTGATGCGTGCAAATACATTTAAGCCAATGTTTAATTAAAGTTCACTTTGAATCTTTTATTTCACTATTGACATAGGGAATAACTTTAGGTCCTGCTTATTGAGCATAAGTAAAAAAAAAAAATTGTTATAGCTTTTTCTTGCAGCCATCACTGTTTTTATAATTAACGTCGATTGTAAATTGTCAGTCATGTAAGGTAACAATATAACCAAGACCTAATATTTTTTCCCCCCCAGGTACAAATTCTTGGCGTTTGATTTTGATGAGAACGTTGATGTCACAAAAGAAAATAGCCGCTTGCTTTTGGTACGTCTCAAAATGGAAGGTTGGCTTATTGGAAAGAGCAAGGTGTTCCTTAAATACTACAACGAAGAATACCTTTCAAGGTGAGCTTTTTTTATTATTATTATTATTGATCATATTCCATCCAAATAAAGCATTATTTAGTACAACAAACACCAGAGAAAAATAGTACTTATGTTAATATAAGCCTGACCGTTTTCTTTTTTTCATTTTTACAACATATGTTCTATTTCGTTTCAGGACATATGAAAGCCAAGTAAAAAAGATTGTGAAGGTACAGACAATGATGCGAGCTTTCCTTGCCAAAAGAAACGTTGCGTCAAAGTTGCTAAAGTTCCGTCAAAATTCTGGTAAACAAGAGTCCATATCAGAATCTTAAAGTATAGTATATTTTGTTACATAAAAGTTTGAGCAGTATTATAAGTTTTTTCTTAAAAACAAAAAAAACGAAAAGGAAAATGTTTTTTTTTCCGTTCCCTTGCAAAATTCTCATCTTAACATTCAAATATTCTAAAGAAAGTGAATCACTAAGAGAGAACCCATAAGCACACTAATTAATAAAAACAAGTTTTTAATCTGTTAAAACAAGTTTAATTTTTTTTCTTCTTCTTCTTTTGTGTAACAATAAAGAATAGTATTTAATTATCAAATATATTTAAAATTAGTGGATTTAAACAATATTTAGGCATTCATATATGAAACAAACAAGCCGTATTAGAAAGTAATTAAAAATCATTATAATATTGAGGGGAAAAAATCCTCCAGCTTTGGGATACATAATATAAATAATTAAAATTTATATTGAGTGAAACAAATACAAAAAAAACAATATAGTTTAAATGACAATAGTAGTTGTTTTTAAGAGATGAAATAGTTAATTGATTATAAATAGTTGTTTATAATTTTTTCCCCCATTTTATTGCTGTATGACTTATTTTTTTTCGTAAAATTACTACTTTGTCCCTAATTCTGAATCCTGATGAAATTTTTATTTACAATTCATTTTCAACCTATTGTAAATAATTATGTGTATATATTAAACACTCAACGTCAATGACGTTATCAATATTCATACCGACAAGACATTGTCAACATTGAGTGTTTAATATATATATATATATATATACTCGAGCCCCTTGACCTCCTGTTTTCAGGCGGTCACCCTACCACTGAGCTGATCCGAGCCGACGTTCTCAAGGACCGATTCGACATCTCCTCCACGTCGACTCAGATTAGCTCAGTGGAAGAGTACCTACCCAGAGAAAACGGGAGGTCCCAGGGTTCGAATCCCTGGTTCAGTCAACCTTTTTGCCAATCGTGTCTTTCTTTCAAATTACCTGTAAGCTACATCAGTGGGCTTCAATTGAAGCATTCCACTTCCTTCCACATAAAAACTTTACTACAAAGACTGTTTTTGGTTAATTCAACTCTTATTTAAATTTTACCAGTATTATTATTATTATTATTATTACTTGATCCTTATGAACTAAAAAACATCACACTGCTTTTTTCTGAAAAGAAAAAAATACCTTTTTGCATCTTTACTATCTCAAATAACATCAATGTAAAAAAATATTCTTTCTGATCATTGTCAATTTTTGTTCAGTTCTATAGATACAATACACCACGTGTTCGCCTTTCTAGCACGTTATGTCATTTCACATTGTCGACCCACCCATTTAATCATTGCACGCTACTTAAATCCAATCTTCTTCTTCTGAACTATTTACTGTATTAAATTAAGTAGCAAACACTCAGAGAGAAAAAATGTGCAATAAAGAAAAACCAAGTTGAAATTAAATATAATTTCAGTGAGAACTCAAATCATAAAAATAGAAAGCATAATTTGTAAATATAAATTTTTTTTAAAAACAGTTACCTAACCTATTTTTGCTCCCCCCATTTTGACTTTTCAAAGACTATTGCGGTCAGGAAATATCAAAATAAAAACTTAATTATGTATCCTTAATAAATAGTTAGTAATTCTACTAAAATCATTAGCTCTATTATAAAACAGTAAAGAGAATGAATAAAATAGAATCTTTTCTTTTGGTTGTTTATTATTTTTCTGTAAACACAGACATAGGAAAAAAAGAACTTAATTTCATGTAAAATAATTCTGCTCTTGATATAAAGAATTTAGTAAAGGCTGTCACTAAAGAGTGAATTAAACATCCCTTGGCATTAGACATTTAAACTAGTCACTAAAAATGAACACTGAAAACAAATAATTTCTAAAACTGATTAATATGAAATGTATTAGCTCATAAAAAAAAAATTTAACCATGTTTGTATGTGTTAGTTAATAACTTTAGCGATAACATTTTTATCATATTGTAAAATGAACTCCAAGATCTGTTGATGTTGATATTCATAAAATTATAATGAAAAATTTTTTTGTGAAAGTGTTAAACATATATATGTTTTAATAAAAAAAGTTTTGTTTTTTGTTTTTAAAAATGTTATATTTTTTCAATGTCACACCTCAAAATAGTAAGCATTATTTATCATATTGATTCATTGCCAGTTCAGTAAATGTGTGAATATTATACACCACTGGTTTTGGAGATGTTTTACATGGGATGTGTGTCAGTCAGCGTGTGGTAGTGTTTTCAGTATGATAAAAAATACTTACTGCAGTGTAAGAAAACGTAGATTTTGGCTGCATCGGAGAACGACGATGTAGCTCAAATAAACTGTCAATAGCGAGTTAACCGGTCGTCAAGATTTAGTTAGCTCGCTAATTTGAAGGTACATCGCTCTCAGTGCACTGGAACAAATGAAAGGAAACGTCAGGCTAGTGAAGATTGCGATTGGAAGAGGTTTGAAGTTCACCCGATTTATGGGCAAATAGAGAAAAACTGGAAGAAACCGACGAAACACAATTGAAAAAAATTAAAAAGGAGTGTATATATAGGTAAACATAAGCAAATGTGAATCTGAAAAACTAAATTATGCAATCTTACAGAACAAGTGTGGTTAGAAAACCCGAGGGAAAATTCCACTATCTTTAAGATAAGTAACACATAGCAATATCCGTAGTTTCCAAGATTTTCAGAAAATAGAAATACTGAAACTCCCAAAAATTCCTAAAGTATGACTCCACAGAAGTATTTGGAACCATCAGGGTGGGGTTTAAAAAAAAACTATAAACTAATTTCAGACAATTTTGCATGCATATCGAGATTCCAATTAAGTGATAAAGGAAATTTAAATTCCAACTAACTTTTACAAACATGCCAGGGAATCAAAAGCTAAGCATTAACATTTAAATGATTCTGTTATTGCTCTGCATGTGAGAAAATAACAAGTCAAAATAATTAATAAGCACAGAAATAAAAATAACATGTCAGTTAGATACACAAATTTCTTATTTACATTTAAATGGAAATTAAAATTTTAAATATTTTTCATTACAAAACACAGATTGGTGCTCTACAGATTAAAACTGGTCCAGAAGACCAACCTTTCGCTGTCAATTCTCAAATCTAGGTACTTATCTACTTTAAGTTAGCACAACACCATGATTTAGTTTTTAATGACGGCCTGGAACTTAACTTTTCACTCCCCACGATGAACTTAGATGTGTTCAAACGGTTTGTCCCTCTTTAGTTTTCGGTGAATATGATGATTGTCCAGCAGCTGAAGAACTTCCAAATTTTATATGCATGCTGGCGTAGCCCGGCTTCATGTTTCCCCACAAATCTCTTGATTTCTTCTTTGACGCTTGACTTCGTGAGGTCTCTGCAGATGTCAGTGTTTCATATTTACCATGGCACATAAAACTTTATTTTGAAAGGTTTGTATCTTCTTGGCATTGTAATTTTCTGCACAACCCCATAGCTGAATACGATTTTATTATACCACATCAATTTGTTAGATAATGACAGGTTTGAGTATCTTCTGATAAGCCATCTGTGTTGTCGGTATTTTGGGGTGAGCTCTTCTCTTTTCTTCTTCACATGTTCTTTCCACCTTAATTTTGTAACAAGAGACATTAACAGATATTTGGTTTTAATTTCATATATCACAGAGATGTTGGGCGAGTCGTTCTTTTATTAGTGAAGTGCAAAAAAAAAATATGGACTTAAATTCATTTAATTTATTTTTCCGCTTTTTGCTCCACTCATTGATAGCATTATTAACTTCTGGCAGTATTTCATTGGACACTGATAAAATTAATGAAAACAATAATAAACTATGGCATAACAAAAATAGTAAACTTAATTGCATATTCTGATGCACAGTACACAAGTTAATGGTTTGTTGTCATGTTATATTTTTGGAGTCACCGGGAGCTGAGAAAATGAAAACGAGAAACGTTAACTGATTCAATCTGAGCATAATTTGTTAAAATAAAAATTTCAGATCTGTTATAAACAAAGTGAAATATTGTAAAGCAAAGGGAAGAAGAGTCCCTCTAAATACAATATCTCAAGCTAAAAAAACCCTAAATGCATTCATAGTGAATCGTATTCCTTTAAATATGATATTTCTGAAACGAGCAGAACACATCACAATATAATAAATATTCTTACCTAAGAATAGCGAGAACAAATACTTGGTGCCTCATTTTCCCTTTTCATAAATATTTTGAGAAATATTCTTATATATTTTACTGCAGCAAAATTAAACTATTAAAGAAGCAGATCATTTTTCATAAGTAATGTCCTAAGGCCAGTCTGATCCATGCTAACCTATCCTGTGCAAACCTTTTCATTTCTACATAGCTACTACATCTTCCCTAATCTGCTTAGTGTTTTCCATCCTTGACCTCCCTCTTCTGTTCACTTCCCTCTAATGCTAAGACCCTCGTGTTCCAAACCGTGACCTTCAAAGTCCTCTATATTTTTCGCCCTTCCCCTATTATGCTTAAAACTTCCTAGTTATTTACCCTATCCACCCATCTCATTCTCCTATAGCACCACAGTTCGAAAGCTTCTGTTCTTTTCCTGTCTGCAACTCCTGTCATCCACGGTTCACAATCATACAACACCGCATTCCATAATAAACATTTTTAGTAATGATTTCCTAATATTCACACTTAAGTTACCCATCAATAAATTCCTTTTTTTTTTTGCAAAAGCATTCCTTGCTATCCTGTGCTATCCTACTCCAGTTATTACGTTTCCCAAGTAGCAAAATTCCCTTAACATCCTTCAAAATATCCCTTCCCAATCTAACAGCCTTTGTTATTCCACTGTTTCCCATACTACACTCCATCACCTTGGTTTTCCCTCTATTAATCCTCATGTCATACACTTCCTCCAGGATCATTATGGTTTACAAATCTTCTTCTGACTCCCCTAATACCACAATGTCATTAGCAAACCTTAGGGTTTTTATTTCTTCTGCTTGCAGTTTGATTCCCTTTCCATATTAATTTTTAACTTTCTTCGTTGCCTTTTCTATATATAAGTTGAAGAGCATGGACATCTTTTTCTAACTCCTTTCTTGATTTGTGTTTTCTTTTCTTGCGCTTCAATTCTAATTACTCCTGACTGCCTTCTGTAGAGATTAAGGATAATTCTTCTTTCTCAATATTTAATTCCTATCCTCTTCAAAATTCCTAATAGTTTGTTCCAGTTCACATTATCAAAGGCATTTTCTACATCTACAAAAGCCATGAACGTAGGCCAATTTTTTCTTATCTTCTAAAATCAGATGTAAAGTCAATATTGCTTCTCTTGTTCCTACATTCTTCCTAAACCCAAACTGCTCTCCTCCTAACTCACATTATATTAGACATTCCATCCCCCTATACACTATTTTCGTTAATATTTTGCATTTGTGATATAATGTGAATGAATATATACCACCAATGGGAAGGAGACACCGACCTGTGTTGGTTTTCGAGTCGCTGCCTCGCAGCGCAGCTGTCCAAAGGTTCGAATCCTCGCACGGGCCTGGATGTTTCTTGCCGTTAGGGCCACGGAGACTGGGATTAAGACTGCCGGAGAATCGATACACTCGCCGCGTATCACTCCAAATTCGGAATGTATCATGTGAGGTGACTTTCCATAGTCGACACAGTAGGTCAAAGTCCTGCAGAGCCAAGGAAGAAGAACGAGAAGAAGACATGTTAATATAGTTTCAATTGGAAATCCAAACAAGGATGAAATGCACTGGTGCACCTAAAAATTTTATTATTTTGCAAATAAAGAGATTCGGCATATTTTAAATTTTAAATAATTGTTTTTATTCAAATGATATGTTTAGTTGATATGAAATAGACATGGACAAAATTATTAAGCTCGAGCACATAAATACAAACAAAACTTATTCTCAAATGAATGTCAGAACATGAAATGCACACAGTGATCACAAAGATATATATAATTAATCAGAATATGTTTTTATTTCCTTTCTTTACTGCCTTTTTAATTTGTATTAACCACAAAGTATGCCTGTAATAGAATATAAAAAAAACAAGGCTCCCTGGTGTCGATTCGGGAATAGGTTTTAATAAACAGAATCATCAACTAGTTACACAGCAATACTTTTTTTTTTAACAGGATTGGTAAATTTACTCTTTGAAAATCTGAAAAATGGGACAAATTTAATCAGGTCATTTTTAACGCGACTGTTAGAGAATTTTGCAGACATTAGAAACATCCCATTAGAAGAAAAGAAAGGTTTACTAATGCTGTAATACTGCCTTTAGAAATGAAATCCAATCTACAAAAGCAAAACCTGACCAGTTTTATAATTTTTAAAAAAAAATCAAAAGCTCTTCAACAATACCCACTTATCATCATAATTATTCATATCATCATAATTATTTTTTCAGTCCATAAGGAAGAGCCGCCAACACCAAAAAAGACAGACAAAAAGAAAACTGAGTTAAGTCAAGATGAAGCAGCTCTAATAATTCAGAAGCGTAAGTATTGTGCTTGATCAGTAATAAAAAGTAAAGTTTCTATTGTATATAATAATTCAGGATACATTAAAAAAAACTTAATTTTGAGAATAAACATTGTTAAATGTAAAGAAGAGTGATATTTGATTTAGAATAATTTTTGTATTATGTAGGGGAGAAAAAAAAAATAGAATTGAAAAATGCAATTAGCTTTAAGCTAATTTGAATAAATAAACTCAAATACTAAACCTGTTTTGTACAAACATTTTTAATAAAATCTTAACTCATAACACGAACAGCATTGATATAATTCATGTTTTTTTCTTTCTTCTGAGTGGCACCAATGTACGGCTCAATGTAAATTTCTTTCAACAGAATATCGAGGATACAATATACGCAAGAAAATGGGTCCTGTCAAAGGAGGTACGTAAACTAGCTTTGCTTCTGTATGAACTTAATTTATTCCGTACCTTTAAAAATAAACAATACTTACTGGCCACATTACTAATGTGTACAGTGTTATATTTTGTTTACAACTTACATTTACAGATTCAGTAGTTGTTATATATTCAAAAATATTCTCTTGCGCAAGGTGTGAAGAATGCGATTAGTGAATTGTAGGGGAGACTGGCTCAGGTTTACGGGAACAGAGGTGTGTTGGGTCGGTGCTTGGGCGTCGACTCTGATTAGCTCCGCGGTAGAATTCCCGCCCGGTAAACGGGACGTCCAGGGTTCAAGTCCCTGGTCTGGTCGACATTTTTCCATTCTTGTCTTTCTTCCTAAATTAGCTACTTACTATTAGTTACTAGTTGGTTATTAGTGGCAGCTGGGGAAAATGTGATCACATGCTACAAGAGGTGCATTTATTTAGAGAGAATTTTTTTTTTTACAACTCTAAGAACCACGATCGTAGTTGTCATTTTAACTGTGTGAGTTCCTCCTTCAGTTTTGAAGAATTTATACCACCATTGTGGCGGAGGCTCTCCTCCTAACACTGAGGACAATCTGTCAGGAACGAGAAATGCACAAGCAAAGAGTTCCATTTCACCCTCCTGCACCCCTGTATAACTCAACAAACTGCAGTGGTGATGTGCAATAGTGCCCAAAAAGCATGGCACTTCCCTAAATTTAACTACATTTACAATATGCACAAAAGTAAATGATTTTCGTGTTACAAATGTGTGTGAACTTTGTTCTAAATTTTTCAACAGTTAAAAAAATAGACCCTACCACAAACTATGCAGTTATAAATGAATAGTTCTCTGAATTCCAGTCGGATGATGCAGTTTGTAGTCCACAACGTCCTCCCCTGAAGACGATAGCGGTGTCAGCCGTGGAAACGTTGTGGACTGCAAACTGCATCACCCGACTGGAATCGCGAGAACTCGTCATTCAGCATCTTCGTCAGGAAAATCTTCGTTCTCTATTATGCAGTCTTAATTAGAAGTGTAGCATTTTATGCGTTACTTCATTTACCCCATTTGCACAATCACAGTTGAAGTATTATTATTATTATGTCACATGCTTATAAAAATTGTTGTTGTAGCATGTAAGTTTAAAAAAAAAACAATCAGCTACCTCTAGTAACAAAAATTTAATTTTATAATACTAATAATGTTACGTTTGGAAAAACCAAACTACAAACTAATGCACACTTCATTTAAGTATTCAAAAATAAGCTTCAAGCAGGATTAAAAATCGGCAGGACACGTAAGGTTTTTCAGTTGAATCTGACAAGCAATAAATAGCAATTTTGATACGGTTCGATAAACATGGTTCCTAAAAGTTTCCATTACTTTCTGAACCCTCTTTGTTTTTACATAGATGTGGGGAAGCTAGAAAAGGAAACTGCACTCTTCATTAGACAATACTGCAAAAAGTGGAAGGCAAAGTCTATGTTTCAAGTGTTATTACTGTACAGAGCAGCCAAGCATCAGGACCTTGTTTACTTTTCTCAGCAGGTAAGTTGTCGGACAGTATCTTGACAATGACAATTAGTTAGTGATAAATAAAGCAATAATTTAGTTCTCCCACATATTGGCCACAAATTATTACGTACCTGATAAATGGAAGCAGACGGGCAAGTTAAATGAGAAATGTTTTATTATGGCACTAAATATAAGAACAACAAACATAGATATAGAGATAAATACTTATATGAGCATAGCGTAACTGTAATTCATCAAGGTATATGCAAAGGTATTGCTGAAGGACAGCGGGTACGGTGGATATGATTTATATAAAAGCGTTTGATATAGTTCCCAATCTTATAAGCTACTTTTAATCAAGTTGAAAGAAACATAATAATTGGAAGTGTGCCTCCAGTGTTTTGGATTCAATAGGAAGCAAAATGGTTTACCACAGGGATATGTTACAGGCCCATTATTTAGAAAAATATTCCCATTCAATATTTAAATTAATCTGAGATTTATAAAATAAACATCACATAGCCAATAATTTTCTATTTCATTCAACACATTAAACATAACGTTTCTTCCAATGGACACGGCCTAGGAAACAAAATTTTCTATTTACTTCCATACATTCAAAATTTAACATCAGACGATTTACCTGAAGAAAATTGTTATCAAAATGTTGCATATAATGTGTTAAATAATTTTAAAATTTCCAGCAAACATCTTGGTACTTTGATGTTTATCTCTTTCCCATTGTCTAATTGATGTTACTTGAAGAGGATTACAAGATTCTCAACTGCAGTATGCTATGCCACGGCGATGTGCTACAGACCCATTAATTACCTCAGTTTCCTTTTGTCCACATTATGTAATTACAGAGCATTACAAGATTCTTGTAAGCAATATAATCATACCAGCAAAGGGGAAGTAATAAATTAAGGAAAGAAAGACTGCAATTTCAATAATAAGAGAAGCTATTATTCTTCTTTAGGGTGGAACATTAAGAGTATCAAAAAAAAAGAGGGTGTGAACAGAAATACTGGTTTGGCCTTCCTCATTTTGGTCAAACGTCTGAAACAGAGACCTGGTCATGCATTTGTTTCACTTATTGATTCTTGCTGATGGTACATTCCCTTGATGTTACCCTTTTCCCTCCATTAATTTTCACCTTTGAAATTTTAGCAGAAAATTATTAACCGTCCCCGCTTTTCTCATCGATAAATATCTGGATTGCAGGTTCACCTTTACAATCAAAACACCATGGGCCACCTGTCAAACACTTCAAAACCACTAGAGCTTAATAATATTGACCCAGGATCAAGAAAAACAATTGAACTCGGAAAACCTCGGCCTTCAGTTTGGAAAATACCATTCCGTCTGGCCGAGCACAGCTTTTTTGACACTTCGTCGCTGGTCGACCCTCCCAGAGCTTTCACGTAAAAAAAATTCTTTTATTAACTAATTTATAGATGGTGTTCTGTGCAACATTATAAATTGGAAAATGCAAACATGAAATACGTCACTTGAATGTCTGATTTTGAAACTAATTAAATTCACATTTTATTTGTACAACGTTTCATCCACAATTTTAGGACTCCTTCAGGAACAGAAATAACCAACCAAATATATTCTGAAAATAAACTTCCTATGGATGCAAATACATACAAATTAGACAGTAGCGGTAAAAAAATTACATCCTGGACTGTGTCTAGTGATGGTTCACGGCTTAGAATTTCAGAAGAAATTTGATTGGTAATATTCTCTGCCTGAAAAAGTCCCAAAATTGTGGCCAAAACTTCATATGAGTAAGACAAGAAACTTTGTCTCTGAATTGGTCATTAATTTAATCCTATTTGAAATCTTAAGTAATTTACTTTCAGCTATTCAAATTAATCTACGTTTTTCTATTAAAATTCAGACTTGCTGCTGGGACTTCATTAGACGAGGATCACGAGTCTTGGGATGCTCCGTTACGAAGGGACTATTCGGCATTTTGGAAATGTAGAGGCAAACTCTCAGTGAGAGGTCTGTATCTTAATTATTCAACTTTCTGTTCTTATTTGTATTTTTCAAATAATTGCTTTTGGACCTTTATCCAAAGTCTACCGTATATTTAACACGGCTTTTAATGACTTCTCCTATTTTACTGCTTAACTTTTGCTATTACAATACATTATTTTCAGTGCTAATATTCTTTGCTTTTGTAAAAATAGATACTGAATTAATTTATAAAAAAAAAATTCTACTTCTTTACTGTTGCTTTTATTTATTGCAAGAATATCTCTGGATACCAATTTTTCATAAGCTCAATAAGCGAATCTATTAATAAAAATGCTTTAAAATGCCCAAATAATTATTTTACCATAATTTACTCATTTCAAACTTATACTGAATGTATCATAGGGTAGATATTTATAATTATGAAAGAACATTATTAGAACACTAATTTTTTTAGTATAGGATGTAAAAATATTTATCAATTTTATATATATAAGGTACAAATTGTATGTCTTCTGTATAGAACTTAAGAAAATCGTATTATAAGTTAAAAATTAATGAATAGTTACAGTATATTTTAATATTAATAAAGCAGCAACCTAACTATGTAAAATCTCTGGCTCGTGTTCCACAACATCCTTGAAGCTTGTGCTTGCTTCTCTATAGGATCTATGGAATCTGATTTTATACTTATAATTAATGACTAGTTACAGTATATTTTAATATTAATAAAGCAGCAACCTAACTATGTAAAATCTCTGACTCGTGTTCCACAACATCCTTGAAGCTTGTGCTTGCTTCTCTATAGGATCTATGGAATATGATTTTATACTTATACTGTAATTTACATTTTGTAATACCCATGTGAATATTAACATGAATATTTTTTTTACTTGTTTCACTTCATGTATAAAAATATAGTTGAACCAAATAAAACTACTACTACTTCAATCTTATTATATATATACAGTTTGAAACTCTGTGTATTTAATTTTCTTGTGTTTTTTTTATACCCTTTGTTTACAGTTGCGGTTAGAAAACCTTAACATGACTGACATTTCTCCAAACTCACAATTTTAAAACCACTGGACTCCTTTTAAATGAGGAAATATGTTCAGTCCTATATATAAATTAAACTAGTCGAGTTATAAATAATATTACTCATACACTTGTTTTCCAGTGGTTAACAATGTCAAATAATGATTCACAAAATTCAATTTAATAACCGTAAAATGGCAGAGTGCACCAAGTCAATTCTTGTTCAAACACAACAGCCTGGAAAATTATAACCACGTAATCTGGAAATTTTTAATTAATAGGTTTTCAGGGGATTTTTCTGCGGTTAATTTTAAACTTTTTTGTGCGTTGCAGACCAAGAGGTGCAAACATGTTCCTCTCCTTTCAATGAACAACACGAACTGAGCGCCGACTCAATCGAGTTCATCCAGATGCCCTTCTGTCGAGACCCTGACGTGATAAACCAACCTTCTCCAGTGATAAACAAGAAAAAGTACATTGCAGCACAATATAAAGGAATTCAGCCATATGGAAATGGCAACAAGAGTAAGGTCATCAAATCAAACATCAATGAGGTAATGAACTTCTTGAATTGAAATGAAAATAATTACGATTGAAGAAGAGTCAAGTTTTACATGTTTTTTTTTTTTGTTGTTGTGACCGCAGAGGAATGACTACAACATCCAACGTAACCAACCATTCAATAACAGAAGTACAGGCTTTGACGCTCCGAAGCCGTATCAGAAGAAAGTGGGGACCCCGAAGAAAGTGGCGCCGAGGCCACCAGGCGCTTCCTTTGGTGACAGCGTGTTCAATAATAATGTAAATAGGTACGACTCGGAGAACAACGCAATCGGCGATTCGTCATCGAGCAGGTACAAACAACCCCCCTTATACAATTAGTGTCATATCTCACATTCCACATCCTTCAACATCTATATTTAAAAAAAAAAATACAATTCTCCGGGTTTCAATCTGGGGTCAAAGTTTGCTTACACAACGTTTCAACAGCAATCTCCTGACGACAATGGCGGAGCTTGCTGTGTAAACTAACGTTGACCCGAGTTGAAACCAGAAAATTGTATTTGAAACAAATTCACTGGGAAAGCCTTCAGTCTCTTATATAAAAAAAATATATATACTGCCCATTTCACTTGAACATACAAGTTTATAAGCTTGGTCATAGCTGTAACTGGGATTACTTTTACCAATATTGTTAAGATACCCCATTTTCTTTACTTCTGCGAGTAGTTTAGCGACAGGTTAGTGGCCTGCAATCACTCCAGAAATAGTAATAAAACTTATGTATAGACTCTATGGTGGTTGTATTTTTAAGAAAAAACGACAACAATTAAACATTCATTAGAACTAAGTTACAATTTCAGACTTCACGGTGTTTCTGGAGCTCGGCAAAGTGCCATAGCAGAAATGGAAATGAGAGGAAGGAGAATGGGCGCCGAACAGGAATCAGATGCTCCTCCCTTCAATTTTCAGGTACATTCTTTCCTGTGCTTTACATACATTAGGGTTACAATTTAATAGAGCTGAAAAAGATTTTCATTGCTAAGATATTTTATTGTTTACCGAAACAGATACAGCTTTTCTAGTTGTTGTTGTTGTGGCATTCAGTCCTAATACTGGTCTGATGCAATCCTCCATGCTAACCTATATTGCGCAAGCCTTTTCATTTCCTCATAGCTACCACATCCCACACTGTCCCTAATCTGTTTAGCGCTACTCCATCCTTTGCCTCCCTCATCTGTTCTTACCCCACACATTTCCCTCTAATGCTAATTTTACGAGACCCTCGTGTCTTAAAACGTGGCCTATTAATCTATCCCTTGTCTTAGTGAACGTCCTCAATATTGACGCTCTTCCCCCCTATTGCGTTTAGAACTTCCTCGCTAGTGATTCTGTCCACGCATCATCATTCTCCTATAGCACCACATTTCAAAGGCTTCTATTCTTTTCCCTTCCTGCAACTCCTATCGTCCATGTTACGCACCCACATATAACGCCACACTCCATACCAACATTTCCTAATATTTATCACTTATATTTCCCGTAAGTAAATTCCTCTTATTTGTGAAAGCCTTCCTAGCTTTCCTGTTGCTATCCTACTCTAGTTGTTACGCTTCCCAAGTAGCAGAATTCCTTAACTTCCTTCAAAATATCCCTTACCAATCTAACACCTTATGGTTAGTTGAAATAATAATGTGGAACTTTAAATGAGAGGAAAGGTTAAACTCATTTTCTGGCTAAATCAATTTGTTTTGGTTTTTTTTCCCCTGGGTTTCCAAATTTCCTGATTCTTTTTTGAGCTAGGAAAATGAGGAGATTTGGTACACTCGGCAATTGACCATTTAAATGCAGAATGTGTCATGCAAGTTGGCCAAGTTTCTCCCAGCAAAGTACAACCATCTTCAAGGAAGAATTACATTCTTATTAATTTTTTTTTTGTATTTTCTCTGACTGTCAATTACACATTTACAGGCAATGCTGAGGAAAACCAATTACCAAAGAGGATCGATGAAAAGGAACACGGCTCCTGAAAGAAATTCGCCGGCCCACGTGTCACGCCCACTGAACAAGAACCTAGCTCAAGACAACATGTCGTACGGGTCGCCCAACGTGGTCTTCAACAGCTCCTCGTCAAACTTTCCCAGGAACAGAACCCCCAGCCCGACGTTCAGCTTCAACTCCGCAATCTCAGAAAACGAAGAGAACCAATACAACCAGCAATTTGACAGGTCCAAGGATCAGTCGCAGTTCAACAGGAAGGGGAGAGCAGCGGACTCAGCTACCGAGCTCGTGCCGGGAATTGTATTTGAAGGACAAGTAGCAGATTTGTAAAGCTGAAATAGATAGTTCGATGTAAAAGTCATACAAAATTAAATTTCAAAATACTGTATATTGAAAAGTAAAATAGCTACAACAGAATAAACAAAATAAAACCAAAATTAATCCTCGAATAATTTACATTTAAAATTTTTTATTGAGTTTTCCACAAACCTTAAGGCTTTCGTCATGTGCCACTTGCCAGCATTTTGATTAAATTAACATCCAATATAAAGAGGATACCAATATAACACATTTAAAAATCCATTATTTAACCATTTCTTTTTACATGGATGTGGTAATCATTCCGGTTAATATTTCATTACATTTGCATGCTAACGCGAGCTAAATAAGCATGGAAATTTTACAGGATGTTCTTTTTAATCCAAGATATTTGAAATTTCATAAAGTGTGTTAATATCAATAATAATAATATAAACAGGAACACACTAATAAGGATTTTGAAGATGACGGAAATAAAATAATCGAGATACATGAGTTACCCATAACCTCAACAGATGCCAGTCAGCAAGAATTAGAATTGCTCTTTAACTTATATATGTAGAGCAGGCGATGAAGAAACTTAAAAGGGAATATGGAAAAGGAGTCACACTGCAAGAAGAAATAAAAACCCGAGCAGGCGATGAAGAAACTTAAAAGGGAATATGGAAAAGAAGTCACACTGAAAAGAGAAGAAATAAAAACCCTAAAGAAGTTTTCTGATGATATTGTGGTATTAGGGGAATCAGAAGGAGACTTGGATACTATAATAATTGGTATGAACTTGGTCCCAGAGGAAGAGTATGACATGAAGACTAATAGAGGGAAAACCAAGGTGATGGAGTTTAGAATGGGAAATAGTGGAATAACAAAGGTTGTTAGATTAGGAAGGGAAATTTTGAAGGAGGTTAAGGAATTCTGCAGTTTGGACAGTGTAATAACTAGAGTAGGATAGCATGGGCAAGGAAGGCTTCCACAAAAAAGAGGAATTTACTTACAGCTGATATAAGTGTGAATATTAGGAAATGTTTGTATGGAGTGTGGCATTATATTGGTGTGAAAGGAAAAGAATAGAAGAAATGTGGCGCTATAGGAGTATGAATGAGATCTGGGGTGGATAGGGTAACTAACCACCAAGTTCTAAGGAGAATAGGGGAAGAGAGAACAATATGGAGGACTTTGAAGGGATAGATTAATAGGCCACATATTGAGAGACATGCAGGGTCTTAGCATTAGAGGTAATTGAACAGAAGAGAGATGCGGCAGCCATGTAGAAATTACAAGGATTACGCAGGATAAGCGAGCACGGATGAGACGAGTCTAAGTACTACTCTATTATTCCTCATATTGAACTATTTTTCCAGGATAGAGTAACTAATGAGGAAGGTCTAAGCAGAATACGAGAAGAGAGAACAATACGGAGGACTTTGAAAGGATAGATTAATAGGCCGTGTTTTGAGACGCGAGCATTACGGGGGAAGCGAACAGAGGGAGAGGAGGCCAAGGATGGAATAGGCCGAGTAGATGAGGAAGGATGTGGTGGTTATGTAGAAATGAAACGGCTTGCACGTGATAGGTTAGATTGCATCAAACCAGTCTTAGGACTCTATACTGCAACAACATATTACAAAGCGTAACATTAGATGTGGAAGTTGTGTTACTCAGCTATGACTTTAAGGACGTGTGTTTTCAAGCCGATTCTAAAGGCTGGTATCTGTTCCACCATGAACGGGAGAAGAAAGATGACCAATCAGCGGGCGGCAACCTTGATGACGAAACACCGAACGCCCGACAGACATTGGCCAATAATTATAAGCCCTTGTTTTCAAAGATAAATCCGATGACGTCATCTTTCCCTAGCTGAAACTCTCGCTCAAGGTTTACACACACGTCAAGCCACAAAGGAGGAGGAGGAGGAGGAGGAGGAAATAAATATCACGCCATAATCAACGTCAGTCCGTCTGCACAAAATTTCGAAATTGGTCCCCCGGTCCTGCCGCCATTAGCCCATGAACGTTATTCATCCTCAAAATAAGATATTCGAATTCAAAATTTAACAGTCCGTACAAGTGAAAAATTTGTTATCACGTTTTTAACCTGATCTTACTTGAATTCTTACAAGTCTTAACTTTTCTGGTCAACACATTTCCCACATTATTCCAATATTTTTATATTAAAAAAAATAAACAAAAATTCAGAGGTACAACACCAGGGGGGATAAGGAAAACTTTTACATGGGCCACTTAAATTTTAAAACAGTACAAAAAAAATCGATTTTTAATAAAGGTTTAGTATGAGTTACCAGTAGCTGTTGTGGACACCAAAAGTATAAATGTATTTAAAAAAAAGAGTTTAAAAAGACTGATTAAATGTAAAGAGTGAATTTGGATTTAGAATACGTTTTGTATTGTGTAGGGGAGAAAAAATAGACTTGAGAGTATGTAATTAGCTTTGAGATAATTTGAATAAATAAATAAACAAACATAACCTTACTCACTGATACTTCAGAGTAATTTGATATGATTCTGAAAACGATTGACATGTAAACATATCATATATGCCTTAAGACAATCTACATTAAGGAATTATATCACCGAATTATGAAAGAAAACTGTGTGAATTTAGCTGCTTCAGTTGCAAAAAAAAAATTGTCGTTCGTCTAAAGCTAGTGGCTTAAAATGATCGCAGTTAAGGTGTTTAAGGGTCCATCAATAAAGTAATTATAAATAAAACAGAAAGAGTGGCCAAAAGTCAGAAAAGGTAAAAAAAACTAATTTAGAATACGTTTCTTTTCGCCCCCATAACTTAAAGGACCTCCTTGGTTCTTTCTACAAATAAAATATATATATGATTAAATGGGTCTATACATTGGTGAATATAAATTAATAAATAAAGCTTGGAATGTTGTACTTACAGTGTCCTTGTCGTTCCTGCAACGTCCAGGATCTAAATGAATGACAACAATGGCAAGGGACAATATCACATTGTTGTAACCTGGTCCCAATACTCACAACGTATTAACGGAATATTTTCATTTGTAATGAAGAATTTTGAAGAGGACGGGGATAATATATATATATATATATATATATATCCATAAAGAAGAGTTAACCATAACCTCTACAGTAGGGAAGTCAGCAGAAAATTAGAATTGAAGGGCAAGAAAGGAAACGTGTATGAGAAGGAAGGATGAAGTCTATAACCAATACTTTTTAACTTAACAGGCGACGAAGAGCAGTTCAAAAAAAAGGAATCATACTGCAAGGAGAAGACACAAAAATAAACCCTAAGGTTTGCTGATGTTAATAGGGACATGCCTGTGTTCATGGCATTTGTAGATTTTTATAACATACACTGGAACACACTCGTAAAGATTTTCAAGATGACAGGAATATAACATCGAGAAAGAAGAGTTATCAACAACCTATAGAGTACGAAAGTCAGTAAAAAAATTAGAATTGAAGGGCAAAGAAAGAAACGACTTAGACAAGGATGGATGAAGTCTAACTTAACAGGTGATGAAGAAAGTTAAAGAAGTAAGGCGGAAAATGGATCATACTGCAAGGAGAAGAAATAAAAACCTCTAAGGTTTGCTGATGATTAGGGGAACAGGCCTATACGTTCATGGCATTTGTAGATTTAGGAAAAGCCTTTCATAACATACACTGGAACAACCTAGTAAGGATTTCGAAGATGATGATAATATACAAAATCGAGAAAGAAAAGTTATCCATAACCTCTACAGTAGGGAAGTCAGAAGAAAATTAGAATTGAAGGGCAAGGAAAAGAAAGGAGTAAGATAAGGAAGGATGAAGTCTATCACCAATGCTTTTTTAACTTAACAGGCGATGAAGAAAGTTAAAAAAGGAATCATACTGCAAGGAGAAGACATAAAACCCCCTAAGGTTTGCTGATGACTTTGGAAACAGGCCTATACGTTTAAGGCATTTGTATATTTATATATAAAAAAAGCATTTCATAACATAGACTGCAACACACTTGTAGGGATTTCGAAGATGACGCATCAAGAAGGAAGAGTTATCCATAATCTCTACAGAAGACAATCAGCAGTCATTATAATTGAAGGGCAAAAAAAGATAAGGATTAAGATAAGGATGCAGCAGTCTTTCGCCCATGCTGTGTAACTTGTATATAGATCAAGCGACGAAGAAAGTTAAAACAGGAATATGGAAAAGGAATCATACTGCAAGGAGAAGAAATAAAAACCCTGCGGTTTGTTGATGATATTGTAGTATTAGGGGGAGTCAGAAGAAGACTTGGAAACCACAATAAATGGCATGAACGTGTGATCATGGAGGAGGAAGAGTACAACATGAGGATAGTAATAATAATCATATTCCGTAGATCCTGTAAAGAAGTTAAGCTTCAAGGATGTGGAATGAGTCATTTATTACATTATTTTATTATATAAAAGATAAATATACTTATAACAAAATTTTGTAACCAAATAGAAAGGCGATTCCAACATTATAAACTAATTACTCGTCTGTCTCCGATTCTTCTATAAATTCCTTTACTTAATAGAAGGACTGGGTAAGCAAAAATGAGGATAATTCAGACTTAAATTTAACTTTGTTATCGGACAACTGCGGCAGTCTGTTGAAGATGGATGGATAATGCACACCTTTCTGTTGACAATGTTTTACCTTTTTATAAGATTATTTTTGTTCCTTGTACTGAAGGGATGAATATCAGAATTATTCAAAAATAAGTGCCTATTTGTGATTACAAATAACATCAATGAATAAATGTATTGGCACGTCAAAGTGAACTTTTTGAACAGAGTTCTGCAAGAAGTTCGTGAGGTAACCTGCTCTTATAACACGTTTTTGACTAGAGGGAGAACCAAGGTGATGGACTGTAGTATGTTGATATTTAATTTTAACTGTTTAATGGAGGCTGGAGGTTTATGAAACATGCTAATGGCACTATGTTGTACACCCATTTGTAATGAGTATGTTGTAACAGTTTCTTTGACAGTTTTTATTTTATTTAAATAATGAACTATACTAAGTTTATTACAATAATAAGTGTTCATTATTAGGAAAGAATTTCTTTTCGCAATTTTAATGATTGTATTTTAACAGTAGTGATTTTCTGCTTCGATTCCAAAGGCTTTACTTAAACCCTCCCGTCTCGCTTGCCGTATATATAAAAAAGAAACAATTCTTTCCAAAATAAAATTTCTAAGGTTGTCAACACTTGCGGGGGCAACGCTGTTGCCAACCAAGTCCCGTGTGGACGCAGCTTAAAAAATGCGGGTAGAGCAAGACGTGGACAGAACAGAATGGGGAAAAGATTACCAGAGGTGTCATTAATTCAGTCTTTAAAGTGTGTTTTCTAAACGATCAGCCTGGATTATCTGTGGATCCAGGGATTAAAGACCCGCTGTAAATCAAGTCACAGATGATAAACAAGCAAGCGTGTCACACACCTGCTGCAACCTCCATCACGATTAAATACTGCGCGTTCATTAAAAAAAATATAAATAACAGGAATTTCAGACAGACATCGACAAGTTTCATGTTCTTTTTCTTTTGCAGCTCGTGACGTTTCCAAGTGGAAAACAAGAGTGAGAGACATGCGATGCTTGTGCTAATGGGGCAGTCCATTTTAACGCGAACCTCTAACAGGGCAAAATATATTTGCAATGAAAATTTACAGTGTTCAGTTCATTACATGTTGTGAAATCACCCTGTACAAGTTAAGCGGCGAATTCAGTAGGCCAAATTTACCTCCCCCCCCCTCCTCTCCTTTTCCTCTTTATCTCTTTATTAGGTGTTTAAATACGTATGGGTACAAAATTTACAGAAATTCTAAAAAAAAAAGGAGAAACTTTCTCACTTATTCAGGTATTTAAATACAAAAGGGTACAAAGAACTTTCTCTCTTATTTAGGTATTTAAATACAAAACGTTCTCTTTTATTTAGGTATTTAAATACAAGACTTTCTCTGTTGTTTAGGAATTTAAATACAAAACTGACTCTCTTATTTAGTTATTTAAATACAAAACTTTAATTCTTATTTAGGTATTTAAATACAAAACTGACTCTCTTATTTACTTATTTAATTACAAAAGGGTCCGAAATTTACAGAAATTCTAAAAAATACTTACTCTCTTATTAAGGTATTTAAATAAAAAACTTTCACTCTTATTTAGGTATTTAAATACAAAACTGACTCTCTTATTTACTTATTTAATTACAAAAGGGTCCGAAATTTACAGAAATTCTAAAAAATACTTATTTAGGTATTTAAATAAAAAATTTTATTCATCTTATTTTCCTTGTTTAAATACAAAACTTTCACTCTTATTTAGATATTTTAATACAAAACTGACTCTCTTATTTAGGTATTTAAATACAAAAGGATCCTAAATTTCTTTTCTTATCACTTATTTAAATACAAAACTTTCTCTCTTATTTAGGTATTTAAATACAAAAGGGTCCAAATTTTTCACATATTCTAAAAAAAGTTTCTCTCTTATTTAGGAATTTCAATACAAAAGGGTTTAAATTTACAAAAATTCTAAAAACAAAGCTTTCTCTCTTATTTAGGTATTAAAATGTGATAGGGTCAATAATTTACAGAAAAAAAACCTCATACGTTTGGTATTATTTCGGAATTTTTGTCGATTTTATCAGAACTCGGTAATGCCAACTGTGTGAAAAAAAATCCCTTTACTCCAGAACGCGCTGATCTGGGAAACAATTCACAAACACAAATTCTTTTTCAGGGACTCCTCATAGAAATTATTTACCTTCATTTTTATGTATTTTAAAATACAAGCTGATAAACGTGCTTTATTATACGCCCCTCCTGGCGTTATGACGTCACTGGTGACGTCAACATGCGCGACTGTTGTTCTGCAGTCGTCCTGAATGGCGGTTTTATTTATAAGTTATTGGCGAAAAACTATGAGATATCGGTTTTCCAAACTACAGGCCACAACATTTAATCAAATACCCGACCTTTTGCTCTGAGTGGCCAATTTCTTGGGCATCAATTTATTTTCTTTGTTGGCTTCAAATGCATCTACTTATTCTTCGTGTGTACAGGTTACAAG
The DNA here is from genome assembly GCA_034510155.1 of Eucriotettix oculatus. Taxonomy (NCBI): domain Eukaryota; kingdom Metazoa; phylum Arthropoda; class Insecta; order Orthoptera; family Tetrigidae; genus Eucriotettix; species Eucriotettix oculatus. The sequence goes on from CM067379.1 coordinate 5,345,030, forward strand.
TGAATTTGGTGTCCGTGTCTCGCAACCTTCCCTTATCCTCCCTTGCTCGTCGCATTTTTCAGCCCCGAAGAGCGGAATATTCCAGAATTCTTTGTTCACGGTGGAGGGATGACGACGCTTCGCCATCACAGGTCTGGTAGATTATTTGGCAATCAGTTTGATTGCGGACGGACGGACGGATGGATTTACGACGGGTGTTACCGTAACGACTTGCTGCTAATCCTCCATCGCGGCGATCTGACGCGCTCATACGTGGAATCGACGATGATAAAATGCCGTTATCGTTTCCGGATCTCCTCAGGCTGACAATGAACGGCGGCTCCTCTTATAAAGACCTTGCACGTTGAACGAACCTTTGTCTCGGTCACTCACGATGCCTCCTGGTGTCCTCCTCCGCCAGCTGCTGGTGCTCGTGGTCGCGGTGTCAGGGGTCTGGGGGCACGGGATGCTCCTGGAGCCCCCCAACAGGGGGTCCCTCTGGCGCTACGGCTTCGAAGGGGTGCCAATCAACTTCAACGACAACGAGCAGTTCTGCGGTGGCTTCAAGGTGAGGTTTCCCCCACTTTGCTCACTTGACTCTGCGTTCAGCGGTCTCGTCAGATTGATCCGGTGGAGGAATAAAGATGGCAATTTCCCACGATTCTTCTTCTCCTTTGGCTCCAGAACCCATTGAGGGCCTGGGTCGACTGCGAACTGTCACCTTGCACGACACATTCCAAATTTGGAGTGACGGTCAGCGTATCGATCCTCTGGCAGTCTTAATCCCAGTCTTCGCAAACATAACGACACAAACATCCAAGCCTGTGTCAGGATTCAAACCCGGGACCTCTGGGTTACGAGGCAGCCACGCTAGCCACTACACAACTACAATTAATGATTAACGATACTCACTCAGGTTGTCGTCGTTCAAGTCAAGGGTTTACTGGAACGCAAAAGTTTCACTGCACCTCACGATGGAGGCGGAACAGGTCGTAATTGAAATATTGCTTGGATTTGAAATTTGTTGACTCTGGTGTTGGTCAAGCGTTCAGCCATCGAGCGAAGCAGGAATATTTTGTATGAGAAAAAAAGAGAGAGTAGTGAATTAACTGTAAAAATTTCTGCCTGTTATCAAGGGAGCCATTTACAGCAGTCGAAAGAGCCTGATGATGACTCAGCAACGATTAAAATTTATTTTTAATAAATGAAATTTTATGACCAATTTCAGGCATTTTTATTTTTAACAATTTCCGAAGAGGGAGGGGGAAAAAAACAACAATGTTTCGGTATTTATTTGTATCATCTTCAGGTTAGAGAGACATTGATAAACCACATGTTAACATGAAAACCCAAACATTTGACACATTTTGTAGTAGTAATATGTAACTAAACAAAAAAGAGGTACACAATTGACAACACTCGCCTAATATTCAATTCAACAGCAGTCACATTTTAAAATACAACAATATTTATGAACATAACCACCAATTTTACAATATTTTGAAAAACGTCTCCCCACCTAGGCTACAGGACAATTTTACACTTGCTCGGATGTGGCAAAACTGTGGGTCCACAGAGGTACTGAGCAGTCACTCAATCTGTGACCTTGGAATGTAATAAAAAAAAACAAGAATTGGAGCCTCAGTGAATATTTAAACAACTTTAGAGGGAAAGACTTAATACCTAAATGATATATAAAAAAAATGTTATTAGAAATTTATTGGTTCATATAATAAGACAGTTAGGAAAGATAACAAAATGCATGATATATTTTCTAAAATATTAATATTGCAACTTAAGAAAATAATGTATTATAAATATTGCTTAATTTAATGGTATCGTTCTGAGTTCTCAGTTTTTTTAATATATAGCATTTCAGATAAATTGCACTTGTAAAAATTTGCTTCCATGTCTAAAACTTTAACGTCATTCCGATTGCAGTCGTGATTTCTTTGGAAATTGTTAAAAATAAAAATAATAATGTCTGAAATTGGTTGGTAATTTTCACTTATTATTACAAAATCAGACATTAAAATACAACCTTTCTAAAATTTATTTTGAGAGCCAAATTCTTTAAACTTAAAGTATGTAGGCTCATGGGCTGTTATCAACTTAATTAGGATGCCCCTAAGCTGGCCTTTGCTAAAAAAAACATATTCAGTGTGATTGAAATATGTTCCACGAGGTACTCGTGTCATCTGCCTCCTTTCGTTAATCCTCTCTGTATGTCCAAACCATCTCAACATACCTTTCTCAATCCTCGTCACTACACCTTCTTTCACTCCACAACACTTGTAAGTAGAAATCATTACTCGACAGTTTGACTCTCTAACTGCACTCTGTTCCTCCACAGGTCCAATACGAGGAGAATGGTGGCAAATGTGGAGAATGCGGGGACAACTACGCGCTGCCCAGGCCGCGACCTCAGGAGACTGGCGGCCAGTTCGGACTGGGAATCATCGCGAGGAGGTAGGTTAATCATGTCGAGAATTTGCCCCAAACTACTTAACGAGATCTTTCAAGTTTGGCCAAAGGAAATAAATCGTTAGAGATTCTCATACTGGCAGGTGACGAGGCACTTTTTTTAGTACTTATCTGGTTAACGCAGAAGTCAGATTTTATCTGAATCATTTCTTAAGTGAGATTAAATTACTGTCAGATTATAATCTGCAGTACTTGTTGCCTCTCAATAATGATAAAGGGATAATATCTTACACCGATTACTGTCTAATACTTGCAACACACAGTTGCATTGACCACTTAATTAATCTTTTTTAAAAAAAATCAATAAAGACTTGAATTAATATGCTGTGCAGTTACAGAAATAAAAAAATAATTTTCAAAGTTAAATTCAATTAAAACAACTTTAATAAATGATAATTAAATAAATAAAAGAAAACCACTTTGATTTGTCAATTTTGTATTGTTTTGGTTTTCTTTTATTTATTAAATTTTCAAAGTTTTCACCATGAATGAAATGTATATTAAAGCTATCATCATTTGGAGATTTAATTTTCAATTTTAAATTATTTTCCTTTTAGAAAAGAATACATACCTTCCATTATTTTTCACAAAGTTGTAATATAAAACCATCATTTTGTCCCTCGTGCTTTGGGTTTATCTCGACTGTGATCTTCGGGTCACTGAAGTACTTCCTCACTTTGCGCCACTAGACAACTTTCATCAGGCTCCAGCATGACTTGAGGATCTTCCTTCCTTTCTTTCCATGTTTCACACCCATATAGCACAATAATGAAAACTGCAGACATTCACCAAAATTTTTTGTTTGCTGGGTGAATAATGTTATTGGCAAAGAAGTTGTTATTCAGTTTTCTTCACCCAGTCCTGTAATCCTCAATAATAATTTTTTCCTAAGTATATCTTTTATTTCACTTCCTTATACTGTCATTTTCCTGTGGGTGCAGTTGCAGAGCAGTTCAATTTTGTGCTCTGTGATAATACGGCAAGTTAAAATAGTTTAGTGAAACTTTCTCTGGTTACTGTATTATTTTATTTATCTATGTTGTAAATTATATAATTGTATTTTTACCGAACATTTTTATGTTTTATTTTCTTCCACATTGAAATTGTAATTATTGTTCCATATTTAGTAACAGAAATTTGCTCTATTTTACCTAATGTTATTGTCGCAGCTTTGCCGAGGGCCAGGTCATGAACGCCACGGCCCTCCTCACCGCAAACCACAACGGGCGGTTCGAGTTTCGACTGTGCCCCCTCCTCCCGGACGAAGTCGAAACGGAAGAGTGCTTCTCTCGGTTCCCCCTGACTCTGGTGGACGGAAGTACAAGTTACACGGTTCCTTCTCCCCAGACAGGCTATTACAGCGCCTTGCTGCAGCTGCCCAAGGACTTCACCTGCTCGCACTGCGTCCTACAGTGGACCTACATTGCAGGTAAAGTCGGCGTGGATGCAACTGCTATAAATTGGGTTCACGATGGCATGAGGTGACATTTTACTTCATTTTTCAGCCAACTCGTGGGGAGTTTGCGGCAACGGCACGGAAGGAATTGGGTGCGGCGACCAGGAAACTTTCAGGACTTGCTCTGATATTGCAATATTGTAAAAAAATATATATATATATATATAAATTTTGGAGGTATCCCACCACCGGTCAGTTATATTCATCCATCTTTATTTATTTTATACTGCAGTGTAATCCAGTTAAATATATATTCCATCTTCACTGCTTGTTGTACAAATATTTTTAAAAATCATACTTATTTCAAAGTTGGTTAACGATAAATGCTGTGTTAGTCTCAATAAAATAGTGCATATTTCTCTGCCTTGTTTTCAAGTTTTACTACCTTCATGAAAAATATTGTAAAACCTTTTTCTACACAAAGGAAGATTTTACTATAAGTCTATATTCTATTACTTTTTAATTAGTTTCCATTTTAAAAACCAAAAACAATTTTTATGCAAAATGAGAATGCCTTTTTTTAACCGTCTTTTTTTGAAACTTGAAGTAACATTGATGCCATTAAACATAACTTCAGAATACATATTCTAAATCAACATATTTGTTTCCCAGTCATTCTTGTGTAACTGAAATGGTAAGGGTACATAACATTGGTTTGATCAATTAGTGAAAAACTAGAATTTTAATTTTTTAAAACAATTTTATTGTTACTATTCTACAAGTGCAAACCCATACGAAGAAACCCACTAACTACAATTTTTTTTTATCATTGTTTTATGAATTTTATATATATTTTTTTCTCTGATAGTTATTCATGTTGTAAAGTGCATGAAAAAAAATATAATAAATAAATAATAACAGAACAGGAAAATATACTTTTGAGTCATCAACACAAAATAATAAAGATAAAATGATTACATCTTTACACAAACAACATACTGTCAAATAAATACTGGAAATTATAAATACTTTGAAATTTACTTCTTTAATCAATTTAGGATTTATAATCCTTTTTTTCCATAACAACATTTTGCGGGGCAACATTTTTAACTCAATTTCAATGAATTTTGGAACTCGTGTAAATAAATTTTTAACACAAATAGTGTCATTATTATTTTTTTCTTTAAAACAAAAGTTCAATAGTCAAAGCACATGAAACCAAATCATCAAAGAGGAGTTCACAAATGTGATTAATAAATTTTGTTCCAAGGATTGGTTCATTAAATTGGTTACTGAGAATTAAAATTGCATCAATTTAACGTTGAACCCTTTTTTCCCAATCCATTTCACGAACCCAGATTTCCTTTAATGAATCGGTACAATTCAGGTAAATGTAATTAATTCTTCTTGCAAAAGAAAGGAAGTGTATTTATTCTTCTATAACTGAACTGTGCAACGTTGAACGTTGAACCCTTTTTCACAATCCATTTCACGAACCCAGATTTCCTTTAATGAATTGGTACAATTCAGGTAAATGTAATTAATTCTTCTTGCAAAAGAAAGGAAGTGTATTTATTCTTCTATAACTGAACTGTGCAAATGGTGCTATACATACATGCCAAATGAATTATTCAAGGGCATTTTTTTTTCTTCTTATTACGCAAGTGCAAGAAAGTGCTGTGAATGAGTTTTCCTCATAATAAAGAAATAAACAAGCTGTATCGTTGTCAGAAAAATTTAATGTCAGTCTCGTTGCACGGCAGCTCACTTCTGACTGCCCTCCCACTCATTTTCCGGATACTTTGGCTCGATTGCGGGGAACGTGTTTTCCTCGTCCGGCCTGTCCTGGATGGGAGGAGCTGCTGCCGGAGGCCCATTTTGCTGGCTCTGCACGGGACTGTAGTCATAGTAATTGTGGTTCACCACGTTTTGCGCTTGCCTCAACTGAGCACCCACCTGGCCTAGATTTTGCGGCAGCGTGTCGCAAGCAGACAGGGACTTGGAATCTCCAGGCAGGTGCTCCCAAGGCATCAGCGTGTCGTTGAAGAAATCCAAGGCGAGGGTTTGATGGCGCGTGTCGTCGGCATACTGGGAGGCGCTGACGGCGTTCAATGTGGCGATGGCGTTTATGCCGCCGCGTCTGTTGTCATTTGCCACGTTGATGTTCTGCTGCACGACGGTGTGGTTGTACGGCCCTTGGTGGACGTTGTAGGTCACGTTGTTCTGGACGTTCTGGATTATGCACTTCCCTTGCTTGGCGGTAAATACGTTGTTGACCTGCTGGGGCTTGTAATTGTTGTAGTGCTGATTTTGCTGACCGTAATTCACTTGGCTCATCATAGCCTCGGTGGGCCCCGGGTGGATCACGACGTTGGGCTGGTGGACTCCGGGCACGATGTTGTGATAATAGCTTCTCCCCGCTTGCTGTCTGCTCTCGACCGCTTCCTCTTTCGCCAAGTTGTTGAGGTAAGAGTCCAGATCCTGTAGATTGAAGTTGCTGAATGACGGTACGCCAGCGTTTTGATTGGCCGGGTCCGGTTCCACGTCGATAGTGGTGTGTTCAGGCTTGACGACTACGGGCTTCTCTTCAAACTTACTTAAATAATATTCAGCCACGTATTTATCCAAGTCGCACATGCTTTTATCTGTATATTTTAAGTCATTATTATTTTGAGAGTTAAATCCTTCATGTCCCTGAGTGTTTGAAGCGACCTTTGCCGTTTGGGAGGTTATCGTCTCACTTCTCTGGTTTGAGCGGTAAGCCATGGGCAGGCCACTTCCCGTCTGGCTTATGTAGTTTGGTGCCGCGTTTGTTGGGTATTCCAATGGTGGAAAGTAACTTTCCATTTTCTCATTAGATTTTGGAGAAGGAAACATGATCATGCAGTGGTCGTCTTCAGTGGTACAAGTCATTTTGTCAAATCTGGACATGTAAGTGTTGCACGGGTCGTACTCACATTTCACCGGGAGCAGAGGCTGGTTGTTGCCGGGAGTGACTGGTGGCGCCCCTGCAGCGGCGGCGGTGGCCGAGGTGACCGTGGCGCTGGGGGTGGAACCGCTGAGGTGCATCACGTTCCTCGGTTGGCTCCTCAGCTGGTTCCTCAAGACCGAAACTGAATAGGAGGGATTCCTTTCTTGACAGTACAGCAAGCCGCTGTCGGCGCAGATGGAACCGGAAGGCACGTGCTGATACACGGCCGAGCCGGATGAGCCGTAATTGATCAGGACCGGGTTTCTGCTTTGGGCGTCGTTGCCGAGCATTGGCGACTCTTGGGATCGGGTCAGGTCGATGACGTTGGACCCGCTGTACTGGTTGCCGACAAAGTAGTGGTGGGGGTTGGCGTGGGTGTAGGCCATCTGGTTCCCGTAAGCTTCTGAGCCATCATGTCTGTGCTGCTGCGCGTAGTTGGCCATCAGCGTTGCCTCGCCGTAGCCTCCGTGGTGGACCTGCGGGATGGTCCTCGGCGCCACGGGCCTCAGCCTCGTCTGGCTGGAGCTCCTGCTGCTGCCTCTGGCGCCGCGGGAGTTCCCTCTGGTTCTCTGCTGAGGCTTGCGGGCGACCTGACCCCTCTGCCCGACCGAGTAGACCGGCGTAGGTCGCTGTTGTTGATGGTGCTGCTGCGGCTGCTGATGCTGCTGATGCTGCTGGGGGTGTGGGTGTTGGTTACTTTCACCACGTCGCTGCTGCTGCTGCTGCTGCTCTTGATGGCGGTGCAGCTGCTGGTGAAGGTTACCTTCGCTACGTCGCTGCTGCTGCTGCTGATGGTGAAGGTGCAGCTGCAGCTGCTGCTGTTGCTGGTGGTTACTTTCCATACGTTGCTGCTGCTGCTGCTGGTGCTGTTGTTGCTGTGGCTGTTGTTGCGGCGGCGGCCCGAGGCCGTAAGTCCCCACCTGAGAGTTGATGAAGTCTCCGGTGTATTGGACGTCGTCGTCGTCGTCGTTCTCGTCGATTTCGACCACCGAAGGACCCCGCTTCCTGCGCAAGTTGTATTTGTGAGCCGCTGACGACGCTTCCAGCGACTGATTCGCCCCTGGCGAGCCGAAGTGAGGCTGCGAAGGACCGGCCGCCTCGGTTCCAGGGTTCGCCACTCCGTTCAGATGGTGCTGCTGCTGCTGCAGCTGGCTCGCAGGTTGGTAACTCTGGGCCGCGGCGACGGCGGCGTCGTAATAGCCGAGGGACGTCGAGTCCATGTCGTACTGGCCGTCGTTACTCGTGCCGTAGTTCATGTAAACTTCGAACTTCCTGAAGAATCTAATACGGTGGCTCGATTTTGCTAAGGGAACTTGCTTTTGTACGTCCCTGAAACCAAAAATGAAGAAATAAATTGACTTGACATGACATATGCTCTAAGGTCGGACAAGCATCGTCCTTGTTCTCTCTACACCAGAAAAGTATTCACAATACACCCCCCGGGGATAATTCAACTATACAACAGCTTTCCTTCCTTCCTCCAGAGGTTATAAATAGTAACTACAAAAGCTTCGTGAAGCAGAGTAAAACTATTCTTTTTTAAATGGCGCGTTTTACTCTGTGGTACAGGATTTTCTTAATCGTCCTTCTAGTATTTAAATCAAGGTTCCTGCAAAAAGTGTTGAATGAGCTGCTGCTGCCAACCTTGTAAAATAGCACATCACATATCTTTAAAATTTCTATTCAGTTTTTTCTGCTCTTTTGTTTCATGTATAGCCTGCAGCAAGGACAGTTTCCTTCCTGGTCCAAGTAGTTAAAACTCCATTGCGTGTTTCCCAGTGTGTGTGTGTGTTACTCAGTTTTACTCAGTACAGGATTTTCTTAATCATCCTTCTAGTATTTAAATCAAGGTTCCTGCTGCTGCTGCAAGTGTTGAATGAGCTGCTGCCAACCTTGTAAAATAACACATCACATATCTTTAAAATTCCTATTCAGTTTTTTTTCTGCTCTTTTGTTTGTCTGTTTGTTTCATGTATATAGCTGCTGCTGCTGGAGCAAGGACAGTTTCCTTCCTGGTCCAAGTAGTTCAAAACTCCATTGCGTGTTCCTCAGTGTGTGTGTGATTGTGCATGTTTGTGTTTCCCAGTGTGTGTGTGTCCCTCGTGTTGTGTTTATATTGACTTTTGTCTATATACACTTTCGTTTACTAATTTATTTTAAGTTTATTTGTCTTTAATTATGTACTTTATTTCGTTCATTTATAATTTTTAATGTATGACGTCGTATCCTATTTCCTCAATCGAGGAGGATTAATGGAAACAACAATAAATCTAAATCTATTCATCCGTTAAACCATTACTGTATGAGACGTACAATGATAAAGGACATGTCATGTGTGTTGTTGTTTGCTGTTGTGGTAATCAGTCCTTAAGACTGGTCTGATTCAATCCCTCCACGCTAACATACCCTGTGCAAGTCTTTTCATTTCCGCATAACTAGCACAACCCACATCCTCCCTCTTCTGTTCTTACCCCTACACACACATTTCCCTCTAATGCTAATTTTACAAGACCCTCATGTCTTAAAACGTGGCCTATTAATCTATCCCTTCTCTCGATCAATTTCCTCCTTCTCCCCTATTCCACTTAGATCTTCCTCATTAGTTATTGTTACCACCTCATCTCATTCTCCTATAACACCACATTTCAAAGGCTTCTATTCTTTTAGTTTCATCCACGTTTCTCGCCCATGTAACACCACACTCCATACCAACATTTTTAGCAACGATTTCCTAATATTCACACTTACGTTACCCATAAGTAAATTCCTTTTTTAATCAAAAGCCTGCCTTCCCTGTTGCTATCCTACTCTAGTTATTACGCTGCCCGAGTAGCAGAATTCCTTAACTTCCGTCAAAATATCCCTTCCTAATTATATTCCACTGTTTCCCATACTACATAATAATAATAATAATAATAATCATATTCCATAGATCCTGTAAAGAAGCTAAGCTTCAAGGCTGTGTGTACATTTATTACATTATTTTATTGTATAAAAGAAAAATATACTTATAACAAATTTTTGTATTATAAACTATTATAAATTACTCTTCTCCGATTCTTCTATAAATTCCTTTATTGAATAGAAGGAGGAGTGGCTAAGCAAAAATGAGCGTAATTCAGTCTTAAATTTACCTTGATTATCGGACAACTGTTTAATTCTGTGCAGTGTGCAGTCATGTGTTGAAGATGGATAATGCACACCTTCCTTCCTGTGCAATTGACAATGTTTTACATTTTTTATACAGATTATTTTTGTTCCTTGTATTGAAGGGATGAATATCAGAATTATTCAAAAATAAGTGCCTATTTGTAATTAAAAATAACATCAATGAATAAATGTATTGGCACGTCAAAGTGAAAATACCTAACTTTTTGAACAGAGTTCTGCAAGAAGGAAACCTGCCTCACTCACATATTGCTCTAATAACACGTTTTTGACTAATAAAAATCTTATCTATGGCTGCTACTGAGTTGCCCCAAAATATAATACCATATGATAAAATAGAATGAAAATATGCAAAGTATACTAATTTTCTTGTTTTTAAATCACTGAAGGTGGAAAGACATTGCATCACATGTAGCTGTAGCTGAGTTTCTTAAGTAATTGATTAATCTGATCAGTCCAATTTAATTTATTATTTACTAAGAGACCTGTCGTAAAAATGTAAATGAAACTTCCATCTCCTTGGGTTTCCCTCTATTGAATTCTTCCTCCGTGACCACGTTCATGTTATTTATCATGGTTTCCATTCCAAGTCTTCGTCTCACTCCCCTAATACTACAATATCATTGGCAAAGTGTAGGGGTTTTATTTCTGCTCCTTGCAGTGTGAATCCTTTTCCATATTCAGTTGTAACTTTCTTCATCGTCTGCTCTTTCTTGATTACGGCTCTCTTTTCTTGACCTTCTTGTAGAGGTTATGTATGAACCTCCTTTCTCAATAATTTATTCCAGTGCTCTTCAAAATGGCAACTATATGGACCCATTTAATTCAGCCCAGTGCTGAGAAACTAGAGAAGCTGTTTATGAATTTAAACTCAAAAAAAAATTGGTCTTCCTGTCTTTGATTAATCACTACTCATTTACCTAGATTTAATTTCACCCTCTACCAATCTTGTTTCTAATCAAAATTAGCAACAGAACACCATGCAGTGTAGGGACAATGAAATCAGCCATGAACAATTAAAAAAAAATGAGCATTTGGTAAGTTTCAATATATTTTTATAAGGAATGTTTTATTAAAAATGACACATTTGTAGTTGTAAAATTACAATAATGGAAAGAGGTCACCAGGTACTAGAAGATACAAGTAAATAATTACTGAAACAGTAGTTCACAAATTTTACTCACCAAAATCTTTTAAACCATTTACCCCTTCCACCTCTCAACTTGCAGATTCCATCAAAGTCAGTAAGAGCCGATATGAAAATAACGATCTGCACCAGCGTCTTCAACTGCAACACAACATATCTTCTGAGTACTGGCTTTTTAAAGGAGAAAGCAACTGGAAATCTCCAGATGTATCAGTTTGGATTATATCTAAGTATTCATAATTTGTAATCTTGATTGGACATGTATTGGAATGGAAAAAATATAATTTCAGTGGCAATAGTGAGTGAGAAATGTATATTTAATACTGAAACATCTTGACCAAGAGGAAAAAATCCTGTATTCAATACATTGAAATACTATGCATCATTATACATTACTAGAAAGTTTACAAAATTCTCCTCAACCCAGGCACCCTGACACTATTAATTTACTATTTGCACAATTCACTTCACTATTCAGAGTACAACTTGACATTTCTAAATAAATTTACTTACATTGTCAAGATACGGGTGTGATTCAGGCACGTGTACCGCTTGGGGAGCGACGCACACTGCGAGAAAACGGATTTATCAAATTAAAAGATGTTGCTGGACATTTTGTTTATATTTACTCTAAATTTGAAGATGCGACTTACTTTGACAAGGCTGGATTTCCCACCCGTTAAAATTGGACGTGGTCTGAAAGACGGAGTTCGTTGCCGGCGGCTGACGACTGAGGAATCCGTCACTCTGCTCCTGTAACTGGTGGGAAGAGACAAATTTGTAATTTTTTTTTATTTAAAGTCAGTGTGTTTCATTCAGAGTTTTTGCTTATTATTGGTGGCTGACAGGCAAGAAACGGAGGCAAAGTTCATCTTACGATCCTGGGAGTATTCTAGACACAGCAGAACCACTGAACTGCAGTTCCCCAAAAAACATCTGCTAAATGATTGGATTTCATTTTCCAGTTACATTCATATGCGCAGAAAGCTAGGTTTAGTTCCAGCCTAATTTTCAGACTCGCACACTTCTGCTCGTGGAGGCAATCTTTTTTTCATTACAATTAAATAACAACTATAAGAATGGAACATAGTAAATAATAATAATAATGAATTATAGAATAAAATAGAATTTGAATAACTTTTTTTTCTTAGACTCAAAAAAATAAAGTTATTCCAATTGATTAAATACTTTATTGTACAATCTATTGCCTCTATTGTCCTTCTGTTGAGTTACTGTTGGGGTTTATTTGATGGTCCAATTTAATCCAACAATTATTATTAGTGGAATTAATTACTTAATGTTGTTTATGTATATTTATAGCCAGGAGTATGATTTAAAGAAAGTTATTTACCTCCGTGTAGGTTGAGTATAGTGTGTGCAAGTAGCTTGGACATGGGAAAACACAGTGAAGAAATAATAAAAGTGTAGGGGGAAAATAAATTACTTCACCCTTTACCTTGTCGAAATCTGGTGGGCGACCGATGACATTTCCTTTAGAAGCGAGTCTCAAATCTGGAAATTCTGAAATAATTAGAAAAAAGCATTAAAAAAAGATACAATTCAATACTAAAAAATAACTCTCATTCAAGCATTAATAACTGGGGTTAAAACCCAATAACTTTGTATTCAATATTCTCTCTTATGTACACATATAGTATTGTTTTTATTACTGACGGTATTTAATCAGTGACCCTATTTCATAACTTTAAAATATTTACAACAAATTTTTTAGACTTCAAAATTAACAATATTTTTTTTAATATTTACTCATGTAATTATTTATGTTACTAATTTTGTACAGTCCTCAATTATGTGACAAATAACACAATTTAGTTTATTTAACATATTTGTAACAAACACATGTTATCTACATAATTGGATAAAATGTCCGTGTAGCAAAATAAATAACACAGTTTTGCATATATTTTTTTAAAAATCAAACTTAGCTGACTTAAGTGTTTTCTCATTTAATGGTTTAGTGGAAGATATAATTAAATAAAAATACAGTAACTGTTGTTACTTTTAGGAAATTAAAAAGTAAGAAACTCACTATTTGGAGTTTTCCTCCAATGATCGCAGACAGATGAAAGAAAGACCAAAAACAGTGGCAGGAAAATCACAACCAACACCTGCAATGAAAAAAATAAATAAAATAGTATAATTTGGAGATTCTAAAATATGATGTAAAAGAACACATTAAGGAAGAAACACATTAGAGACAAAAATTCAAGATAATCTCAAGAAAAGTCATGGATGAGTGATAATTTTGGTTCTGGGAAACACTGTTGAATAAAGCACTGTTCATGAGATTCTGCATGGAATGTACAGCAGGGAAAAGGAGAAGTTGTTCCAGTCATGTGACCATAAAGAGCAATAATCAAGGAGGATGACCGACACAGCCTTGTTACTGAAGGAGACCTTTTTTTTTGGGCAACAGGCTACATGAGAGAAGAGACAGGAGAGGAGAGAGAAGAGAGCAGAGGAGAGGAGAGGAGAGGAGAGGAGAGGAGAGGAGAGGAGAGGAGAGGAGAGGAGAGGAGAGGAGAGGAGAGGAGAGGAGAGGAGAGGAGAGGAGAGGAGAGGAGAGGAGAGAGAGGAGAGGAGAGGAGAGGAGAGGAGAGAGAGAGAGGAGAGGAAATGAAAGAGAAGAGAGAGAGGAAGGAGAGGAGAGGAGAGGAGAGGAGAGGAGAGGAGACTGAAGAGAAGAAAGAAGGGAATTGAAAAGGAGAGCAAAGAAGGGTTGACTAGGGCTCCCAGGGTTACAGTTTAAGGATCCTACCCAATGACTCGCCTAAGAGAGATGCAGGGGAAAACCCTAGTAAACCTGTATTGGAAAATTATCAAATATAAATTTTATTGATCATAAATTAGCTACATAAGAGAACCATTTTAACATTCATCTTACAGTTCAGTAATTCCAATAACAAAATAGATATATATACAATGAATACAAAAAAAGCAAACAAAAAAATTAAGTTTGTTACAACAAATGGAAATATGTATAAAACTAATTATCTTAGTTATTATTTTTTTTTGTAAAGATTTTTGAGAATATTTGTAAAGTCAAATTGATATTCTATTCTGTTCCTACATTGCTGTGTGACGTCACACGTACCATGGTCCAAGGCTTTTTTTTTTAAAAAAATAGTGCGTTACAAAATAAAAGAATCGGCAAATGAGGTGCCGCGTTTTAATTGTCGCGAGGAATAAGGGGGCAATAGCCGTGGTGATTGAATTTAACGCATTTATGAGAAGCTTTATGGACGGAAATGGAGAATATAATCAGCCCGTCTTGAATCTCTAACAGGCCGAGACATTCCTGAATTGGACCTGGCCGCCTCACAACAGGATTATGGAAGGAGGATTTACTTTAATTCCAAGGAATCAAGTAACAGTGTGAGTCATGGAGTGAGTAAACCTTCTGTTCTTTAGGGAAGGAAACCAGGAGCCAATGAGGTAAGCAGCTACATTAAAGAGAATTTCTTTGTTGGAGGTGTCAGGTGATAGCAGGCGGAAGGATGGAGGGAAGGAAGGAGGGGGGGGGGGAATGAGGAAGTGAAAGCACAACGTGTCTGCACAAGTCGAGGTGACTTTCAGAGAAATGATAACAACCATTGTGGCAACACTGCGGTGACGAAATGAGGAACGCGGGGGCGATAAAGCGCCTGGAGGAAGGAAAGGAAAGGAAAGGAAAGGAAAGGAAAGGAAAGGAAAGGAAAGGAAAGGAAAGGAAAGGAAAGGAAAGGAAAGAAAAGAAAAGAAAAGAAAAGAAAAGAAAAGAAAAGAAAAGAAAAGAAAAGAAAAGAAAAGAAAAGAAAAGAAAAGAAAAGAAAAGAAAAGAAAAGAAAAGAAAGGTGGTGAGAAGTCTTCAGGCAATCTGGCAACGACGCGTCCGTGCGCAAACACGGTGAATCAACCAATCAACCCACTAATAATCTACATTTGTAACGTGAAGTAATTTTTTTTCTTCTTTTTTTTCCAACTCTGTACAACCTCATATCTCTCTTAACGTCTGTTGTTTTAATATATATAAAGTTAAGCTGTACATGGCGCCAAAAGAGTAAAGTAAGGCAGTCTGTTGAGTTGGGAAAGGAAGGAAGGAAAGGCATTGAGAGAAAAAAAAAAGAATTATGAATCTGGGGGGAGAGGAAGAAGGCAAGGACAGACGCAGAAGTGCAGACATCTTTTTGGACAGATGAACATCGTAGTTACAAAAAATCAAGCAGGGAAGGATAATAACAGAACGCCAGAAACTCGCTGTGTCCAGTGTTTTTAGGAAAATCTTGATGGGAGGAGGGGAAGAAGAGGAAGGAAGACTTAGGAAAAGTGGGTGGCTTCACGATATGGAGGAAGAGGAGGACCTGAAAAAAAAAATTGGCAGTTAGGAGGTAGAAAAGGGAAGGAAATTAATGGAGGCAGGTGGAAAAAGAGGTCAAGGACCGTAGAGAAAGATCTAGGAAAAGGTAGCTTCACGATATGGAGGAAGAGGAAAATTGGCAGTTAAAAAGTAGAAAAGGAAAGGCTACGAACAGAAATGAACGAAGGCAGGCGATAAAAGGGGTGTAGGACTGTAGAGAAAGGTCTAGGAAAGGTAGCTTCACTAGATGGAGGAAGAAGCATACCTGAAAAAATTGGCAGTTAGGAAGTAGAAAAGGGAAGACTACGAACAGAAATCAACGGAGGTAGGTGATAGTGCACTTAAAAAAAAATTTAATGAAGGAGGCAATTCTGTAATTGATTTTTTTTTAATTCAAAACCTTTCCACACAGATGTTAATTTCTCCCATGGATAATTAAAAAGTCCCTGTAGACACCTGAAAGTAATCGACATTGCACAGGAACCTTTACATTCCCCACGTACTAGTGACGTCACAGCCTGAAAGTGAATCACACTGCAGAGAGAAGAAATGAAAAACACTGCGCTTTCCCGATGATATTCCAGTATTAGGGGGGAGTCAGGAGAAGACTTGGAAAACATAGTAAATGTCATGGACGTGATCCTGGAGGAAGAACTGGAACAGACTATTGAGGATTTTGAAGAATAAAATATCGAGAGAAAGTAGGCTTATACACGCAGTCAGCTGTAATTAGAATTGAAGACCAAAAAAAAGAAAGCCGTAATCAAGAAAGGAGTAAGACAAGGATGCACATGCTGTTTAAGTTATACCTAGAACAGACCGATGGAGAAAGTTAAAACGGAAATATGGAAAAATTAGTAATCATACTGCAGGGGGAGAAGAAATAAAAACCCTGCGCTTTCCCGATGATATTCTAGTATTAGGGGAGTCAGGAGAAGACTTGGAAAACATAGTAATCGTCATGAAGGTGATCCTGGAGGATAGAGTACAACAACATGAGGATTAATAGAGAGGGGAAACCAAGGAGATGGGGAACAGTGGAATAACAAAGGCTATATTAGATTAGGAAGGGATATTTTGGAGGAAGTGAAGGAATTCTGCAACTTTGGGCAGCGTAACAACATTGGATATAGCTGCTGGAGCCAGAGGGAAGGACAGTTTCCTGGTCCAAGTAGTTTCAAAACTCCATTGTGTTTCCCAGTGCGTTTCTGTGTGTGTGTCCGTCTTGTGTTTATATTGACTTTTGTCTATATATATTTTCTTTTATTAATTTATTTTAAGTTTATTCGTCTTTAATTGTGTACTTTATTTTTTCATTTTCATTTTTTTGTAATGTATGACGTATTATCCTCCTATTTCCTCAATCCACGACTAATGGAAACAACAGTAAATCTAAACCTCCTGTTATAAGAGACACTACCTTTGGGGTTTCCGATGACGTCATCGCGTTCTTGTTGTTGTTGTTGTTGTTGTTGTTGTGGTCTACGCCTGACGTGATGCAACCCTCCACGCTTAGCTTAGGACTGATTTAGATTTATTGTTTTGTTTCCATTAATCCTCCTCGATTGAGGAAATAGGAGGAGGATAATACGTCATACATTAAAAAAATTAACAAAATAAAGTAAATAATTAAAGACAAATAAACTTAAAATCAAATTAGTAAAAGAAAGAGTATATAGACAAAAGTCAATATATAAACACAACACACGGGGACACACACACGCATACTGGGGAAACACAAACAAGCACACACACACACACTGAGGAACACGCAATGGAGTAGTTTTTAACTACTTGGACCAGGAAACTGTCCTTGCTCCAGCAGCAGCTATATACATGAAACAAACAACGACAACGACAACAACGGCAAAGACAACGACGACAACAACAACGGCAACAACAACGGCAACGACAACGACAACAACAACGACGACAACAACAACGGCAACAACAACGACAACAACAACAACGGCAACAACAACAACGACGACAACAACAACGGCAACAACAACGACAACGACGACAACAACAACAACGACAACGACAACAACAACGACAACTTTTCCTCGCAGCCATCACAACAAATTAACGTGGATTGTAAATCGTCGTTCAAATATCAGACGAAGCAAAATGGCGGCTACCTTCACAGACCCCCTTAATTAAATGACGTTTCGTAGGCCACACCTTTTTTTTCTTCAGGTTTTTATCGCAGAAATTAAACGAATATTTTCTTAGCTTTTCACACGTTTCGCCCTCTTGTCCTCTCATGAAAATTAAAATATTATTGCAAGTTTTATTGTTAACGCTGACGTCATCAATGTTCTGATATTTTCATAATAATTTGTAAATGTGTTGTTTTTTTTTCGTCGTATAACTTTTGCATTATCATCGCCTGAAGAAGACGTCGCCGCAAATGTGGTGACGAAACGTGTCGTCGTTCAAAGCTGAGGTTAAGAGGCCCCGGGGTCTGTAAAAAGTGGCAGTTAAAATTATTTGACTTTATGTATTACACTTTTATTAAAACTGTGGCAACGCCGCCGCCACCGCCGTCTTCTTTTTTTTTCTCTAGAGTAGTATTATCTGTGGTCTTTAAGCACGTCACACCTGACCTGACCTTACAATAACCTAACCTAACCTGTCTACTCCTTTCATCGGTCAGTTTGCGTGAAAACAATAATTAATCAATTTCTCCAAATTATTTTACAAGTATAATCTACTGGAAATGAGACAATGATGAGGTGAGGTTACGACTATAATCTACTGGAATTTAACTGCCGAATTATTTTCACGCAAGTCTTCTTGCCTCCTCCGTCCATTGAAAAAATGAAGATTAATATTGTTATCTTTTCCCTCTTTTTTTGTACTTTTAACTGTAATTTTTTTTTATTTCTTGTAATATCACATTCGACGTATCCTATTTCCTCGCCAAATGACTAAATAAAAAAAAACGGCAAACTAATGGAATAAATAATAAATCTAAATTTTTTTAGTAATTTTCTAAAGGGGGTGAGGAATCTGTTGGAGCCTCCCGTCAAGAGGGTGAAACGGGATGGCGCGGAAAGAGGAACTGATTTACAGAGAGAAGAGAAGAGAAGAGAAGAGAAGAGAAGAGAAGAGAAGAGAAGAGAAGAGAAGAGAAGAGAAGAGGGAAGGAGGAGACAACGATGAGCTGAGGTGAGCTGAGGAGGAAGTATTCAGCGACCACTGCGCACAGCAACAACGGCGGAAATATATATTTTAAAATAAAAAGGTGATGAAGAATGTGAAGTAAAGAAATGAAAAAAACCGTGTGTCTCTAAAACTGGTACTTAATTTATTTGACTTTATGGATGACCTTTTATTAAAACTGTGGCAACACCGCAGTCTTCTTTTTTCTCTGGAGCAGTATTATCTGTGGTCTTTAAGCACGTCACACCTGACCTGATCTAAGATAACCTGACATAACCTAACCTGTCTATTTCTTTCACCGATTGGTTTGCGTCAGAACAATAATTAATGAAATTCTCCTATTATTTTACAAGTATAATCTACTGGAAATGAGACAAGGATGAGGTGAGGTATAATCTACTGGAATTTAACTACCGAATTATTTTCATTTTTCGCGTATTCGACGAGGGAGGGGGGGAACCTACGCAAGTCTTCTTGCCTCTTCCGTCCACTGTGAGAATTGAAGATTAATATTGTTATCTTTTCCCCTCTCTTTTTGTTGTACTTTTTAATTGTAAATTTTTGTTAATTTCTTGTAATATCACATTTGACGTATCCTATTTTCCTCGACCGAGGACTAATGGATTTTCCTAAAAAAAAATTCTTTCCATGGCTCTTCAGCCTGTTGAGGGCCTGGGCCTACCGAGTCGACTGCTGACTAATGGATTAAATAATAAGCCTTTTTTTCTCCTCAACTTTCCATCTCGTGATAAATATCGTCCGAAACTGTAAGATATTTGTTTATAGACGTCTTAAGTATTTTTAATAAATCTAATTTTGCAGAATTATTCTGAAAGGGGGGTGTGAGGAATCTGTTGAGGGTTCCCCGGATGTCGTCGTCGTCGTCGTGAAGAGGGGAAGAAACGGGGGATGACGAGGAAAGAGGAACTGATTGTATAAATTCAGGTTCCTTTACAGAGAGAGAAGAGAGGAGAGGGAAGGAGGAGACAAAGATGAGCTGAGGTGAGGAGAGGAGGTATTCAGCTACCACTGAGCACACACACAGCAACAACGTCGGAAACAGTTGGTGTTTAAAAAAAAAATCAAAAGGTGATGAAGAAAGTTGATCGAAGAGAAATTAATTCCGGTGGTCGTGAAAAAACCCGCAGCACGAAACGACGGACGGACGACAAGGAGTTCCGAGAGTTGAGGAGGTCGTCCAGAGAAGAGGAATAACTAACCTGCAGACGGTTCATGGTGACCCTGAGCAGGCTTCAGGTGCTTCCGATGGCGACGATTACTCAGTGACAACTAGAGCAAGTGCGCACAGGGATAGGATAGAGGAGAGGGGAAGGGAGGGGGAACATGGCAGCTGCTGCTGCTGCTGTACCCCTCCCTCCCTCCTCCCTCCCTCCCTCCTTCACACCACAGGTAGGCGGGAACAAGTTGGATGAATATCATCAAGGACACCTTCTTGTGGTGGTGCATCCTCCATTCTTCTTCCCCCCCCTCATTACACCACGCCGTGCAACACTTGCAGCCAACAGGAGGGGAGGGAGGAAATATATACTGTAACTTACAATACAAACATAATTTTCTGACTTAAAAGTTTCAATCAATAAGGATAAGTAAGCTGTTAATTTTTATTACCATTTAATTAATCCAAATACGACGTTTCGTCGTCCCTTTATTTTTGAGACTTCATCAGGCATACTACAAACATAATCTCACAATAGGTTAGATATGGGTTCTACGTTGTTACGTTGAGAAAGCAGAGGAGGTTGCTATTAAGTGAAAAGAAATTGAGGACAAGGAAGGCCACAGGGTCGAAAAACTGGGTTTTTTTCTCAATCACCGGCAGTACAAGGTTCATCCCACTTTCCGCCGGCGGAGGGGAAAAATCTACAATTCAAAAATCAATGGAAGAAGGAACTTCACCGTGGCTTAGTAACCTGCATCAAGACACGAATGAAGATAAAAAGATTGCTGGGAGACAATTTTTTAATTAATTTTATTTGTTGTTTTCTTGGGTAAAATATAATTGCACACTCTCTTATTATTTATTCTATCTGTTCACTTCACTTAAAATAGACCAATCCCTATTAAAAAAAAAGTTACAAAGTAAATGAAAAGAAAGAAAGACAAGGTCAGAGAAAAGGAAAAAAAATAAATAACCGAGAAACCAGAAAGAAAGAAGGAAACCAGAGCTAGAGACGGAAACCCGCAAAGAGACATAAACTTGGGGAGTGTCTTTGGCCGCGTCACAGGAAGACTGACGACAAACTTCGAAGGCGACCCGTCAACATTTCCTCGCTAATAATATATAATGTTAACATTATAAAGTAAAACGTCTACAGAAGACAGTCAGCGGTAATAACAATTGCAGGGCAAAGGAGAGGAGAAAAAATCAAGAAAGGAATAAGACAAGGGGATGTCCATGGCTGTTTAACTTATCTTATAGAATAGCCGATGAAGAACGTTGCAATGGATTATGGAAAAGGAATCATGATGCAAGGAGAAGAAATAAAACCCCTAAGGTTTCAGGGACAGTCAGAAGAAGACTCGGAAACAATAATAAATGGCAATGAACGTGGTCCTGGAGAAAGAGTACAACGTGAGGATTAATAGAGGGGAAAACCAAGGTGGTGATGGAGTATAGTAGTGGGGAAAACAGTGTAATAACAAAGGCTGTTAGATTGGGAAAGGATATTTTGGAAGGAAGTTGGGCGCCATAATAACTAGGAGTAGGATAGCAACAGGCAAGGAAGATAAATTTACTTCCGGCCAATATAAGTGTAAAAATTAGGAAATCATTGCTAAAAATGTTTTGGATATGGGAGCGTGCCGAAACGTGGACGATAGGAGCTGCAGAGGGGAAAAGAATAGAAGCTTTAGAAATATGGTGCTATAGGAGAATGAGAATCACAAACGAGGAAATTTATAAAGAGAATAGGGGAAAAGAGAGAGAGAACAACATGGAGGACTTTGAAGGGATAGATTAACAGGCTACGTTTTAAGACGTGAATGTCTTGTAAAGTCTGAGGAAAAGTAAAAAAAAAAATAGGAGCATAGAAACATCAGAAAGGAAGGGAAACAAGAGCTAGAGACGGAAGTCGGGAGGGACGAAACGTTGCACTTGTTGTTTAACAATATTTGTAAAATTTACGGAAAAAGAAAAATCACTTGACGAGCGAATATATAACGTTAGTTTGTCGTACTATTTACCTAGCCTTTCACCGTGGACCTTGCAAGTAATTTCGTTCGTTTATACGTCACACAGAGCTGGTTTTATCCCATTTCAACATCGACCCGCCTATATTGGAAAACCCTATATATATATATATATGAGTCAGGAAATGGCATTGTCATGTTAATTAAAACAATTAATGGGGAAAGGACAGAGAGATAGAAAGAAGGTGACTTACCCCTGCTGAGGTGGTTCATAAGATGGTAGACACCTTGTGAGTGAGGTTTAGAGTACTTGAATTTTCGGAGGCACCTTCCCCCTTCCTTCATCAGAAAGTTAGAAAAAAGACATTTTTCCAGTGATAGATTAGCCGATGACTATCTCTCTTTCCTTTCCTAATTAATTCTTTTAATTAACATGACAATGACATTTCCTGAATCATATATATATATATATATATATATATAATTAATTAGCCGATCACTGGAAATGTCTTCCTACGTTTCTGATGAAGGGAGGGGGGAAGGTGCCTCGGAAAATTCAAGTATTCTAAACCTCTACCATCTATGAACCTCAGGTAAGTCACCTTCTTTCTATCTCTCTGTCCTTTCCCCTTTAATTATATATATATATATATATATTTGTACGCCAGTGTGGTTGTATTTCTTTTTGGGGACGAGAGGGTAAGCCATAAATTAGCCCCCCTCCCCCCCCCGCCGCTCCAGTAGCCGTGAATTACCTTAATTATTCCTTCCTAACCTCGCTCCTAATTTGGCGTTTGACTTGTTAATTACGCGTGGAAGACGAGCGAAGGTGTTTTATCACTTCTTCTGTTGTCGCTGAAGTGTTTTTTAAAACCCAACTCAGCGTCACGAGGAGTGGAATTCTATATTTAGATCTCCCCCCCTCCCCCTCTTCCTCCTTCACTTCCCCTCACCTCATCAAGGCCCGTGGTAAGACTGGCGTCGTCTCCTCTCCCCTCCCCTCCCTTCCCCTTCCCCTCCTCTCCTTTCCTCCTTAGACGACCCCTCCTTTCCCCTACAGTCACGCCTGGTTTGCTCTGCCCATCTCTTCCCCATCTCATCGTTATCACTATCCTTGGTAGCTTCTAGACTTTCCCCTCCTTCCTCTCCTCCTCTCCTCCTCCTCCACCTCATCTTCACCACCTTACACCCGTCGTCAAGGGCCAGCCAGTAAAATATTCAACATAAAGTGTATTGTTCCTGATGACTAGTAAGATATTTGTCTACAGCAAACAAACTGCACCAGCAAAAAAAAATTTTCCGCAAGGCATCGTCCCAAAATTTTGGGTTAATGAAAATAAAGTGTAAACACCATATCGCCCGTTGAAGCTGCCTCCTCGTAGCCAGTCTAGTTTAGATTCTTTCTACATTTGCTTTCCTATGGTTCGTAATTTTTTTACATTACCCTGCGGAACTCCCAAATAGACGGTGACGAAACGTCGGTTTAGCTGGAGACAACCTTAGTCCCTCTTTTTTTTTCTGTGAGTAATAGACTACCGTGGTGTAGTGGCTAGCCTGCTTCTAGTTGCCGCCTCACTCACAACTCAGGGGGTCAACGGGTTCGAATCCTCTATGTTTCTGTCGTCAAGGGTCGCGAGGACCGGGATTAAGGCTGCTGGGGGAATTGATACACTGACCACGCCACGTGTCACCCCCCAAATTCGGAATGTGTCACGCCAGATGAAAGGTCCGCAGCCGTCTCGGTAGGCCCAGGCCCTCAAGAGGGCGGCTGTTGAGCCATTGGAAGAAGAAGAAGAAGAAGAAGAAGAAGAAGAAGAAGAAGAAGACGAAGAAGAAGAAGAAGAAGAAGAAGAAGAAGAAGAAGAAGAAGAATAAGAAGAAGAAGAAGAAGAAGAAGAAGAAGAAGAAGAAGAAGAAGAAGAAGAAGAAGAAGAAGGAAAAAGAGGAAGAAGAAGAAGAAAAAGAAGAAGAAGAAGAAGAAGAAGAAGAGAGAGTACATGAGGGTGATCGCTGGAAAGACAACTGACTCCCTTTTAACAGTATAGGGGAGGGGAGGGGTGTGAGGGGGTGGGGGTGCGAAATTGATTGCGACTCGTCTCCAATCGCCGTGGAGATGTCCTGACAACTTTGTAACGGAATAATTTTTAATTCAGAAATGTTAGCATGGTGCTGAGAATTTCAAGACGTCCACATCACCAGTAGCTGAGTGTGAGCCAGGACCAGACCTCGACGAGTCCGAATTTACAATTTTGAGGACACACTTCAGTGTCCCCCCTTTCAACCTCTACAATAATTCGCCGTCAGCGGAAATCGACATAAATTTCATTTTTTAAAAAAAACAGGATGAAATCGGAAATTTCTCGCACAGTCGTGTCGTAGCGGTGTGAAGACCGAAATTCTTCTTCTTCTCCGTCGTGAGAGACAGGGAACGCTCCTCCAGCAGAGGACTGGACTGGCTCGTCTACTGTTAAACATGAGAGGAATCTCAATCCTTGGACTGTCTAGTCCACTATTAAACTTAATATGAATCTCAACCCTTGGACTGTCTCTACTACTGTTGAACCTGAGAGGAATCTCAATCCTTGGACTGTCTAGTCCACTATTACCCTTAAGATGATTCTCAATTTTTGGACTGTCTCGTCCACTGTTAAACATGAGAGGAATCGCAACTGCTGGACTGTCTCGTCCACTATTGAACCTGAGAGGAATCTCAACCCTTGGACTGTCTCTTCTACTGTTGAACCTGAGAGGAATCTCAGTCACTGGACTGTCTCTTCCACTATTGAACCTGAGAGGAATCTCAATCCTTGGACTGTCTAGTCCACTATTAAACTTAATATGAATCTCAATCCTTGGACTGGCTCGTCCAATATTAAACTTAAAATGGTTCTAAATCTTTGGACTGTCTCGTCCACTGTTACACATGAGAGGAATCTCAATCCTTGGACTGTCTCGTCCATTATTAAACTTAATATGAATGTCAATCCTTGGACTGTCTTGCCCATTGTTAAACATAAGACGAATCTCAATCTTAGGAATGACTCGTCCACTATTAAACCTGAGAAGAATCTCAATCCTTGGATCTGTCTCCTCCACTATTAAACTCAATCTTTGATAACTCGTCCACTATTGAACATGAGAAGAATCACAATCCTTGGACTGTCTAGTCCACTATTGAACCTGAGAAGAATCACAATACTTGGATCTGTCTACTCCACTATTAAACTCAATTCCTTGGATGCCTCGCGGACTATTAAACCTGAAAGGAATCTCAATCCTTGGACTGTCTCATCCACTATTGAACCTGACAGGAATCTCAATCCTTGGACTGTCTCGTCCACTGTTAAAACCTGAGATGAATCTCAATCTTAGTAATGTCTGTTCTGACAAATTGATTGGTTGGACTTTCTTTTATCGATAATTGGCGAATAAAGTCAGCTTATTGATTTCACTGTGACGTCACTGAGTTGCACCCGCACTGCGCACTTTCTCTCCATAACCCCGCCTCCCCCCCCCCACCAACCTTTCAAAATAAAAAATAAATGTATAAATTCCTCTCGAGTTTCCAACCGGGTCAAAGATTTTAACAGTGACGTTTCACTTCAGTCTGACGATGATGGCAGAGCAAGCCATCGAAACGTCACTGTTAAAATCTTTGACCCGGTTGGAAACTCGAGAGGAATTTATACATGCCATTCACCGGGAAAGACCTCGTACTTTAATAAAAAATAAATTATTATACTCTTTTCAAGACAAAACGGCTGTATTTTTATTTTCCTTTATTATATTCACATTGCTGATTTTTTTTTGTTGTAGTTGTATAATTTATAATCGTACTTGAAAATCAAAGGAATAGAGAGAGAGGAATTCCATCGACGAAGCTCAGCCAATAGGCCCGTGAGAAGACCAGAATGGGTAAAGTGTCGGCCTGACCGAGTCGACTCGATGGTCCGGTGCGAGATTCCTCCACTCTTGCTCGCCTAAAGGCCACAATTTACGGATGACACTCTCCACAGCCTAACTATAGGGATCCGTGATCAAAGGCCAGCCTGATCTCCTAAATACAAATGTATTTCCTGTTTATTTGCTGTATAATGTAGGCTGGGAGGGAGACAGACACAGGCCAAGCCTCAGATCGCTGATGCTGAGAGTTTCGCGAGAGTCTCTAAGCAGCTTATCTCCAGCCGTGGCCGAGACTCGTAAAAAAAAATAAAAGAGACTGACAAAAGACGGCGTAAACCTGCCCGCGATGTTGCAACGTGTTTGCGCAGTCAGCTGCTGTATGTATCCAGAGTCTCTCTCTCTCTCTCCTCTCTCTCTCTCTCTCTTTTCTGTTCTTACGCCACACACTTCCTTCTAATGCTAATTTTACAAATCCTTCGTGTCTTAAAACGTGGCCTATTAATCTATTCCCTTCTCTTAGTCAACATCCTCCATATTGTTCGCTTTTCCCCCCTATTCTGTTTAGAACTTCCTCGTTTGTGATTCTATCCACACCTCATCATCTCATTCTCCTACAGCACCACATTTCAAAGGCTTCCTTGCTCCCAACTGCTATCGTCCACCCATAAAAACATTTTTAGCAACGATTTCCTCATATTCACACACTTGTATTAGCCGGGAAGTAAATCCCTCCTTTCCGCGAAAGCCTTCCTTGCTATCCTGTGCTGTCCTACTCTCTGCGGATCCTTTATTTAAGACAAAAATGTGTTGTTGTGGTATTGAGTCCTCAGACTGGTCCGATGCAAACCCTCCTTGCTATCCCCAGGGTTGCAACAAGATAATCTCCACGTCGTCAAGATGATAGGGACTTGGTCCAGTTTCCTTTGCTCAAGGACGCCAGAGTATTGAAGTCACGTCTCACTCATCGCCAACCTCATCCCTATCACCTATATTCAACCCTTACTCCCCTTTCATACTTGTAAACAAGAACTTCCCCCCGGTGACTTGACGCTTGCAGCAATGATTACATGGTGGCAGCGGGAGGGATTGCCTCGAGGAGGTGCTTGCTATGAACGAGGACAACACCTAAACGGCTTAGGCTTGCAACGGTCAAACACATCTCCTCGGACTTTGGCGGTGCTGGGGTCAAAAGTCAGCATTTGAGCCGCCAGGGGCAATGAAACTCAGACATCACGGCGCAACTTGGGGAGGAGGGGGGAGGAGAGGGAGATAGGTCTGCAAGATTACTCGTATGGGCTTCAATTATAATCCGTCTCTATTGAAAATTATATACATGCTACGCTGTTTGTTAATTTTTTAAAAAACAGAGAATTAAATCAATAAAACACAGATGCAACTGTAATTTCTAATCTAAGTTGGTGGGGGGATGCTCAGTTGCGGCCCAGTAAAGCATTTAGTCAATTTTCAGAAGAAAGACAAGAATGGCGGAATACTCCACGGTGGAAGGACTAGAGAGAGAGAGAGACAGGAATATTCCACGGTGGAAGGAGTAGATAAACAGAGAGAGAGAGGAATATTCCATGGTGGAAGATAGATAAACAGAGAGAGAGAGGAATATTTCACGGTGGAAGGAGTAGAGAGAGAGAGGAATATTCCATGGTGGAAGATAGAGAGAGAGAAAAGAGAGAGAGAGGAATATTTCACGGTGGAAGGAGTAGAGAGAGACAGAGAGAGAGAGAGGAATATTCCATGGTGGAAGGAGTAGATAAACAGAGAGAGAGAGAGGAATATTCCATGGTGGAAGATAGAGAGAGAGAAAAGAGAGAGAGAGGAATATTCCATGGTGGAAGATAGATAGAGAGAGAGAGAAGAGAGAGAGGAATATTTCACGGTGGAAGGAGTAGAGAGAGAGAGAGAGGAATATTCCATGGTGGAAGGAGTAGATAAACAGAGAGAGAGAGGAATATTCCATGGTGGAAGATAGATAGAGAGAAAAAGAGAGAGAGAGAGGAATATTCCATGGTGGAAGATAGAGAGAGAAGAGAGAGAGGAATATTTCACGGTGGAAGGAGTAGAGAGAGACAGAGAGAGAGAGGAATATTCCACGGTGGAAGGAGTAGATAAACAGAGAGAGAGGAATATTCCATGGTGGAAGATAGATAGAGAGAGGAATATTCCATGGTGGAAGAGAGATAGAGAGGGAGAGAAAAGAGAGAGAGAGGAATATTTCACGGTGGAAGGAGTAGAGAGAGAGAGAAGAGAGAGAGAGGAATATTCCATGGTGGAAGATAGAGAGAATAGAGAAAGAGAGGACTATTCCATGGTGCAAGGAGTAGTAGAGAGAGAGAGAGATAGTAATATTCCGTGACTGAAAGCTGATATCTGTCGCTGAGGCATCGCATTCCTGATTCACTCACCCGACTCTGGCTGACTCATGTCGATATCTGTGTGAACAGGCGTCCTCCTGGCGCCACTGCTGTTGTCGTCGTTGCCAGGGAGGTTTGTCTGTCTGTTAATTAAATCAGAGGTGGCCAAACCGAGGGGGCCTTAGTTGTCTGTGGACCTGCTGGGGGATCATGTCCCGGAGTCTGGTCGCTCCTGTGGTCGTCAGTAACTGTTCCTTTTTGAGGGGTTGGACGCAATCCTTTGCGCTCCTCTTCTACAGGTTTGCCATAGATAATTCACCTGCATGCACGCGCCCTCCCTGAATGTGGAGACACCAGAACACGTGTGGCTTTTCAGTTGCTCGAGATTTTCATATATATGGGGGGAGAGACGAGGAGCATCAGAAAGCGATATTGGAACCTCAATGACACCAGATAATTTGGTACCCAATATTATGCTGCTGCTGAGGCTCTCACCACCGAATACCTGGAATAAAGTAAGCGCATATGCCTCTACAGTGATTCAAAGATTAAGAAATTACGAAAAAGAGAGAAATATTATGGTTCAAGGAGACAGAGAGAGAGAGAGAGAGAGAGAGACTGTCTTCCTGTGAAGTAATGTCTTAGGCCGGTCTCACAGGAAAGTACACACACACAGTCATCGTTGGAAAGGAAGGGAGGGAGGAGGAGTAGAATCCCACACTAATATCCAGTGAGGACCTTCAGATAGTGTCTTCAGAAGAATTTCACCTGAAACATGAAACAAACAAAGGAAAGAGCAGAAAAAAAAACTGAATAGAAATTTTAAGGTATGATGTGATGTGCTATTTTACAAGGTTGGCAGCAGCAGCAGCTCATTATTCAACACTTTTTGCAGCAGCAGCAGCAGGAACCTTGATTTGAATACTAGAAGGACGATTAAGAAAATCCTGTAGAGAGTATTTTTTTTTTGGTTAACAGGCTACATGAGGGTGATCCTGAAACAGGCAACTCCCCTTTAATAGCATAGGAAGGGAATTGAAAAGGGGGGATGTGGAAGGTAGAGCAAAGTAGCCAAGGGTTGACTAGGGCCCCCGGGCTATGGTTTAAGGATCCTACCCTGGCGGTGTTTCACCTAAAGAGATGCAGGGAAAAACCCTAGAAAACCTGCATCAGGTAGGTCGGGGGGCATTGGCTGCTACTATTCTCACGCCCTTCCCTGTGAATGACGGGAGACGAGTTTGCTGTGGTGGGGACGCAGCATTCCCTTCTCCGTGTCTCCACCAGTTTCATCAGGAGGCAGTTGGCCCTCGACTGATCCAATGGGATCAGCGGACAGCTCTTGCCATATGCCCAAGGTCTTTGACCCCGGTACATATACCTCCTAAAATAGGTGAAGGTGTCTCGGCATATGAGAACTTTGATAAAAAAAATACCCAGAGAGAGAGAGTGCAGGAGGCATCCCCGACATGATCAGGCAGTAAGCCCCGCAGTCACTCTGGGCTGAAGCACCACTTCCTCCTGTTCCCTGTAGAGAGTAAAACGCGAGCGCAATTTAAAAGAATAGTTTTACTCTGCTTCACCACGAAGCTTTTGTAGTTACTATTTTTAACCTCTGGCGTGAAGGAAGGAAGGAAGGAAGGAAGGAAGGCTGTTGGTAGCAGAATGCAGATCCTAGCTTCAAACCTCACTTTGGCTTTGCTGCTGGACTAGTTTTGAAGGACCAGATGCAACACTTCCATGAACCGAAAGGAGCAATGCGCGCGGCCGAACAATGCCGTCGGCAAAGCGTAGGGGTTCTTCTCCTTGCAGCATGATTCCCTTTCCATATTCCTTTTTTAACTTTCTTCATCGCCTGTTCTACGTTTTTAAGTTAAAGAGCATGGACACCCTTCTCTTACTCCTTTCTTTATTTCAGCTGCTTTCTTTTCTTGACCTCCTTCCCCTTCCCCCCCCGCCCCCACCCTCAATTTCAATTACTGCTGCCTCTCTTCTGTAGAGGTTATGTATATATAGCCTTCTTCCTCAATATTTTATTCCTGGCCTTTTCCAAAATCCTTAACAGTTTGTTCCGACGATTCACATAGCCAAAGACATTCTCTTAATCCCCAAATGCCATGAACGTGGGCCATGTTTATTCTTAACCTGTCTTTTAAAATTAGATGCAAAGCCACTATTGCTTCTCTTGCCCCATTCATTCCTTCCTAAAACCAAACTCATCTCCTCCTACCTCACATTTTCTTTTGCCGTCGCATCCCTCTATATACTATTTCCGTTAATAATTTGCATGGACGAGAAACTAAACTTTAATTAAAGGTTACAATGGAGGAATAACTCAATTTTATACGTTTATATGGAGGCTGTTGTTCCAGAGTCCGCCTTTTTTTTTTCAGTTTCTTTCCTCGCTTCTCCTTCCTCGGCGGTTGATGTCGACTTTATCGCCAGCGAGAAAGCGAGTTCTCTCTCCTTTTTTTTTCTAAAGCAAGCTACGTGTGACTCTGCAACACAATGGCGGTCGCCAACCAATTAATGGCCGACCACACGTCGTCTGAATGAATGTTATCAAGGAATTCAACGGAACTGTCTGTCCCCCCAACAATAATCGTAAAAAAAATAATAATATTATTATAGAGGTACTAATTGCGCGCCGTAAAATAAAAATATACTGCCACTCGGAGGAGAAGAGTCGTTAAAAGACAACAGGTGAAGGTGATTGAGATACGACTCACAATGGCGGATTTATGCGTCGTTAATAAGACCGATAATTTCAAGGATAAAGTAAGAGGAATAATAAAGAGAGACTTCGACCGGCGCGTGCGTGCGTGACAATGTCGCAGAGTCGTGAGGGACTTACCTCGGGATATTTAAGAAAATTTTTAAAAAAATTCCACGAATAAAATATATTCTCTGCTCCTCAGAACAATATTACCTCTGAGTTTCAGTTTTTCTTTAAAAAAATCCACATACAACTCCTTGACTAATTAAAATACCTCGGGAAATTTAAGAAAATTTAAAAAGGTTCTACGAATCCATATTAAATTATGAATTTCAGAGATAAGATATGTTGAGGCTCACTATTTTCTCTGCTCCTCAGAACAATACTACCTCTGAGATTTCAGTTTTTCTTTTAAAAAATCTACATACAACTCATTGACTAATTAAAATAACTCGGAAAATTTAAGAAAATTAAATAAAGTTCTACTTATAAATACTCAAATGTGAATTACAGAGATAAAATATGTTGAGGCTCACTATTCTCTCTGCTTCTCAGAACAATATTACCTCTGAGTTTCAGTTTTTCTCTTTTTCTTTTAAAAAAATCCGCTTACAACAATTCATTGACTAATTAAAATACCTCGGGAAATTTAAAAAAAAATTAAAAACGTTCTACGAATCCAAACTCAATTATGAATTACATGATAAAATATGTTGACTAATTAAAATACCTTGGGAAATTTAAGAAAATTAAAAAACGTTCTACGAATCCAAACTCAATTATGAATTACACAGATAAAATATGTTGGGGCTCACTATTTTCTCTGCTTCTCAGAACAATATTACCTCTGAGATTAAAGTTTTTCTCTTTTACATTTAAAAAATAATCCACTTAAAACAACTCATTGACCAATTAAAATGTCTCTGGAAATTTAGGAAAATTAACAAAGATTCTACGAATCCATATTAAATTATGAATTTCAGAGATAAAACATGTTGGTGCTCACTATTCTCTCTGCTCCTCAGAACAATATTACCTCTGAGATTAAAGTTTATCTCTTTTACTTTTAAAAAAATCCACTTAAAACAACTCATTGACCAATTAAAATACCTCGGGAATTTTAAGAAATTTAAAAAAGGTTCTACGAATCCATACTCAATTATGAATTACAGAGATAAAATATGTTGAGGCTCACTATTTTATCTGCTCCTCAGAACAATATTACCTCTGAAATTTCAGTTTTTCTCTTTTTCTTTTAAAAAAATCCGCTTACAACTTGACTAATTAAAATACCTCGGGAAATTTAAGAAAATTAAAAAACGTTCTACGAATTCATACTCAATTGTGAATTTCAGAGATAAAATATGTTGGGTCCCACTATTCTTTCTGCTCCTTAGAAGAATATTACCATTGAGATTATATTTTTCTTTTAAAAAAATTCACTTAAAACTCATTGAGTGATGGGGAAAAATTAAAGAAAATTTAAAACTTTTCAAAAATAAAAAGGAAAATTATAAAAAAACAGATTAAAATGAAGAATAAGTGATGTACTAAATTACTGTTTATTTTGGTTTAGAATCCTAGAATTTCAATCAAAGTTTGTTTTGTCACTTAGCTTAATTTAAAATTTTAATTGTACACCCGTTTTTTTACCATTTTCTTCAATTCAATTGAAATTCTATTATTCAAATCAAAATTAACCCGTAATGTAGTCAATCAATTATTGCATTCAATTCAAGTTTGGAATTTTTACATATTAACGCTTATTCTAACATCGATGAAATTTTAAAACCTGCAGACGTTCTAAATCAGGTGACGAAACGTCGTTTTGTCTAGATAGAAACTGCGTCTGAAGAACTGCTCGTTAATTTATTTTCATTAGAACTATAATTTAATGTTGTTCAGGATAACTTTATAAAAATAATTAAAATTAATCGCATCCAATTATGAGTTACAGAGATAATATCTGTTCGGGTCTGTATTCTCTCTGGTTCTCAGAACAATATTACACTTGAGGTTTCAACTCTCTCCTTTTCCTTTTGGAAAAAAAACATCTACTTATAACTCATTGACTAATTTAAATACATGGGGTAAATTTAAAATTTTTCAACGAATCAATACGAAAATTATCAAAAACAGTTGAAAAATAATATTTTTAATTAATTTAAGAGACAAAACAAAATTTAATTGAAATTCTAGGATTCAAAACCACAATTAAATGCAATTTAGTAAATAAATTAACGTCCGATATTCAAGTCAACTTTGGACTTTCACACATTTAGCCTTTTTTTCTCTTTTATCAAAAATCCAAAATTTGTCAACTGAAGAAGTACCAGATGTGTTGACGAAACGTCAGTGTCTGAAAAAAAGTGGTCGTTAATTTATTTCTATTTTAAAACTATAATTTGATATTGTGAAGTATTAATTTTTATAATAATTTTAATTAATCATATTCAATTATGATTACTTGAATGTGAATTATTATTTTTATTTTAGATACAATTTGACTCAGAGATAATGTATGTTTGGGGTCCTTATTCTCTCTGGTTCTAGAACAATATTATCTCTGAGATATCGATTTTCTCCTTTATTGTTTTTTTTTGTGAAAAAAAAACACATTCTGTATAATTTATGGGGTAAGGGAATGAGGAAAAAAAAGGATATTCTCCCCACCACAGTGAGTCAAGCACAATACTTTATTTATCAATTTTATACAATTACATCAAAATTAATTATTCTGAGACAGTCAAATATTAACAAACACTGATGATACATCTCTGTATGTGTCTGATTGTTTGTTTGTTGTAGTAGTGAAGTTATAGAAAATACACATTTAACACACTGGTTTTTTTTTCTTCCTCCTACATCTCTACAGACTACTTTTTTTTACTATACAATACAAAGTTGTAAAAAAAGAATGTGGAAAATTCTATTTAACCGTCTTCCTCTCGTTTCCCTTTAATTAAAAGAAAAGAAAGTAGCACATTTTTTTAAATATTATTTTCCAATATGGAATCCTAATTACAAAAATAAATTTACATCTCTCAACTAAAAAGGAAATTAGAGTAAAAGGAGGCAAAATAGGAAAAGGAAACAGGGGGGATTTTTTTTCTCTCATCAATGTGCAGCACCAATTTAATCTCACTCAATATATATATGTACATAGGAACGTTTATGATTAGTAGATATACATGTATGTGTGTATAAACGTTGATTAACGTCGCCACATCCTGTACCCAGAGATTTAATACACAAAAACCTTTACATTAATCTCTTTGCATATGTACAACTACCTACTATATATATACTATAATACTTTAGTTAAACAGTAACCAGGTACTTTTTTTCAGAATCAGTCCTATATATATATATTTATTTTTTTGTTTTAGTAGTAAAACTATGTAAAATATATACACAAAAACAGGGAAGTTACAAAACTATATAGATTACCTATTTGCATTATTTTCTTAAATCCAAGTTTTTCATCATATTTAAACATAGTTTTCTTGACTTCAAGTGTTTCTATAAATAAAAAAGACGGTCAGTAAGTCGGCAATTAAAATTTATGTACTATTTTAATTAATACAAAAACGACGTTTCGTCTCCCTTTTTGAAACTTCCTCAGGGCAAACTACAAGAATAACAAACTATAATAGGTTAAATATGGGTCCTGTGTTACGACAAAAGTTTTGAACCATGTTTTATATATATATATATAAACTGTAACATGAAACCCATATATATATATATATAATGTATTGTAATTTTATTACGTTTGTAGTATGCCCCGATGAAGTCTCCGAAAGGGAGACGAAACGTCGTATTTGGATTAATTAAATAGTATAATAAAATGAAATAGTTTTCCTGATTAATTAAATAAACAATAAATAAGTTCAATTGGCCGAAGGGAGTCACGGAGTGAGGTTCCATGAACAGCTAAATTTTTACCTGAAGCAGTCTTGAAATGAGAGACGAAACGTGGTAATGTTGAATATTTAAATTTTTTTTTAAAAAAAAATTGTAAAAACGGCTGATTTAACTCATTTATTGTTTATTTAATTGTCAGATAAACTCTTTTATTTCGGTCGAAGGTCCCATGTACAGCTAAATTTTTTTTTCTGAAGAAGTCTCCAAATGAGAGACGAAACGTTCAAACATGTTTAATATTTAGACTTTAAAAAAACTGACAAAGCGGCAGATTTAACTGGTTTATGATAATAAAGTTAAATGCTGACTTATTGACCGTCTTTTTATTTATTCATCATATTCATAAACCTTATTTTTATAGGTTAAGGTTTTCTCTCCTCTCCCCCTTCCCAAAAAGAGGATAATTCTTTAAGGAATATAAAATTTAATGGGACCGTTATTATTTTTTGATACATATATATGTAGTATGGAATCGCCCCATGCGTCACAATACTTTCAAAACCTTCAGTAATGGCCTTATTACATGGCTCCAGCCTGTCAGGCAGGATAAATAATAAATTAGCATACAAACACTAAATTATCCTTCTGATATCTCCTCTGCAGGAATAATATCAAAGCATCCTCAATAAGTAATTATTTGACTCTCAAAAAAATTTCAAATTAAAATTTAGTTTAGCATTTTTTTTATTTATATTTTTGCAATATGCATAATATGTAATGAACTGTAATTTTTTTCCCCTCCATGTAGGCCAGAGGGATTTTCCCCTAGTCCCTCTTCCCCCTCCCCTCCTCCCTCCGTTCCCCCGCCCCGCACCCCCAAAAAAGTATTGATTTTGTGTTCCAGAATAAATTACAGTCCTCGTTTCTTTTTTTAAGGGTACGGCAAGGAAGAGAAAAGTCCCTAAGGACCTTAGTAGTTGATAAGACTATAAACAATTTTAAAAAGATAAAAGGATAAAGGATGTCACCAAAAAATAGGAAATGACTTTCGGGCAACTCCCCTGTATTATTATTATTCACGAATCAGGAACCAAAACCACACAGTCTTCCCCTTTTTCCACAACACAAAGGTGAAAGGGCAAAAAACCCCACTCTTCTTCTCTCTCACTCACTCACATTTGAACAAGAAATTAGCCAAAGTCACTTCACAGGTGTAATCAAAAGTAACTTCTTACAAAACGTACAAATACCACCCCAATTTTAGTGAAAAAAAAATAAATTAAGTCGGCTGAGTAGAGAACATTGTGGAAGACACTGAAGGAGGGGAGAGACTTCAATTAGTTTTTAGGGGGAAAATTATGTGTGTGTGTGACTAGAGAATATATTAGGTAAATCAGGCAATGTGTGTGTGGGGAATGAACAAACCTTTGCAGTTAATCAGAGGGTCACATATCATGCATTAAAAATAAATCTGTCTTTTCAATAGTTACTTATTTTTCGTTTACTATACTCGAGGTCAGATAAAGATTAATAATAATAATAATAATAATTGCTTATATCCAAGCGTATCGATTTGTACTATTCAGAAGTATAATGATGATGATGATGAAGTTAGTGGAAGGGGATAAAAGTACCCTGAAGCCACATTCAATCTACAGGACTGTCGGGCTCCTTTGTATTTCGCTTGATTCCCTCTCCTCCCCATTTAAATATTGAGTAAAAAAAAAGGAAATATTTGCAACCGCTGTGTTCTTTTCTCAATTCATCCCTCACAGATTCCGAGTATTCGTCCCCTCCCCCAATCATCCTCCTCCTCCCTCCCTGAAACACGCGTCCCATTTTATATATATATAGAAAATTGTCATTAATTTTTTTCGAATAAAAATCAATCGACTGATTCGGAAATCTTCTTTTTTTTCTCCCCCTCCCCCATCCCCCCACATCCCCAGTTTTTATTTTTTTTTAAAGAGAGAAAGGCAGGTGACACGCGACTTTTAGCTGAAGAAAAAAAAAATTCTAGATCATGTTCCGGGGGCCAATTTTTTTTCTTTTTTTTACACAGGCTGTTGGAAAATGACTTCGTTTATCTTCACAACGTTTTTCGTTCAACATTGTCGGAGACCAAAAATCGTTGTAAACGTACGCCTTAAGACGGGAAGAGACAATTAATTAACTCCACCGTTAAAGTGGTGGGGGATGAAAAAAAAATAATTGCCTCACCGAGAAATGTGTCAAAGAGGAGAGGAGAGGAGAGGAAAGGAGAGTAGAGTAGAGTAGAGTAGAGTAGAGTAGAGTAGAGTAGAGTAGAGGAGAGGAGAGGAGAGGAAAGGAAAGGAAAGGAAAGGAAAGGAAAGGAAAGGAAAGGAAAGGAAAGGAAAGGAAAGGAAAGGAAAGGAAAGGAGAGTAGAGGAGAGGAGAGGAGAGGAGAGGAGAGGAGAGGAGAGGAGAGGGGGCAAAATGCTCTTTCATCGCAAGATTTGCTTGGGAGAAAAGGCGAATCCTCTCTCTCTTTAATATATAGCATGCACGGATAAGCGTGTCTCTCCTTCCTCCCCTCCTCCTCCCCCCTCCCTCCCCGTCCCCTCTCTAAAATCAGTAAAATGCAAATCTCCCTACGTAGTTTTCGACGTCCGCCTTTTCTTGTGCCTCACTTTAGTGGTGGACCTCGTCGCCGTCGTCGTGGTGGTTGTAGTTGTGGTGATGGTCGAGGATGACGTGGTGCTGGTGGTTGTGGTGGCATTCCCAGTCGTCTCCTCATCTCTGTAAAGACAGGCCCGGGGGAAAAAAAAGAAGATAGAGCAATAGAGAGAAAAAAAAACAGAGGAGAAAAATACACTATATAACTATTTAAACACTAATGAAACAAGGGGGTTTTTATGGTGATGGAATGGAATTAAATCTACATAGCCGCCGCATCCATCCTTTCGCCTCACTCTTCTGTTCACTTTTCCCTCTAATGGTAAGAACCTTTCACGTCTAGAAAACGTGCCTTGTCAATCTATCCTTTGAAACTCCTCCATATTGGCCTATCTTCTCCTTTACGTCTACCACCCCCCAGTTATTTTACGCTTATCAAGTAGCAGAATTCCTTAAAATCCTTCAAAATTTCCTTTCCCAATCTGACGGCCTTTGTTTTCCCCCCCATACTATACACTCTCCATCGCCCTGGTTTTCCCTCTATTAATCCTCATGTTGAACTCTTCCTCCAGGATCACTCCGCTCCTCATGCCATTTATTGCGGTTTCCCAAGTCTTCTTCTGACTCCACTAACGCCACAATATCTTAAGGTTTTTTTTTATTTCTTCTCCTTGCATTTTTATTCCATGAACATATTAATTTTTAAAGTTAAAGATGGAAAGATATAAGGAAGCAATAGTTATACCCTGGGTGCGCGTTCCTATTTGGAGCGAACTATCCAGAGCGCTGTTCCCCGATGTGGGGGAAATTAAAAAATGAGGTCGTCTGGTATTTAAAAACCAACCGCCTGCCATCATCGTACTTGTATATAAGGGTAAAAAGTATTGGTAACTCAATTTTAAGTCAGCGTTTGTTAAGTGTTGTACTTTTTACAGTCGCTCTACAAAAGTATGGAGCGGTGTAAAAAGTGGAAGACTATTCTTTCTTTACTACGGATGCTGAAGGAAGAGTGTGGTCAACTGTATTTGGATGATTCCCATGTCGCCATGTCACGAATGTAACCTCTCAGCAAGGCTCTAACTAATTTACTATGGACTATTTAATAGAAATGAAATGAAGAAGGATAAATAGAAACAGATACACATTCGGAAGAAAGAAATGTTTTTTTAAATACACAATTTAACTTTATTTAAAATCAAATTAATTCCACTCATGCACGTAAAAATCCTAAAAAAAATAACAGAATTACAAGAGACAAACAAAAAAACACTGATGAGGAATTTTTATTTTTAATTAACTTTTTAATAGAAATTAGAGGAGGAAAGATAAAAAACTGATACACATATGGAAGAAAAAAAAGACATTTTTTTTAAAACCACAATTTAATGAGAAATAATAAATTGAGAGGAAAACAACTGAGTAGCATGCTGTCCGTTATATTCTGTCTGTCTCACTTTTTCTGACTGGCAGGCGGCAGGGGACCTTCCGTGGACACACCCAAGGAATCCGAGCCTGTGGTGTCATCCTCCGACGACGAGTCGATGGACGCGGCCACTTCCGTTATCCTGGAAAAGGAAGAGCATGTACTATCGTGACGCACCGTCCAAGACTGTAATGCGGTCAATACACGAGTAAAACGTAGGTCGCCTTTCTACATCCTCCCAAAATTGCTTTTTTTACACCCTTTATATTACCCCGGTGCAATAATCTCTTCGAGAACACGAGGTTAAACCAAAATCCAGAGACCCGATCCATGATCCCTGAATAGACACGAGTCTCACAGCTATTCCCTTTCACCCTCTCCATCCTCCCACCATGAGGCTGAAGTACAACTTAAACTGCATGTTTAACGACAGAAAGGAACTGTGCGACTGACTTCAGAAACCTGGAACAGACACGAGTCTCGGCTGGAGGGAAGGTGAGGGTTGAAACAGGAATATTTAGGGATTAAGGATTGTCTCTCTTGATTCCGCTTTAATCTCGTGTTGAACTGTAACTTCCAAGCGTATACGTCACGACGTGGCTGCTCTTTCCTTTCAGTTCTATACACATGAAGAGATTGTGACGCCGCTAGTTGTGCACACGTCACGAGTTTGGGGCCAACACGGGGGGAGATTATAACCAGACGAGTGGGTACAGTAACCAACCAGCAATCAAGAAATGAGTGAGGCAAGGATGTTCATGATGTAGAACAGAAAACGGAATATGGAAAAGGAATCATACTGAAAGGAGAAGAAATAAAAACCCTACGCTTTGCCGATGATATTTTAATATTAGGGAAGCAGAAGAAGACTTGTAAACCATAATAAATGGCATGAACGTGGTCCTGTAGAAATAGTTCAATATGAGGATTAATAGAGAAAAAAAACCGAGGTAATTGAGTGTAGTATGGGAAACAGTGGAATAACAAAGGCTGTTAGATTGGGAAGGGATATTTTGAAGGAAGTTAGGGAATTCTGCTAGTAATAACTAGAGTATGATAGCAACAGGCAAGGAAGAAGAATTTACCTACGGCTAATATAATAGGAATATTAGGAAGTCATTGCTAAAATTGTTGGTATGGAGTGTAGCGTTATGTGGGTGCGAAACTTGGAACAGTAGGAGCTGCAGAAAAGATAAGAATAGAAGCTTTCGAAATGTGGTGCTGTAGGAGGATGAGATGGATGAGTAGAGTAACTAACCAGAAAGTTCAAAGTAGAATAGGGGTGGAGAGAACAATATGGAGAACTCTGAAGGGAGAGACTAATAGGCCACGTTTGGAGGGATGAGGGTGGTCTTAGCATTAGAGGGAAGTGAACAGAAAGGATGGAGAAAGCTGAGCATATTAGGGAGGATGTGGAAATAGGCCAGCATGGGATGAAACCATTCTACGGACTCCGTACTACAACCGTAATAACATTAAAAACCCCAGTGGAAGAGATCTCAGTATGGACTCCAAATTGAACCAAAATTTAATTTTTTTTTGATAGTTTATTTGATCTTGTAACCTTGTATAACTTCTTTAATTTCCAAATAACTCTAGAGTAAGGCCAATTAAAAAAAATTAGATCTGTTAATTACAATAATTGTCCGACCGTTTGCAATAACACTCCTGGTTACCATTAAATTTGGTCATTGGAGTATATAAATTTATTCATTAATAAGCAACTTGAACGCACCTTAAATAAATGTAAATTTACTAACGCCACGATATTAAATTTCTTTTATGGAACTGGTGGAGCTGTAATCCCCCAAGTAGTGACGTCACGGCCTGTTTAGGGACACGGGGACTGAAATGTCAGCCAATTTTTTTTTAAATCTATTTTATAATTTTTACATAATAACATGCCTATAAATTCAGTAAACTAAAAGAAGAATCTGACAAACAAAAAAAGAAATGTGTAGCATATGATGCAGGACAATTTTAATTAATGTGTTTGATTCTAAATTAACAAATTATTAAATTTTTCAAAAAATCTGTTTTTTCCTCGGCATTATGTTTTCAGTTACCAAAAACCTTTCTATGCGTCACAAATATTAAGATATTGTCTTAATTTATTTTGTACATAATCTAAATGCTAATATCTTGAAATTACAAGGATTAGTTTACTAATTGTCCAAGTAGTTTAGGTGAAAATAAATTTTAAAGTGCTGGAAAAGTGCCAATTTTTAAAATAACTGTATTAAGCTCTTAATAAAAAATTAGGCTAAAGAGGAATGTTATCATCAACCTACGTCATGATTAAGCCCCTCTCGACTTTCTAATTTATTTAAAGCCTTTATCAATGACATTTTTGTAATATAGTAAAATTAATGTGTTTGATTCTAAATTAACAAATTATTACATTTCTTTCAGAAAAATGTTTTTTTTTCTCTACACAGATTTTTAAAACCAATTAATTAAAATTTTGTGATTGAGCATAACTCTCCACCAGTTATAAAAATAATTTTCTCCCCATAGTTTTATTCAATTTCAAAAATAATCTTGGCAATTGATAAAAAAAAATGTCTGCTCTACATATTCATGTATGAAAAAGCTAAAATATATAATCAAGTACTTAACGCAAGGAACATTTTCAAAACTTCCAAATTTTGACAATATTTTTCAAAAAAAAAATCTCAACAAAAAACTAGTCTATATAGATTTCTAAAACCCATTAATTAAAGTTTTGTAATTAAGCAGCACCAATCATAACTCTCCACCAGTTCCCAAAAATAATTTTCTCCCCATAGTTTTATTCCATTTCAAAAATAATCTTGGCAATTGATAAAAAAAGTCTGTTCTACATATTCAGGTATAAAAAGGCTAAAATATAATCAAG
This sequence comes from Eucriotettix oculatus, assembly GCA_034510155.1. Classification (NCBI taxonomy): domain Eukaryota; kingdom Metazoa; phylum Arthropoda; class Insecta; order Orthoptera; family Tetrigidae; genus Eucriotettix; species Eucriotettix oculatus. The sequence goes on from CM067379.1 coordinate 5,386,637, forward strand.
TACTTAACGCAAGGAACATTTTCAAAACTTCCAAATTTTGACAATATTTAGAAAAAAAACTCAACAAAAAACTAGTCTATATAGATTTCTAAAACCCATTAATTAAAGTTTTGTAATTAAGCAGCACCAATCAGAAGATGAGGGATAATTCTCCACCAGTTCCGAAAAATAATTTTCTACCCATAGTTTTATTCCATTTCAAAAATAATCTTGGCAATTGATAAAAAAAAGTCTGTTCTACATATTCATGTATGAAAAAGCTCAAATATAATCAAGTACGTAACGCAAGGAACATTTTCAAAACTTCCAAATTTTGACAATATTTTTTAAAAAAATCTCTACAAAAAACAAGTTATCAAAAACAATATTTTGTACATTGCTACACATGCTGTGCGTTGGTAACACACAGGTAAAATTTTGAGCTGAGTAGCAATTCATTTGAAATTTCAGTTCCCTCCCCCCCTCCCCTGCGTGTCCCTCAACGTTTATGGAACGAAGGAAGGGATGAGTGATGTTTACCTGGACTTTTTGATCTTGAGCGTCTCGACCTTCCTCTGGTCCTGCGGGTTGGCTGTGGCTGTGGAGGCGGCGGCGGCGGAGGCCGTCCTCTGGCGCGTCTTCCACTCCTCGTGAGGCGTCCTCAGCAGGCGTCGCTTCTCCTCCCTCTGCACGCGCCGCATCTCCTCCAGGGGAATGTTGTCTCCTTGCATCGCTCTGCTCCGGAAAAATATAAAATACTCATCAATACGGAGCTCGGGACGCGGCGGCCATCTCAAGCGGGTCATTCATAACCTCGAAATGCGCCGACACGAGAATCCATTTCAAAGCCCTTGTGCACGCGAGTCAGCGTTATTACTATCGCGCGTCGGGGCGGCATTAATATCCTTGACCTCGGCGATGATGGTTCTTTGGCAGGTGAGTTTAACATAAACTTGCTAACATTAAAATTAAATACGTAGAGGAAGATTGCTACCAAAGAACCGCGTAAACATATTCTATTTGTATTTATTGTTGGCCAACAATTGTCCTGTGGCAGATACAAAATGGAATTACTTAAACATAAATACTCCTGATCTAAAAAAATAATCATATTCCTTTCAAATTTCTACAGCCCTGAAATAAAAAAGAGAAACACTACAAGAATTATATTATCTTAACACTTCACTCTGACTTTAACATTTAACTTCCAATATGCATTTATATTATTCAAAATAAGCACATCACACGTTTTCTTAGATTTACCGCGAATTTATTTTCCATTTGTTGGTGCTCCTATTTAGGAATTGGATTTTGCGAACATCTGTTTTTTTATTGCTTTCTACATTTTACTATGATTTGATGATCCCATCTACCTATAGAACTGTTGGGGAGCTAATTACAATCCTTGGTTTAGGCTTTGCTTTCTCCCTCCTTTGCGTCAATATCTCCCAGCCTAGTTGTTCTACTTTTTCGTTCCTGTGATCCGGCCCTACTAGCAGCCCTTTTCTCAATTTTCTCTAATCATTCTATCTGATTTTTTTATAGGGATCCCAACAATCCCCCCCTCCCTTTTTCAAAATTGGTCTAACTAAGGATAAATATGCCACCTCATTTGATTTTGAACTTCCCTTTTTTTTTAAGTACCTCACTATGAAATGTAAGGAATTCCACGTTGTTCCTTCCACCCAAGTCTGTTGTTTCTATTAGCAGCTCGTTACCCTTGTAATTACTTCCCCATCTATTATTCTGTATTGTGTCTTATTTAACAAGGTGCGTTTTGCGAACGATATTGAGCAGCTTTTCTTTCCATTAATTTTCATTTTATTTCCCTGAGCCCAACTATTGAAATCTTCTTGTAATACTTCCCCTATTCTGTTTAGAACTTCCTGGTTAGTTACCCTAACCTACCACAGCATCCTATTTCAAAAGCTTCTAATATTTTCCTCATTGCAACTTCCCCATGTCCCATGTTTCGCACCTATATAAAGCTATTCTCCGTACCAAAATTTCTTAACATTCACAATTATATTAGCCGTAAGTAAATTCCTCTTCAATTGCCTGTGCTATCCTACTCTAATTAGTTAAAACAAAGAAACCCCGCCACAAGGTGACAACAATAGAGAGATTAAAGATAAAGAGTGACACACAGACAGACAGAGAGAGAGAGAGAGAGAATTGTGGATAAGAAAAAAAATCAATAGAAAGGTTTTTTATGGTTAACAGTCTACATGAGGGTGATTTTGAAACAGTCAACTCCCTTTTAATAGCATAGGAAGGGAATTGAAAAAGGGGGGGGGGTACGTATGGGATCTTTCTCTCGCAGGTATTTATCCCCCGATTAATTGCGGTTTTTTGGGGTTTTCCCTGCATCTCTTTTAGGTGAAACAGGGCGAGGGTAGGATCCTTAAACTATAGACTGTGGGACCTAGTCTTCCACACACACATCCTCCTTTTAAATTCCCTTCCTATGCTATTAAAGGGGAGTTGCCGGCATAAGGATCACCCTCGTGTAGCCTTTTAACCTCACCTTCCATAAAAATCAACAAAAGTGAGAGAGTGACAGAGATATATTTATGAAGCAATGAATAGACATGGAGAGAGAGAGAGAGAGAGAGAGAGAGAGAGAGAGAGAAGGGGGTAATTGAAAGCTAATTATAATGTACCGGTATCATAAATTATATTTTGAATGTATCAACGTTGATCACATACACACAATCGTTGGCAATGACCAGTGGAACTTACTCGATTATCTTTGGAGTATTACATGTATCTTTGCCGGGCTTGTAACACGTAATCCTTGGACCATATTGTGTGAGCCCGCGGTATTTTACAATAATAATGAATTATAAACTAATGAAAGAGATGGACAGAGAAATGAATGACAGACAGGCGCCCACACTCTTGTGTGACGGGAAGACAAGGACGAAAGAGAGACAACGGTTGAAAAATTTGAAAAAGAAGGAGAGACGAGTGGATCGTGCAAATAAAGGCAGAGAGGATAGAGAGACAGAGACACACAAAGGACTTTCAAATTGGCTTATGAAGGACAGTCGGGAATTAGTCAAGGATAATTGAAGTAGCCCCATAGTAATAACAACGTACAATGGGCGTCAAGTTCGAGATGGATATGTGATGAGACGACACACAGTTTGGCTCGACGAGGACGAGGAGACGAGACAACGGGGGAGAGAGGGACGACGAGATCTTACCTGGAGACAGAAAGGAGCCGCGTCACGCCTTTTCCTCCACGATCAGCTGTGCGGGGGACAGCGGCGCCTCCAGCGGCAGACTCGCGCAACACGGGAATATCGATTCCAAACTGCACGCGCCGAGGAGACCAATCTCCAGCAGTCCAGCCAGGCTCAGGACAATGCCGAAACACTTGACGTGATCTCTGCCGACATTCATTCTCCCCCATCCGCCATCTTGGACGCTACTCGTGTACGTGACGCGGCACGTTTCCATCCCCTCTCTTTGATCTGACGTCATCCCCTTGCCGTATCTTTGGCCTTTGTCTTAGACCTGCTACACAGCTTAGGGTTTCTCCACGCCTCAGCCCTTTGGGAGGCTCGCGGGGCTTCCAAATAAATACATTTTTTTTAAAAAAAAAAAGCATTCAAACACGACCCACAAACACACTTCAATAATTTTAATATTTGTTATAAAAATATTAAATTGAGTTTCCTTACTTTCATATAGGAAAGAGTTATCCATAATCCCTCTACAGATGGCTGTCAGCCAGAAGAAGGGCAAGAAAAGAAAGTAGAAATCAAGAAAAGGAGCAAGACAAGACTGTTCCAACCTCACTAACTTACATATGTAGAACAGGCGATGAAGAAAGTTAAAAATTGAATATGGAAAGGGAATCAACGTGGAAGGAGAAGAAATACAAAACCCTGCGGTTTGTTGATGATATTTTAATATTAGGGGGAGTGAGAAGAAGACTTGACAACCATAATAAATGGCATGAGGAAGAGTACAACATCAGGAGGATGATAATAACAACAATCATATTCCTTTAGATCCTGTAAAGAAGAAGAAGCTTAAGCTTTCAAGGATGTGTGAATGTAATTCTAAGCACAATTAGAGAGAACAATGTGGAGGACTTTGGCCAAGAGAAGGGATAAATTAGTAAAATTAGAACTATTACATTATTTTATTATGTAAAAGGTAAATATACTTATAAACAAATTTTTGTAACCCAAATAGAAAGGGCGATTCCAACATTATAAACTAATTACTCCTCTGTCTACGATTCTTCTATAAATCCCTTTGCTGAATAGAAGGAAGGGAGTGGCTAAGCAAAAAAAATGAGGATATTACAGACTTAAATTTACCTTGGTTATCAGAGGACAACAACTGCTGCGGCAATAGTCTGTTGAAGATGGATGGATAATGCTGCACACCTTTCCTTCTCTTTCTGTGCAATTGACAAGGTTTTACATTTTTTTATAAGATTATTTTTGTTCCCTGGTATTGAAGGGGATGAATATCAGAATTATTCAAAAAAAAAATAAGTAGTGCCTCCTATTATTTGTGATTTCACAAAAATAACATCAATGAATAAATGTGTATTGGCAGGTCAAAGTGGACCAGAGTTGTGCAAGAAGTTGGTTTTTTTTTGGACTAGAGGGAGAGCCAAGGTGATGGAGTGTATGTAGTATGTTGATATTTAATTTGAACTGTTTAATGGAGGCTGGAGGTTTATGAAACATGCTAATTGCACTTGTACACGCATTTGTATTGTGAGAGTGAGTTGTAACAGTTTCTTCTTTGTCAGTTTTTATTTTTATATTTTTTTATTTAAATGATGAACTATACAAAGTTTATTAAAATAATTAAGTATTATTTTTTGTGTGTTTTCATTATTAGGAAAGAATTTCTTTTCGCGCAATTTTAATACTTGTAGTAGTGATTTTCTGCTTCGATTCCGAAGGCTTTATTTAAAACCCCTCCAGTATGAACGTTGTCCTGGAGGAAGAGTACAACATGAAAGAGGTGATGGAGTGTAGTAGTGGGGGAAACAGAGTGGAATAACAAAGGCTTGTTTGTTAGATTGGGAAGCGATATTTTTTGGAAGGGAGTTGAGGAATTCTGATACTTGGGAAAGCAGCGTAATAACTAGAGTAGGATAGCGCAGGGCAGGGGCAAGGAAGAGGAATTTACTTACGGGGGATATAAGTATGAATATTAGTAAATGTTGGTATGGAGCAGCGTGGCGTTATATATGAGGGTGCTGAAACGTTGACCGGTAGGAGTTGCAGACAGGAAAAGAATAGAAGCTTTCGAAATATGGTGGTGCTGTTGTAGGAGAATGAGACGGACGGGTGGATAGATAGAGGTGACTAACCAGGAAGGTCACCTTTTTGAGAGACGAGGGTCTTGTAAAATTAGCATCAGAGGGAAGTGTGTGTGTGTGTGTAGGAGGTGGGAACAGAAGGAAGAGGGAGGCTGAGGATGGAATAGCGCTAAGCAGGTTATGGAGGATGTGGGATGTGCTAGGTATGAAAAGGCTTGCGCAAGGTAGGTTAAGATGGAGGCCAGTGTGAACAAGAACAAGTTGAGACGCGTTATGGAGGGCCAAGGTAGGGAATGTTGTAGTGACGCAGGAGCCTAAGGACAATGCCTGACTGACGAAGAAGGCCCGAGAGTAATTTTAGCCACCGAGCATAATAAACGGCGACCGTCTTTCTCTCTGGAAAAAGAGAATGAAAGAAATAAAAAAAAGGGGAGCAGAACACGACACGAGGCTCGTAAATGGAGTCCGCGGCCGTCGTAAATCCGACGGCAGTTGGCGAAAATATTTCTCCCTCTCTCCTCTCTCCTCTCCTCTCCTCTCCCTTCCCTCTCCTAAACCACACAATGGCCGAGCAAGACGTTTCGCAAATTGACTTTGAGATGATGGCTTGCATTAGCGGTACCTTTCATGGGAGATGCGATCAATTACCTTCGCTTTCCCATGATGGAAATCCGTCTGTCTGTCCGTGTTTGCTCTGTTCACAGGGAAACCACGGAGACGTCACCATGTCAGAATAACAGCTTCTTCCTTTGAGAAAACAATCAGAATAACAGCTTCTATAAGCTATTTTTGATCTGCTTCAGTAGTTCTTGGGCTTCCAGCCGGGCGAATGTAGGCATTGGCCACGACGTTTCGACGGCGGTCACTGCCATCGTTCTCAAGTGTTGGAAGTGATGATGGCAGTGACCGCCGTCGAAACGTCGTGGCCAATGCCTACTACATTCACCCGGCTGGAAGCCCAAGAACTACTGAAGCAGCAGATACACCGGGAAAACCTTCGTTCTTTGATATTTTTGATCTGTTATAAGTGTCCTGATGGGGGTCAAGACCTCTGTTACCCCCCAACTGTGAGGTCAATTGGCCCAGCATCCTCTTCATCTTCTGTGGTTTACCCAGTTTCTTGAATCTCTCTCTCTTGTATAACATCCTGGATGAAAGATTTGCCTAGGTCCTGATGGACAGTTTGATTGCTCACATACCGTGGACCATCCATCAACCATGGCTCTGTTGTTGTAGTTGTCGTGGTATTCTGTCCTCAGACTGGTCTGATGCAAACGCTCCATGCTAACCGATTTTGCGCAAGCCTTTTCATTTTCTTACAACAAGCACAACCGACATCCTTCCAAATCTACTGAGCGTATTCCATCCCCCCCTCTCTCTCTCTCTCTCTTTCTTTCTTTCTTTTCTGTTCTCACCCAACACACACTTCCCTCTAATGCTAATTTTTCAAGACCCTCGTGTCTCAAAACGTGGCCTATTAATCTATCCCTTCTCTTAGTCAACGTCCTCCATATTGTTCGCTTTTCCCCCCCTATTCTGTTTAGAACTTCCTCGTTTCTGATTCTATCCACACCTCATCATCTCATTCTCCTACAGCAGCACCACATTTCAAAGGCTTCTATTCTTTTCCTTTCACCCAACTCTTATCGTCCACCCATATAACGCCACGCTCCATAGAAACGTTTTTAGCAACGATTTCCTAATATTCACACACTTATATTAGCCGGGAAGTAAATCCCTCCTTTTCGCGAAAGCCTTCCTTGCCTCTGCGGATCCTTTAATTAAGACAAAAATATGTTGTTGTGGTATTGAGTCCTCAGACTGGTCTGATGCAAACCCTCCATGCTAACCGATTTTGCGCAAGCCTATTCATTTCCTTACAACTAGCACGACACGCATCCTCCCTAATCTACTTAGCGTATTCCATCCTTGGCCTCCTTCTTCTGTTCTTACTCCACACACACTTCCCTCTAATTCTAAGATCCTCATGTCTCAAAACATGCCCTTCAAAGTCCTCCATACTCTTCTCTCTTCCCCTATTCTCATTAGAACTTCCTCTGGTTAATTACCCTATCCACCCATGGAGGATAGATTAATGGGCCACGTTTAAAAACATTACGATCTTAGCATTAGAGGGAAGTGAACGGAAGAGTGAGGCTAATGAGGGAATACGCTAAGCAGATTAGTCTGGATGTAGGTATTAGCAAGGCAGGTTAGCAAGGAGGCTTGCATCAGGCCAGTCTTAGGACTGAATACCACCGCAGCAACAACCAAAACAACCCCGAAGAGATTTATTATTGTTACTATTATAACAAACAATGCGTCAATATAGAAGAAAGATAAAACTTTCTTTAAAAAATGTTGGCCTCCGGCAATGTTTTATTTTTCTTCTTTCACCTCGTTTTCAGTTGGTATACCTGTTAATAATTCGCATTATTCACGTTACAATTCTAAATTTCAATTGCATATATAAATATTATTTTATAATTCAGATTGAATAATGAATGTGTTTAGAAATAATTGGATTAAAATTAAGTATTTAAATGTTGTTGAAATGCTGCCTCGAAGAACCAGATATTAATTCCGAGATACGATATAATTAAAATCAGAGGGGGAGAGAGAGAGAAATTGCAAAGATAGGGAAACAGTACATGTTGGTAGCGTATAATCTTTGCCGACAGATTACTTACTTTGGAAAACATCTGCCGGGAACGATTTGAATTTTTACACTGCAGTTCGTGTTTCTCTTCAGGTAAGGAAATTTAAAATTATTTTTTTTTAAACCAGAATACAGCAATTTAATGTTTTTTAAATCTGTTTTCACTGCGTAAATACGATTTGGGAACAGAAATATCATGTAATTTTTTTGGTAGCGAATCGTGGGAATATGATACTGAGAAAATTAGAACAAATAATAAAAAATACAATGAAATATCGTTCTTTTTTTTGGAACTCGTTCAGGTACAATAATAAATTCAAAGGAATATTTATCAGTTTATATCATATTTATTTTCAATTGAATAAATAAATAAATTATCCATTGATATTAAGTGGAGTAGGGGCTGTTTTTTATTGAAGATGATTTTTTTAAAAAAAACGAATTACACACTCCCCAGGAGAAATTATTTTATTTATGAAAACTTTCGTCATTTGCTTAGATATTTTGTGGCTTAAATTGGAAGAGTGCAGAGTGTAAACACAACTGCTGTAATAATAAACTCTAAGTCGGCACAGAATTAATTTAAAATGTTGTTACTGATTTTGGGGGTATTATTTAAATTATTTAATAAAAGTACTTGCGCTTTAAGATATAATATAATAATTGCATTTATATAAAAAAACGATCACTTTAAGGGGTCCTGCGCGCTATTACAGATAAATAAATTTTGAATTTCAGCTGAGATTTCGTTCACTTGACGAAGCTGTTGTAGCTTAATTTGAGTCTTGATGCAGGTTACTAGACGACCGGAACCTTTCTTCTTCCTTCGGGTTGAATTGTGGACTTTCCCTCCGCTGGCGGAAAGCGGGTTGAACCTAGTACTGCTGATGATTGAGGAAAATCCAGTTTTTTTTTCTTCTTCCCTCTGGCCTTCCTTGTTATCCATACCTTCTCACTCACTAAAGAGCAACAAATCACACCTCACTTTCAACTCTTGTTGCACTCTCCATCTTCCTTCTCCCTTTTAAAATCCGTCCCACTCTCCAGCGTTCTCCTCCCTTCCACATCCTGATCAACTTTCCGTGTCTACATCTTCGCCCTCTAGAACTGTTGTGCCTATTTTTCGGCTCCTCACTTCCCAGCTATCCGTTCTCCAAGGGAAAACGCTTTCTCACGTGAGGTTTGTTCCGCCAATCCTTATGAGTCCTTCGTCCAGAGCGGGAAATTATTGACGACACAGGGGGAAGTGCCCTTTAGAAATTTTGAAATTTGAATGTTCTTTCAGTAAAACAAGCTTAACTTTATAAATCAGTTACCAGGCAAGTCCCCCGTCCGCCAGCCTGGCGCCGGGAAAAACAACTTCTTCCTTTCCTTTAAACATCCAAAATTGGAATAAAATTTGGGAGGGTTCCTACTGAGATAAAATGTGTTAACATTAGTTGTTACACAACGTTTCGTTCCTAAATTTGGAACTCATTTGACGAATTTCAACAATAAAAATTTAAATTCCTAATCTAACAGCCTTTGTTATTCCACTGTTTCCCATACTACACTCCATCACCTTGGTTTTCCCTCTATTAATCCTCATGTTTTACTCTTCCTCCAGGGTAACGTTCATGCCAGTTATTATGTTTTCCAAGTCTTCTTCTGTCTCCCCCTAATACTACAGTATCGTCAGCAAACCTTAGAGTTTTTACGATAAACTTTTCTGAATTTAGTATTAACAATAAATAAAAAAAGGAGGCCACAAGCCACCATTAAATAAACCACTATTTATTAACAAAAGCGACGTTTCGTCTCCATTTTAAGACTTCCTCAGGTTTAAAATTTAGCAGTACATCCCAATTACTCCTTGACTCCCTTGACCGAAAAGATTGTTTAATTTACATGTGAATAATTTGGATCGTCTCCAGCCCCCTGACGGTTACAGTCGAAATGATCATTTAGCATTTGTCTATATTTTTAAACATTATAACCGTAAATTTAAACAAAGCTCCACATTTATGTACACATATATGATTTTAAAAAATTTGTTGTTTCAAATATTGTATTTGTTTTGTAGATTAATTTTGCAATTGCCCAAAGCTCCTTCAGAATAAAGTTTGGAAATCAAAATTGAAATACTTTTTGGTTTTATGAAAAGACTGTTATAAATAAGGGAAAATAATCATCATAATAAAATTAAGTATCAGTCTTTAAACAAAAATTTCGCATTTGTCAATATTTTTAAACATTATAACCGTAAATTTAAACAAAGTTCCACATTTATCTACATATATTATTTAAAAAAATTTGTCATGTTTCAAATATTGTAATTGTTTTGTAGATTAATTTTGCAATTGCCCAAAGCTCCTTCAGAATAAAGTTTGGAAATCAAAATTGAAATATATTTGGTTTTATGAAGTGACTGTTATAAATAAGGGAAAATAATCATCATAATAAAATTAAGTATCAGTCTTTAAACAAAAATTTCGCATTTGTCAATATTTTTAAACATTATAACCGTAAATTTAAACAAAGTTCCACATTTATGTACATATATGATTTTAAAAAATTTGTAATGTTTCAAATATTGTAATTGTTTTGTAGATTAATTTTGCAATTGCCCAAAGCTCCTTCAGAATAAAGTTTGGAAATCAAAATTGAAATATATTTGGTTTTATGAAGTGACTGTTATAAATAAGGGAAAATAATCATCATAATAAAATTAAGTATCAGTCTTTAAACAAAAATTTCGCATTTGTCAATATTTTTAAACATTATAACCTTAAATTTAAACAAAGTTCCACATTTATCTACATATATTATTTAAAAAAATTTGTAATGTTTCAAATATTGTAATTGTTTTGTAGATTAATATTGCAATTGCCCAAAGCTCCTTCAGAATAAAGTTTGGAAATCAAAATTGAACATTATTTGGTTTTATGAAGTGACTGTTATAAATAAGGGAAAATAATCATCATAATAAAATTAAGTATCAGTCTTTAAACAAAAATTTCGCATTTGTCAATATTTTTAAACATTATAACCGTAAATTTAAACAAAGTTCCACATTTATGTACATATATAATTTAAAAAAAATTGTAATTGCTTTGTAGATTAATATTGCAATTGCTCAAAGCTCCTCCAAAATAAAGTTTGGAAATCAAAATGGAAATATATTTGTTTTTATGAAGTGACTGATATAAATAAGGGAAAATAATCATCATAATAAATTAATTATAAGTCTTTAAACAAAAAAAATTTTAAAAAATCCTTGAATAAATTATCTCGATAGTGATTTATTTAATGCTGACTTGTGGCTGTTTTTTTTTAAAAAAAAATTGGGTTATTATTATTATTTTTCTCCCTTGCAGTTTGATTCCATTACCATATTAATTTTTTAACCGCTGTAGGGTGTTGTAGTATAATGAATATGTTATGTTAATTTCCTTGAACGAGTTGTCAGTGAAGAAGTGTCTGCGCAGGATTGAAACGGCAGGCGGTGCATGGACAAGAACCGTACATCACTGCCCGTCTAAGAATAGTCAATTTATAATCTTTGCCTCATTTACTTACAGTATTTGGACATCAATTTATTTTGTAAAATTAATTTCTGCGACGATTATTGATAATTCAACGGAATAATAATAATAATGGTAATGGATTATTTATAAGTTTTATGGAAAGGGACGCTTGGCAACGTCGCCTCCCCACCCGTCTGCCTCAGGTCAGAGATAACACAGCACAAGTTGAGACTCTCTGGTCCTTCTCGCTCGCTCATTCCTTTCTTTTTCGACTATTATGCGGAACGGAAGGTCTTGAAGCAACCAGGAAGAGTTTTTTTTTGAGGTAATTAATTGCGTGGGGCGACTCATACACATACACACACATGCGTGTGAGAAACTGCACACGACGGTCAGTGTGCATGTGTGTGGCAGCGGATTGTGTTAATGCGTGCCAACAGTTTCAGGGACGTCGTAGTACGCCTTGAGCACCCCGTGTAGAGAGAGGAGGAGCGTGGACCAGGAGGACGCCCGGCGTCGCCGTCGCCGCCATGTGTTCGTTCTTACAGGTAAGACTCAGCTTCATATATGTTTTGGGGGCGTGGATTACAAATGGAAAAATAAGGTTAATTATTATTATTTATTTTTATTTTTTTGAAAATTTTAGTTTCTTGTATCGCGTTTCGTTTCGTAGTGGATGTTTGATTAATGATGTAGTGCACTGTACTGCCTGTCGTCGCCCTAATTGTCAGCCTGACCGTTGCCAGACGCGCGACGCATTGTCGGAGCCTCGGCCCATTGTTGCTCCCGGCCGTTAGCAACACACCTGTCTCCAAATTAAACCTACTACTTTAAAATTCCCTACATAACGTACAATATTCTACATTTCGTTCTATTTGCAGGGTGTTTGCAATTTAATAATCAACATTTAGTAATCGTTATGTCTCCACTTTTTTGATTTCAGTTTAAATTAGTCGATCTGTCTACCCCCACCATTTTCGGTTATCGTAAATACAACGTTTCGTCAATGTTATTTTTTTTTCACAGTTTAAATTTGTTGATGTTTTCGGGTTATATTCGTCTATTTGCAGAGAATTTTGTTTATCTCCTTGTAGTATTTTAAATTTTAAAAAAATAACATGCTCGGCCTGTAATTATTTGCATCTTAAATTAAATTAGGTATCGTAAATGCGACGTTACGTCCATCTTATTTTCGAGTTTAAATATTTGTTGATCTTTCTACGCATCATTTTCGGAGCGTTTTCAATTTAATAATTAACATTTACGTATCGTTATATCCATCTCTTTTTTTGTTTTCAGTTTAAATAAAATTTGTCTACTCCGTCATTTTTGGCTTTATTCGTCAGTCTGCAGAGAGCTTGTGTGTGGTCAGATATTTCTGTATACCGTTATAGGATTTTAAGTAATTTAGTTATCATGAATGCAACGTTTCGTCCATCTTGTTTTTTTTTTCGAGTTTAAATTTGTTGATGTTTTCGGGTTATATTCGCCTATTTGCAGATGATAATATCGTATCTCGTTATAGAATTTTAAATTTATTAATCAACGTGCTTGGCCTGTAATTATTTGCTTCTTGAATTAATTTTTCTTTTAATAATGAAGATTTAGTGACCGTAATTGCGACGTTTCGCCCATTCCTTTTTTTTTCGAGTTTAAATTTGTTGATGTTTTCGGGTTATATTCGCCTATTTGCAGATGATAATAATGTATCTCGTTATAGAATTTTAAATTTATTAATCAACGTGCTTGGCCTGTAATTATTTGCTTCTTGAATTAATTTTTCTTTTAATAACGAACATTTAGTGACCGTAATTGCGACGTTTCGCCCATTCCTTTTTTTTTCGAGTTTAAATTTGTTGATGTTTTCGGGTTATATTCGCCTATTTGCAGATAATATTGTATCTCGTTATAGAATTTTAAATTTAATAATCAACGTGCTTGGCCTGTAATTATTTGCTTCTTGAATTAATTTTTCTTTTAATAATGAACATTTAGTGACCGTAATTGCAACGTTTCGCCCATTTTTTTTCGAGTTTAAATTTGTAGACCTTATACTCCCCCAAATTTTCGGCTACATTCGTGTCTATTTGCAGTGATTTCTGTATGACGTTGTAGGATTTTAAATTAAATACAACGTTTCGTCCATCTTTTTTTTTCAGTTTAAATTTGTTGATCTTTCTACTCCCCTGTTTTCGTTTATATTCCTCTGTTTGTAGAAAATTACGTATCTCGTTATAATTCTTCAATTTAATAATTAATATTTAGCTATAGTAAACACAACGTTTCTTCAGTTTAAATTTGTTGATCTTCGTTCCCCACTAAGTCGGTTTATATATATTCTACTTGCAGAGATTCTGATGAGAGGTTTCTGTATCGGGGTTACAAGATTTAATTAATTTAATTTAATTACCGTAAATACAACGTTTTGTTCATAATTTTTCTTTTGAGTTTAAATTTATTTGGTTGTTTCTACCCCAAACTTTTTTCGGTTATATTCGTCTATCTGCGGAGATTATGATAAGAGATTTATTGTATCTCTGTATAGTATTTTAATTAAATAATCAACATTAAGTTAATACAAAGTTTCGTCCATCTTTTTCTTCCCAACTGTAAAGTTGTCCTTTCTACCCCACAACTTCTAGTTATATTCGTCCATTAGCAGAGATTGTGTGATGTGAAATAATTTGTTGTATCTCGTTTTAGTTTTCCCAATTTAATAATTAACATTTATTTGTCATAAATACAACGTTACGTCCATACATTTTTTTCTTTTTTAGTTTAAATATGTTGATCTTTCACCCCCTCCCCTCCATCCCCCTGCGCCATACGATTTTTTTTGGTTATTTTCGTCTGATTTACAGAGATAGTATTTTAAATTAAATGATTAACATTTAGTTATCGTCCATCTTATTTTTTCTAGTTTAAATTTGTTGTTCTGTCTACCCACTTTTTCCGAATATGTTCTATTTTTAGACGTTTATGTATGCCCTTATTTTAAATTAAATAATTAACGTTTCGTTGTAAATATAACGTTTCGTCCATCGTTTTATTTGTTTCAGTTTAAATTTGTTAATTTTTCTAACTCCCTCCCCTCAATTTTTGGTTATATTCGTCTATTTGCAGAGATTGTGACGTGAGATTTCTTGTATCTCGATATAGTATTTCAAAATTAAATAATTAATATTTACTGTCGTAAATTCTTAGCAGAATTCCTTAACTTCAGTCAAAATATCCCTTCACAATCTAACATACTACACTCCATTACCTTTGTTTTCCCTCTATTAATCCTTATATTGAACTCTTTGTCCAGGACCACGTTTATTGTGATTTAGAAGTCTCCTTCTGAATCCCCTAATACTGCAATATCGTCGGCAAAGCGTAGGTTTTTTTTATTTCTTCTCCTTGAAGCATGATTCCTTTTTCCATATTCCTTTTTAACTTTCTTCATTGCCCTTTCTCTTTATAAATTAAAGAGCATGGACAACCCTTGTGTTACTTCTTCCTTGATTTCTGCTTTCTTTCCTTGCCGTTCAAATCTAATTACTGCTGAGTGCCATCTGTACAGGTTACTGATTGATATGCTAGTGAAGATATTAACGAAATGTTATCAAAGTTTCGCCCCAAGGCAGTCAAATCTTTTACATTTTGTTAGCGACTGATTGAATTTCCCTTCCAACGTGAATGTTTTACGTCGTCATTAGTTTCTTTAAAAACACAATTACCCACTTAGTTGTTTTAACTGCGATTCGATTACGAGAACAATATGTAGCAATCGATTTTTAGTGAAACGATAAAGGGAAATGTGAGGTTCTTTGCTTAATAGCTAATTTGGAGAACAGAGAAAACAGTTTTCACAGATGATAACTGCCTCATTCATTGCCAGCGATTATTACTTTTTAAACCGAGACAAAGACACAATTTCTCATTGCGTAATAGCGTCTCTGCTGATGTAGTTATTACTCTTTGGGCAATGAAGCTGTCCGGGTAAATGGGCCGTTAAATTAAAACTCCAAGTAGTAACGACACACACACACACATGCAAAGGGGAAAAAACACTCATTTTAAATCGTTACAGCGTTTTTTTATGTCAATATCTAAATTACGTCATGGCATTTTCAGAGTCCAGTGGGTAAACTTTTCTGTATGTTAGAGAAAAATAATTAATATATCTTACTTAACAAAGAAACGTTTTCTAATTAATTACATCTTAGGAGCACGTTATTATACCCTATGTAACACTTTACACATTTCTTTTGACTTTTTTATGTATATCGTTTCAATTTTTTAAATTTTGTCTAATTCGTTCTACAGTTTTAAGTATGTTCTTCATTATAAACAATTAGTTTTTAATTTGACAGTTAAACTATAGAGGAACTTGTCAGCAACCGTCGCTACACTAAATTATCCACACCATGTATTGATTAAAAAAATTACCCGATGAAGTCCACAAATATGGACGAAACGCCGTCATTGTAATTGTGTTAACTAAATAGTAATTAAATGTTATTATGCTGACATTTGGTCGTATTTCAATTATCATACTTAATGTCAGGCAATTGATTTTTGAACCTTAAATTTTGTAAATTTAAAAAAAAATTTCATTACTTTCCCACATTAGGGCAAAATTAAAAACTTTGTTAATTATTTTTTATAACTGAATAGTTTATCTACCTGACAATTAAATATACAATAAATGAGTTAAATCAGGCTCTTTGTCAGTTTTGTAAATTTTAATGTGAAACATTATTCCAGTGCTCTTCAAAATCCTTAATGGTTTGTTCCGGTTCACAGTAAAAACAATTTACACAAGGAAGGGAAGTCTCTAACCGTTATACAAAAGGGTGTACATTACAATGCCATCTATTAGCATATTTAATAAACTTCCCACCTCCATTAAACAATTAAAAATAAATCCAAACAAGTTCAAATATGAACTAACTAACTAAGTTCTTACTAAGGCCACTCCTTCTACTCTGTTGAAGAATTTATGGAGCTGAATGTACCATAGGGGTAGATATTTATAATTATGAAAGAACATTATTAGAACAATAATTTTTTTAGTATAGGATGTAAAAATATTTATCAGTTTTATATATAAGGTACAAATTGTATGTCTTCTGTATAGAACTTAAGAAATTCTTATTATAAGTTAAAAATTAATGAATAGTTACAGTATATTTTAATATTAATAAAGCAACCTAACTATGTAAAATCTCTGACTCGTGTTCCACAACATCATCCTTGAAGCTTGTGCTTGCTTCTCTATAGGAGGATCTATGGAATCTGATTGTATACTTATACTTATCAAACGCTTTTTCTAAATCTACAAATGACATGAACGTAGGTCGGTTTTTTCTTATCCTGCCTTTTAAATTAGACGCAGAGTCAATTTAGCTTCTCTTGTCCCTATATTCCTCCTAAAACCAAACTGATCTTCTCCTAATTCGCATTCTATTTGTCGTTCCATCGTCCTATACACTGTTTTCGTTAATATTCTGCACGTTATGAGATACTAAAATGAATTGCCCTGTGATTTTCGCATCTATCGATTCTGTTATACTACTGAAAATATTTTTATCCCAGCTATTGTATCGGGAGTATTTTTGACTCTCGAGGTACTGACAGGGGTGAAAGAAAGCCGCTAAAAGATTTCGTGACGAAACTCTGTTCTTCATCAGGAATTCAAAATGACAATTATTTTTCGCAAACATCAGTACATAACGATTTCTCTCTGAAATCTTCTTATATGTCCTCCCTACAAACTAATTTGACCCCAGGAAAAGGGAGACACGGAATGCAAGGTCGTCGGGAAAACCCATACTAAATACTAATAGTATTTGTCCAAGTTATTATAATTATGATTAAGTATGTGATTTGTTATTTTTATAATTTTATGATTGTTGTCGTGGTATTCAGTCCTAAGGCTGGTCTCGTGCAACCCTCCATGCTATATTGCGCTAGCCTTTTCCTCTCTGGATAACTACCACATATCCTCCCTAACCTGCTTAGCGTATTCCATCCTTGGCCTCCCCTCTTGTGTTCTTACCCCCTACACACTTCCCTCTAATGCTACTTTTACAAGACCCTCGTGTCTTAAAACGTGGCCCTATTAATCTATTCCTTCAAAGTCGTCCCCATATTCTTCTCTGTTCCCCTATTCTGCTTAGAACTTCCTGGTTAGTGATTCTATTCACCCATCACATTCTTCTACAGCACGACATTTTAGTTTCTGCAACTCCTATGATCCACATGTCGCACCCATCCATATAACACCACATTCCACACCAACATTTTTAGCAACGATTTCCTAATATTCACACTTATATTACCCATAGCTAAATTCCTTTTTTTTTAAGGAAAAGCCTTCCTTGCCTTTGCTATCCTACTCTAGTAGCAGAATTTCTTAACTTCCTTCAAAATATCCCTTCCTAATGTAAAAGCCTCTGTTATTTCACTGTTTCCCATACTACACTCCCATCACCTTGGTTTTTCCACGTTCATGCCGTTTCATTCCCATCGCCTTGATTTTCCCCTCTATTAATCCTCATATTGAACTCTTTCTCTGCATGGCCACGTGGGTTCATGCCTTTTTCATTATGCCTTCCAAGTCTCCTTCCGACTCGCCCTAATACTGCAATACCATCGGCAAAGCGTAGGTTTTTTTTAAATTTCTGCTCCGTGCAGTGTGACTCCTTTTTCCATATTCAGTTGTAACTTTCTACATCGTCTCCTGTTTCTTGATTTCTGCAACTCCTACCGTCCACGTTTCGCAGCCGTATAACGTAACGCTGCAATTCGAAAATTATTAGCGCAACGATTTCCTAATATTATTATATATATTTTGTGATTATTTACAATACATAAGAAAATTATGATTATGCACTTTTTTACACCTCTTGCGCTCTACAAAAAAAATGCGTCCCGGTAAGACATTACACTTTCACCCCTGATAATTTGAGGTTCATGGTGTGACGTTTTCGATGCACCCCGGGATATGATGAACAACATAAATTCCCTAGCAACGCCAGATAGTAAGTATGAGGAAACGTGTTTACCTTGGCAAAGTTGGTGATGAGATTTCTGTCGCTTGCTTCCCGCGCGCGTCCCGGAGGGTGACTGAAGTGACTGTCCTCGACTGCTGTATTGTCTCCCTAGTAACATCTGGCCGACCACGCCCTCCAGCTTTGTTGCCTCCAACCTCTTACCGTAACTCAATAAAGCGCCCAGCAGCATGATGATGGGGCAACAGGAGCCGTCATAATAATTAGACTGGAGTGACGGTTATTCCCCCTCCCCTAGGACCAGTCCCAGGTAACACTGACAGGGATTATATATATATATACTTACACCCAAGTATTTTCATGCTATAGGAGAGTGTAGTGGCTAGCGTCTAGTTTCTGCCTCACAACCCAGAGGTCCCGGGTTCGAATCCTGGCAAGGGCCGGGATTAAGACTGTTGGGAGGATCGATACGCTGACCACCACGTGTGTGTCGCTCCAATATTCGGAATGTGTCATGCAAGATGACAGTCCGCAGTCGACAGCTTTCAGAATGTGAACAAAAGAAAATACCCTTGGGTTCCTGACAAAGAATGTGAATATTGAAAGACGTGGCATCCTGCCAGGACCGGGAATACCGTCGGGATGCCATGCTTAATATTTCACAAACAATATAACAAATTTCCATGCGGCATCCTGGATTCCGGAAGAGTTGGGCGGAACCGGAACTCCGGAGCTGCGGAATAATCTACACGTACTTGTAGACAAATTAAAACATTAAATAATAATAATCAAATAAATAAATTAAACAAGAAAAACAGCAAACAACATACAAGAACCAACCCGCCTCCTCGTGGCAGGCGAGGCCAAGTGGTTGGAAAATAAATAAATAGTTAAAAATAATAAATAAATAAATAATTATCAAATAGAATGAAAACTGGGTATGGGTACTAGGAAACCTATGTAAATACTGAGTATCCATACACCAGTCTTAGGTTAAGTTATTTTTAATTACTTAAAACAAATGTTTCGTCATATAATGCAACTGTAAAACTAGCTACTTGGAAAAAAAAATTATCTAAACAGGCCTTCTATAGATACAAGATATTAGGCCAAAAGTAAGAAGAAAAAAAAGTCCGCAGTCGACTCGGTAGGCCCAGGCCCCCCCTCAGTGCCAAGGAGGAAGGAAAGAGAATGCAGATGCGCAAGCCGTTTCATTAAAAACATAGCTGTCTCATCCCACATCCGGCCTTTCTTTCCGCTTAGCATATTCCATCCTATCTTCCCTCTTTCCTGTAATGCTAAGGAGCCTCATGTATCCAAACGTGGCCAATCAATCTATCTCTTCAAAGCTCTCAATATTGTTTTCTCTCCCCCTTATTCTGTTTAGAAATTCCTGGTTAGTTACCCTATCCACCTCATCATCTCATCCTCCTACAGCACCACATTCCACAAAGCCTTCTATTCTTTTCCTTTCTGCAACTACCGCCGCCGTCCACGTTTCGCACCACGCTCCATATCAACATTTCATAATATTCATACCAGCCGTAATCTTTCCTTGCCTGTTGCTGTCCTACTCTAGTAGAAGAATTCCTCAACTTCCTTCAAAATATCCCTTCCCAATCTAACAGCCTTTGTTATTCCGCTGTTTCCCCATAATACATTCCATCACCTTGGTTTTGCCTCTATTAATCCTCATATTGAACTCTTCCTCTTCCAGGACCACGTTCATGCCTTTTTCATTACGCCATCCAAGTCTCCTTCTGACTCCTCCAATACTACAATATCATCGGCTAAGCGTAG
>CM067379.1:5406980-5514667 GCA_034510155.1 Eucriotettix oculatus
TTTTATTTCTTCTCCTTGCAGTATGATTCCTTTTCCATATCCCGTTTTAACTTTCTTCATCGCCTCTTCTCTATATATAATTTAAAGGGTATGGGCGACCTTTGCTTTTACTCCTTTCTTAATTTGTGCTATCTTTTCTTGCCCTTCAATTCTAATTACTGCTGCCTGTCTTCTGTAGAGGTCCTTTTTTTCCCTTTTTTTCTCTTCAAAATTCTTAACAGTGTGATCCACTTAACACTATCAAGGTTTTTTTTTCTAAATCTCCAAATGCAGCAGAACGTATTCCTGTTGTTTTTCTTATCCTGCCTTCTAAAATTAGACGCAGAGCCAATATTGCTTCTCTTGTCCCTACATTCTTAGTAAAACCAAACTGATGTTCTCCTATCTCGAATTCTATTTGTCGGTAATATTTTGCACGCGTGAGATACTAAACTAATTGTCCTGCATCTATTAGCCACAGTCTTCTTCGGTATGGGTATAATTATGTTCTTACTAAAATCTCCTCCTGGCATTCGTAGATTTCGCAAACTATCCTTCTTTGCCCTCCTTAATAAATAATTATTTTTTTTTTGGCAAGCAATTAATTACACGACGTTTTGTCCCCCCAGTTCCAGTGCGCGCCAAAAATTTCTTCTTTCTATAAAACCTGAGGTACGAAACGTAATGTGTAAATGAACTAATGCCAATAAATTTATTAATTATTCTTCTGACTCATTAGGCCCCTTACGATTTATTAAAGCTGAAAATTTGAGACACTGTAAGGGTTTTCTGGACCAAAATAAATTTTCTGTCTTTTAACTTCATTTATATAATGATTTGAATGCTTTATTTGTAAATTTATTAGGTTCATATCGGGATTGTAAAAAGTATGGAGATTTTCTTTATACAATTATGCCTATAATAAATCTCAATTATGGCCAAAAAAAAGAAAGAATTAAAATACTCTGTTTGCTTTTGATACGTTATTTATCTAGCTATTGTGAAAGGAACATTACAACAGTAAAGGGCGTACCCCTTTTTTTCTAAATTTTATAACGAAGCCTAAATTTTAAAAGGAAGAAGAAGAAGAGAATGATAATAAGCAGACACGTTGGTAGATAATTTTTCTCATAATTGTCTGAGTCAACAATATGATCTCTGGCTTGAGGCCCCACAGCGCTGTATCATTGTTGAGGCTCTTTGTCCTGCCTCGTGAAGTAGGAATATTGTAGTTTGTAAATTTACTCCGGAGTTTCTCACCCACGTAAAATAAAGCGTGTGTGTGTGTGCAGCCGTAATGGAAATGATTCGATGCGCAGGTAATTTATATACATATATATATAATATAAAATAAATGGCCATAAGTGAGAAATAGAAGAATTGTTTAATACCAAGTAATATCAATCTCAACACTGTGCTTATAATTTGTTTCCTTTATTTATATTTGAATGACAAAAAAATTAAGTGAATATTTAGTTTAATAGTGGAATTTATTTAACGTGATTAGATTTTTTTTCCTTTAACGCGGTCGTGATCTGTCGTTCCCTTTTCTTAATTTAAAATATTTCTTTATAAATGAATTACATTAAATAAACCAATTTCCCGAATATAGCTTAAAATTTCTGGCAATGTGTGCTGTCTAATTTATGGATTAATATTTATATACCATTTTTAATTTTACAATGAATAAATTCGAGCCTTTCTCAAAATGGACGACTACGCTAGAAAATATCATATTTAATTATTCAATTATTTTGTAATAGGCAAAAGATTTTCCTTCATTTCAGCCATGACGAAAAAAATATTTAATATACATTGGCATATGTATTGAATTAATGCCTTAATTTTTTTTATAGATGATTTAATTACTCAAATATGTGTAATGACGTATGAAGGCGGGGGAATGATGACGTAGCTGTGTGGGGACTTCAACTCGTCCACTTACAAACCGATTTAAATGAGAAATTTGTCAGAAGCAAAAGTTTCGTACCTAATTTAGAACATGTGTGCGTGCGTTGGAGTTGGAATTTGACAAGTTCTTCAATTAATATCTGTTTTAATTGATATTACTACATAAATAAATTATTATTATATGACGTACATAAAGACACATACATGTATGTCTCGTCGTCTCCTTTGGGTCTGATATAATCAGGTCAAGTTGTTGAAATTTTAGAAGTGTGTAATCCAAACATTATTTTATAAATTTTGGTTGTAACTGCCCTGGGTCCACGGTCCAGGGACGAAATTAATTTTTTATACATTTGGACCTGTATTGTTTAATTACATACTTCAAATTACCAATAACCTGACCCTGTCGAGTCCCAAAGAGGCGATGACGAGTTGAATGGATCGTTTTGATTCGTCCTTATTCATTAACAGGATTAAACGTAGTTAAGGATTAAATAAACAAAGCAACAAATTATGGACTCATTAAAATGAAACTTTTCCTTAAAAATAATACACATTTAATGTAATTATTATTAAACTGAATAATATTTTTTTCTGACTCAATAATAGGAATTAAAACTTGAGTAATTAGTTAGAACACTCACTACACTACTTCTTGGTTAATGAATCCCCTACTTGCTGAGGTCTTGAGAAAATATTTTAAGCATGCAAATAAAATAAATAAACCACTAATATTTTTTGGAGGGAGGGGGACTGTGGGGAATGTAACTAACTGGAATATTTCTCACAAATCGTGAAGAATTTTTTAATGAATTTTATATTGTCCTTAAGGAATTTACAACTGATTTGATATTTATTTCTAATTTTTTCCCCGTTATACTGTAATTAAATTACAGTAATTAATATTTAAAATTGAATATGTTGCTTATTTAGATTGTATAAAATATAAAGTTAGCTGAAATGGCCTTGAGTCAAAAAATTATTTATACCTCTTGTTAAAAAATATATAGAAGTCACAACGACGTTTCGCCTTCTTCCGTGTCTCATCAGGTATAAGAATTTTAGTAAACAATTTTAGAAAACAAATGATATAGAGTTTTATAACAAAACATTTGTAATAAACTGATTGTATTCAAAATTTGAAGTGAAATTTTAACTTGAATGTTTATTTATTTCCACTAAATTGCAGATTTGTTATACGAAACGTCATTGTGACTCGTTTTTTTCCTTTTCTAACAAATAGTTTTCAGACTCACTGTAATTTATTCGCTTATTATAAGCAATGTGTAATCTTATTTTAATATGAATATTACTTTGGGTAATATTTATTTTATTTAATTGCAATCAATGAATAGACTACTTTTAGCAATCGATATTTTTTTCAGTTATCGTTTGTCGGCTTCTAATCGATATATTGGCGATCGACTGTTGAAACGTATGACAGTTATTAACAGGGACAATGTAATCCTTAAAAACAGTTTTGTTTTAACCAATTTAAATTTTAAATAATACGTCAGTATACGTCTGTTATTCAAAAAATTAACTACCAATTGACAGACAAACCAACATTTTTAATTATTTTTTTCCCTTCCTTTGACGTTTCGCCCACAATTTGGTGACTTATTTAGCTGCAGTGAAACGTCCTTCTTAAGCTAACTACAGACACAAAAATATTACAACACAATTATAAATTTTAACTTTCGTTAAAATGTAAATTTTACTAAATAACATTATTAAAATAAGTAAATATTTCCAACAAGTTTCAGATTTTATTTTTAACAATTTCAAAAGATTAAAAAAAACTTTTCGGTACTGGTTTGTATCTTCATCAGGCTGTTATCCTGTGGAGAAACATTGATAAACCACAGGATAATAACCTGATAAAGGTACAAATAAGTACCGATTTTTTTTTCTCTTTGTAAATTGTTGAAATAAAGAGTGAAAGTCGTCATGTATTTTTCCTATTTATTAAAAAATCAGACGTGAAGATACAAACTTTAAATCGTTAAAATATAAATAATACATTTTGGTTGGAAAAAATAATTAGGTAAATTTTTGTCTGAAGCCAAAAGTAATTTTATTGCGTTTGTGTATACCAAAATTCTTGACGAAAAGTCGTACGAATAAGAATAAAGAAATAGTTTGTTTTATAAATTGGCTGTATTGTTTTTTAAAATTGTCAGATTATTGATTTAGTTTTTCATTTTTTTAAAATAAAGATTTATAAAGGCCACTTTTACTGCCTGGTCATTAGCGACCACAGTGACAATTATTTATTTACATAATAAGTTACTGGTTATGTCCATTTTTTCCATTTTTCTATCCGTTAATCACTAATTAATTATTTGTCTTCATTACATTGTTTTTTTTTGTTACGAATTTGCCCTTAATTTTATTCTATTTATTTCGAGTTTTGTTGAATAATTTTTGAAAAACTGCCATATTTTTTCTGGCGAAGAGAAAGTGTTAACAGTTGAATTTTCCCTGACTTATTCTGTTTAAATGAGGATCGGTTTACATTATCGTTTTTAAAAGCTGTATTTATGTTTAAAGAAACGTAGGAGGTTAGTAACAAGGACTGTGGTTCACAATTACCTTGGCCGCGGTGTTACGTCGCAGTCTCGTCTGTTTTATGGCGTCTCGAGTGTGGGGCGGCGCGCGCATCGCCAACGTCACGTGACCGGCAACGCCCTCATTATCTCTGGTGCATAGGAACAGTGCAACACACTTGTCTAGAGGCCCTTGAAGTGCTCGTCTAAAATATTAATCAGGTGCGATGAGTTCAAGGTTCAAGCCCTAATACTTCCTCAGCGAGAAGTCTTTATTTTAAATTAATTAAAATGATGATAAAAGGTTGTATTTTAACGTCCGATTTTGTAATAATAATTAAAATTTCGGACCAATTTCAAGTAACAGAAATTAAATGCTTTGGATTACACCTAGATAAGGGCCTAAAGTGTAAAGACCCGACATTTGGAAAAAGCGTAATCAACTTGATTAGAAAGTTGGGAAATACTAGCGCCTGCCAAGTCGGAAATCTAAATTATCCTTAGACAACAAGATCCTCATCTGCAACACAGTCTTCAAAGCCATACGGTATTCAGCAGCAAGCTCCAACACCAAAATTTTAGAAAGATTTAAGAGTAAAGTGCTACTTGTGATGCACCATACTTCGTGAGAAACTCAGACATGTTGAGTGACCTTAAAATTGATACGGTGATCACGAAGTATAGTGAAAAATACTGAGTTAAAAATAATGAGTTAATCCAGACAATGGTGCTAACATTCAAGGGCTCAATGTGACTTTCTTCACTCCTCGATTTACCTCATACATTTCTCTAATTAAGTAATTATTATCACAAGGAAGACTGAAAAACTAACTACTGTACAGTAAACCGACGGGTTTCTGTCTCATTACATTGTATCACATCTAATATTTGCTTATTGTTTGTATACAGATTGCTAAACGAAAATTAAATTATTTAAAAAAAATTCAGATTATTTTTAACAATTCCCAAAGTTAAAAAAAAACGTTTCGATCCTTATTTTTACCTTCTTCAGGTTACTGTCCTGTGAAGAAACGTTGACAAAAACCGCGTGTTAACATGAAACCCGAACATTGTACACATTTTAGTATTTTATAAATGAAACAATGTGTAAAGTGTTGGGGTATTCATGTTAACACGTAGTAAATCAATTTTTCTCCAGAGGATAGTAACTTGAAGAAGGTTCAAATAAGTAGCGAAACGTTTTTTTTCCTCTTCGGAAATTGTTAAAAATAAAGTATGAAATTTGTCGGAAATTTTACTTATTAAAATGATAAATCTCTATTGTTATCAGCAGTCACATCAATAACCCAAAACAGACCTGATAACAATACAGATAATCATAAAACAAACAAGATATCAAACATTATTTTAAATCAGTAGATAATTAAAACCTTACGCTTTGCCGATGATATTGTAGTATTAGGGGAATCAGAAGAAGACTTGGAAACCATTATAAATGGCATGAACGTGGTCCTGGAGGAAGAGTACAATAAGAGGATTAATACAGGGTAAACCAAGGTGATGGAGTGTAGTGGAATAACAAAGGCTGTTAGATTGGGAAGGGATTTTTTTGATGGAAGTTCTGCTACTTGGGCAGCGAAATAATTAGAGTCGCATAGCATATTAAGAAGTGTTGGCATGGAGTATGTCGTTATATGGGTTCTTAACAGAATAGGGGAAGGACGAACAATATGGTGGTCGTTGACCAAGAGAAGGAATATTTTAATAGCCCACATTTTAAGACATGAGGGTCTGCTAATTTTAGCATTGGATGGAAGTGTGTGGGGTAAGAACAGAACAGGCAGGACAAGGATGTAATACGCTAAGCAGATAGGGAGGATGTGGGATGTAATAATATGGGTGAAAGGGCTTGCGCAAGATTGGTTAGCATTGCGAGTTGCATCAGAGAAGTCTTAGGATTGAATACCACAACAACATTAACCTTAATAAATCGAGACTGATTTCAAACATTTGGTTACATGATTAGGTTATAAATTAAGTCACAATCTGTCATTTGAAATTCCTTATACAAAATATTCTCTATAAATGGTTTACCTCATTAAAAAGTGTCGTGCAGAACAATGTCAATTACAGGTAAGAAATGTGGGGAAAAAAAGGGATTTGTTGTAGCTTAGAAAGTTGCAATATACTGTCCATTCTTCTCTAAAGTGTAAAACCGTCATTATTTTGGAATTGGAAAGGAAAATGAAACTTGACAGAGGAGTTGACAAGGCAGTATAAGGAATACAACAGGCATGAGTTAACAGTTAGACAATAAGCGTAATATAAACGTAAAATGACAAATTTAAATATACAATTTACTAAGGAAGTATATTATTACTGAACCAAAAGAAGGACAATACATAAATAAATCTTGTTTATCGATTAATTTATACTAAATCACCTTAATTCCCCGTAGATGAGTGTCACAGCTAACATAATTTGTAATGTATGTTTGCAGTTTGTGTCCGTGGTCGTTGTGGTCGTCGTCTTGGCAGTGTCTTCCTTCTGTCTGCGCCTGCAAGTAGATCCTGCGTGGACTGCGGGAATCCTGCTGCTGCTACAGACAATCATTTCAGGTGAGCAGCAACAAGCAAGCGCAAGTACTTTCTTTACTTGCGCCGCCATCCAATACATGTATCGTTGAAGCAGCTGAAGTGAGGGTAATGCTATTCCATGTAAATATTTAGAGATGGTTTGAACCATGAAGCTCACTGCACTCATTTATTAATAAATTAGAAAATAATTATTTTTACCATGTGATTAAATTTTAATGAAGATGTACCTTTTTCTTCTCGTTACCAAATAATTTTGTAATTGGAAGTTTTATAAACAGGTGACACATTTTCTAAATTGACAAATATTAACCGATCTCAAATTGTTGTGGTATTCAGTCCAAAGACGGTTCTGATTCATACGCAAACCTTTTCATTTCCGCATAATTACCACATATTCCCTAATATGTTTAGCGTATTCCATCCTTGACCTCCCTCTTCTGTTCTTTCCCCACACACTTCCCTCTATTGCTAATTTTACAAGACCCTCATGTCTTAAAACGAAATCTATTAATCTATCCCTTCAAAGTCTCCTTGATTTCTGCATTATAAAATTCTCTTTTTTTCCCCCTATGTATAATTTTTCCATTCTTCTCATTTCCTTGTATTTTTCTACAGCTCCTCTTGTGCAGTGATTTTGTATCATTTTACGATACGCCTCATTTTTTTCTCTTTGCATTCTTCATCATACCATCCTCTTTTTTTTCTCACTTATTCGTTGTCTACCAGTAACTTCTTCCGCTGTGGAGGTTATAAGGTTTTTCAGTTCTGCCCATGTTG
This sequence comes from Eucriotettix oculatus, assembly GCA_034510155.1. Taxonomy (NCBI): domain Eukaryota; kingdom Metazoa; phylum Arthropoda; class Insecta; order Orthoptera; family Tetrigidae; genus Eucriotettix; species Eucriotettix oculatus. The sequence continues at coordinate 5,414,755 of CM067379.1, forward strand.
CTTTATCTATTTCCACTTCTTGCACACGGCTAATCAGCTTGCTGACATATTACTCTCTTATTTCTGATCTATTTAGTTGCTCTTTAGATCTCTCTCTCTCTCACTGACCTTTCTTTTAATTAAATTTATTGATCTCTACGCTCAACTGAACAGGTCCTTGAACTAGGGACGAAACTTTTTGTGTTCTGATTTAAGAGCATTAACGTTAATTTTATTTATAAATACAAGTCCGCTTAAGTACCCACTTTCCATGTATTGTGTAGGACATTGTTTTTGAGAATATAATAAAAGCAGGCAGGCATCAGCTATATGTACACTGAGCTGTGTGATGCCTGAAACTGCGGGCAAGTGACTTGGTCGGCAGCAGTTAAGGAAGGAAGGAAGAAGAGACTGGATCATTATCCATCCTCCCTTCACTCCTCGCCTCTAATGACACGCGGGGGCGGGACGGTTGCGGGGCGGATGCGTTTTCCCGTCCCGCGTGTTGCGGCGATAATTATCGATTTTATAAACTTAACTGGCATCATTGGTAAATTAAACATGTTGATTTCAAATTTACAATGCTAATTAATTAATTTCAACATGGGTTATTTCGAAATTTATTAAATAATATGTAAAAGCCTTACGCCCCTGATGACGACAGAAACAAAGTTGAAAGTCGCATCCATGCCAAGTGGTCCAGAAAAAAAAGGGAAATTGATTGCCCATCTTGTCAGAAAAAAATTAATATTACTTGGTGCTTTCCCTCGTGCTGTTGCAGTTCAAAACTAATTTTGTTTCGTTTATATCGTGTCTGGTTCATAAATGGCCGTCGCTTTTGTTGTCACCATTTTTCGCGTTCGCAGTTATCTGCGATTTTCTAAATTATTCAGATCTGTGTTGTTGCATTCTTTTCAAATACACTGTATCGTGTTCAGTACACTTCCACCTCTATTCACGTGCCTGATAATACTTTTCATGTGACACGAAGTTGTCCATTCCAATGAAGAAAATTGAATTTTCCTACGCTTATTTCTTCAAGAAGAAACAGTTTGCGAACGCTTAATATTTTTCGTGCTTTTACACATAACGGTGTAGTTACTTTATATATATATATTATCAGTGGTGACCATTTACTAATTACATCCTTTTACTACGGGACTTTTCAAAGTTTGAGTTACAACATGTCGGTATGTGATGACGATAAAAAAAACTGAAGTTCTACGTTTAATACGGTTTTGTGGTATCAAACAACAGTACAAATATCAAGTTTGAGATTTAACCCAAATTTGGTATAAGAAATACCAATATAATACTTTAATTTTTTAGACACGCCGAGCTAAGAAAACTGTTTTGATAGCAACATAATATATTATATAACTATTTGTCATAAATATTATTGCATTATTATGTAATATTTACTTCTAAAAGCGTAATGAAATACAGAAATAATAAAGGTAATAATATTATAAAATGACATTATTTCCCAGAATTAGATTAATATTACATTACCTATTAATTAATTCAAGACTGTAAATTATGTTTTAAGCAATAATTGGTTATTAATGTTGATTTAACAGTCCTGATATTTGATTGCGTCCGGTCACCATGATGACTTCAAAACGAGTTTGTTCCTTGAATATATTTTTTATCGGCACAAAAATTTTGCATTATTTTGTAGTGAACTACTTGGTTCTGGCGGATTGTAAACACTTTTTCGTTTTGATGACTGGTCTTCATAAATGCACGTAACAGTGCAATGTCAATGATGCAACTTGGTGAATTCACTTTCTGCTGACGATTATGCATTCTGACACACAGTTTCTGATTGCGTTACAAAACAATAAAATGATAGGTTTTTTTTGGAATCATCCAGATATGAATCATCCCGCACACGCTATAAAGCTGTGGACTATGAAAGCGTCGAGACAAAGCGGCAAAGAGACGAGAATTTGTGTTAGAGGCTGAATAATATTTGATACAATCATTTTCGTTTGCTGGGAAATATAAAATTCATTCTTCCATGATGTTGATTCCAGTTTCGCGATGGAGACACCGCGAATTCCTCCTGCTAAAGATAATAACGTTCGTCGCCTTCGGTGTCGTCCTCAGCAACTTCATCGCCGCTGGATGGAATGCTTTTTTATTGGTACGCCTGTGGAAAAATCAAAAACATTAGCATTTAAAGTCAGGAAAAAATGTTATCGTCCTTACTTTTTTTTTCAGATAATTTTCGTCGCAGCGTTCCTCGTTTTGTTTCTCCTTCCATGGAAACCTCGGGTGAGTACGCAAAAATGTTCTTCTGACACTAAACATTACATATTAAGCTGACAAAAGAAAATACAGTCCAGATGGTTAATTACATTTCGCTCTATCAAAGCAGTTCTTATAATGTACTTCTTGTTGTTGTGGTAGGATTAGTAGAGGGAAAACAAAAATGATAGAGTGTAGTTTGGGAAACAATGGAATAACAAGCGCTTTTATATTCATGCCATTTATTATGGTTTCCAAGTCTCCTTCTGACTCCCCTAATACTACAATATCGTCACCAAAGCGTAAAGTTTTTATTTCTTGTCCTTGTAGTTTGATTCCTTTTCCATATTCAGTTTTAGTTTGCTTCATTGCCTATGTAAGTTAAACAGCATGGACATCCTTGTCTTACTCCTTCCTTTTCTTCATTTTCTATTCTAATTACAGCTGACTCTCCTTTCTCGAAAATTTGTTCTAGTTCATATTATCAAACGCTTTTTCTAAACATACAAATGCCAAAAACGTAGGCCAGTTTTTTCGTATCCTGTCTTCTAAAATTAGTCGGAAAGTCACTATTGCTTCTCTTTACTCTACATTCTTCTTAAAACCAAATTTAACTCGCATTCTATTTGACGTTCCATTGTCCTATATACTATTTTCGATAAAAATGGCCACAATTTAATTTTTGGAAATTAAAGAGTTGTGACAGAAAATATATTGTCGCGAACAGTATTCATAGGTTCGGTATCCAAGTTTTAAACGTAGAATCGAGTTCTTAACTTCATTTTTTTTCCTGGGATAAACACAGCGTGGCCGTTTAGAGATGTATTTGTTGTGCAGATTGACCCCGACGCGGAGAGACGCCGCCGCTCCAAGTCTCCGATCTGGAAGTACGCCGAAAGAGTGGTCGGGAGCGAGGACGAAGACGAGGAATGCTACGACAGGAGGAATCCGCGAGGTTGCTCGCCACACCCCTACGTGAAAAAATCTGTCCACCACATGAAAACTGTCGAGGACTTGGGCAAAGTCCGTCTAGAGAGGGACCGCGACCTCTCTCCTGGAAGCGATCACGCCGCCAAGGTCAGGCGAGATCGTTATTCCCGCAGGGAGCTCGCCTCCAGGATAGGACAACGTCGACGTACGACGAGTGAACACGCCACGAGGGACAACGGACGTGATCGCTCTCCTAGGAGTGACGACACCACGCAGCTTGGACGAGATCTTGTCCAGACTGGTGAACACGCCACGAGGATAGGACGACATCGTCTTCTGACTAGTGAATACGGCACGAGGATAGGTCGAGAGCGTTTGCCGACGAGTGAACACGCTTCCAGGGTAGGTCGAGATCGTTTGCCGACGACCGAACACGCCTCCAGGATAGGTCGAGAGCGTTTGCCGACTATTGAGCACGCCTCCAGGATAGGTCGAGATCGTTTGCCGACTATTGAGCACGCCTCCAGGATAGGTCGAGAGCGTTTGCCGACGACCGAACACGCCTCCAGGATAGGTCGAGAGCGTTTGCCGACTATTGAGCACGCCTCCAGGATAGGTCGAGAGCGTTTGCCGACGACCGAACACGCCTCCAGGATAGGTCGAAAGCTTTCGCCGACTATTGAGCACGCCTCCAGGATGGGTCGAGAGCTTTCGCCGACTATTGAACACGCCTCCAGGATAGATCGAGAGCGTTTGCCGACGACCGAACACGCTTCCAGGATAGGTCGAGAGCTTTCGCCGACTATTGAGCACGCCTCCAGGATGGGTCGAGAGCTTTCGCCGACTATTGAACACGCCTCCAGGATAAATCGAGAGCGTTTGCCGACGACCGAACACGCTTCCAGGATAGGTCGAGAGCTTTCGCCGACTATTGAGCACGCCTCCAGGATGGGTCGAGATCGTATGCCGACGACTGAACACGCCACGAGGATTGGACACGATCCATCTCCTGGAAGTGAGGAAGCAACAAAAGAGAAAATACAAGATCTTCATCCTCAAAGTGACGAAGCCACGGAGGAGGAGAACGGTCCAGAACGTCCGGGGAATGAGGATGCCACGAAGGAAAGCGGACGTGATATGAGTGAAATTGCCGGTGGCAGGTCGTCACGACAAGGAAGCTGTGAGAGCCGAGCAGACTCTGTGAACGTTGAAGACGTCATCGGGCTGCTGCGGAAGATGTGGCACGAGGATGACTCGATGATCTTTAAGAAGACCTTCAGAGAATACTATAATTGGAGTATGCTCTCCAGCTCGAAGGAAGCTGAAGCACCTCCGAGGCAGAACAGTCCCAGTCAGGAGCAGGTCGGCGCGATACCAACATCTGTAATCCAGGTGGACGAGGCACCAACATCTGCAACCCACGTGAACAAGGCTCCAACATCAGCAACCCACGTGAACAAGGATCCAACATCAGCAACCCACGTGAACAAGGATCCAACATCAGCAACCCATGTGGACGAAGCACCATCAGCAACCCATGTGGACGAAGCACCAACATCTGTAATTCATGTGGACGAAGCACCAACATCTGTAATTCATGTGGACGAAGCACCAACATCTGCAATTCATGTGGACGGGGCACCAACATCAGCAACCCATGTGGACGAAGCACCAACATCTGTAATTCATGTGGACGAAGCACCAACATCTGCAATTCATGTGGACGGGGCACCAACATCAGCAACCCATGTGGACGAAGCACCAACATCTGTAATTCATGTGGACGAAGCACCAACATCTGTAATTCATGTGGACGAAGCACCAACATCTGTAATTCATGTGGACGGGGCACCAACATCTGCAATTCATGTGGATGGGGCACCAACATCTGCAATTCATGTGGACGGGGCACCAATATCTGCAATTCATGTGGATGGGGCACCAATATCTGCAATTCATGTGGATGGGGCACCAACATCTGCAATTCATGTGGACGAAGCACCAACATCTGTAATTCATGTGGACGAAGCACCAACATCTGCAATTCATGTGGACGGGGCACCAACATCTGTAATTCATGTGGACGAAGCACCAACATCTGTAATTCATGTGGACGAAGCACAAACATCTGCAATTCATGTGGACGAAGCACCATCATCTGCAATTCATGTGGACGGGGCACCAACATCTTCAGCAACGCAAGAGAACAGAGCACCAACATCCTCTGCAACACATGTGGACAAAGCGCCAACATCTTCTGCAACACATGTGGACAAAGCGGCAACATCTTCTGCAACACATGTGGACAAAGCACCAACATCTTATGCGACACATGTGGACAAAGCGCCAACATCTTATGCGACACATGTGGACAAAGCGCCAACATCTTATGCGACACATGTGGACAAAGCGCCAACATTTTCTGCAACACATGTGGACACAGCGCCAACATTTTTTGCAACACATGTGGACAAAGCGCCAACATCAATTGCGACACATGTAGACAATGCGCCAACATCTTATGCAACACATGTGGACAAAGCGCCAACATCTTATGCGACACATGTGGACAAAGCGCCAACATCTTATGCGACACATGTGGACAAAGCGCCAACATTTTCTGCAACACATGTGGACAAAGCGCCAACATTTTCTGCAACATATGTAGACAAAGCGCCAACATTTTCTGCAACAGATGTGGACACAGCGCCAACATTTTTTGCAACACATGTGGACAAAGCGCCAACATTTTTTGCAACACATGTGGACAAAGCGCCAACATCTTATGCGACACATGTGGACAAAGCGCCAACATTTTCTGCAACAGATGTGGACACAGCGCCAACATTTTTTGCAACACATGTGGACAAAGCGCCAACATTTTTTGCAACACATGTGGACAAAGCGCCAACATCTTATGCAACACATGTGGACAAAGTACCAACAACTTATGTAACGCAGGTGCACGAGGCGCCAACATCCGCACCGCAGGAAACCGTGCCTTCGCAGGCAGAAGTGCACCAGGCGATGCGGTTTGCTAATCGTGATACTGCCGAATGTCTCCAGAGGAACTTATTCCCCGGGCCAGGATGGAATCCCGGCCATATGTACGGCCTCATGGAAGCTGCATTCATGCAACAGCAGCAGCCCCTCCAGCAAACTCCGTTCACTGGTTGGTGCATGCAAAGTAAGGCGCCCGTGCAACCTGCGCAGCAGCAGGACTTTCCCATTCCTCCGGTACCCACACAACAACCACAACAACAACAGCAGCAAGCCCTATTCCCTAATCATCTTCAGGCGTTCATGCAGCAGCAGCAGCAAGCCTCATTCATGCAACAGCAGCAGCAAGTTCCGTACTTTGACATCGTCATTCAACCTCAGCCACCTCCGGTGTTCATGCAACAACCGCAGCAGCAGCAGCAAGCCCAGTACAACGAGTTCCCCGTTCATAATCAGGGGCAACATCTGCAGCAGCAAGGCCAGTACAGCGAGTTCCCCGTTCACAATCTGGGGCAACATCTGCAGCATCAAGCCCAGTACAACGAGTTCCCAGTTCACAATCTGGGGCAACATCTGCAGCAGCAAGCCCAGTACAACGAGTTCCCAGTTCGTAATCAGGGGCAACATCTGCAGCAGCAAGCCCTTTTCGGCGACTTTGCCGTAGAAACTGAAGCGCCGTCGGAGCCCATGGGCCAGCAGCAGGGTCAAGTGGGCCGCAGCAACTTCGCCATGCAAACTCTGAGCCCGACGCCATCTGCAGCGGTTTCGATTTGCAGAAGTCGAGTCTCCGGAACAGCGGAAGCTCATCGCCGCAGAACCAGGTCCATGACGATGCACGCAGCCAGCGCGGCGAGACGAACAGTCTCCGACGACGAAGACGAGGGCTACCTCGCGTTCAGGGAGGAGCCTCTGACGTACAAGAAGAAGAGGTACTCTCATTCAGATACGGAAGGCTTTGAAAATTATCGCGATGATTGTAATACGAGCAAGAGAGGGAGCCGTCAGGCGAAAGGCAAGAAGAAAACCTCGTCCAAAATGGCGCAACCGTCGCTGCCGGCTTCTGGGGACGAAAGCGGAGAGGAGGTGGTCCAAGTGGCGCGTAGGAGGACGCGTAGCGACAAGCAGAAGGTGACCTTCCGCCGCGACGCCAGAGTGATCCTCGTCAAGAGTAACGTGCCCGAAGCTTCAACGTCCACTTACTCCTGTGACGTGGAGGAGGCCAAAAGGAAGAGGAAAACCAAGGAATATCCGAGAGTGGTCCTCGTCAAGAGCAACGTGCCCGAAGCGACGGCGACTTCATCGCGTGAGGGGGAGGAGGCGAAGAGGAAGAGGAGGACCAAGGAAGATGTTAAAGGGATCCTGGTCAAGAGCAACGTGCCCGAAGCAACGACCAGCGGGGCGGAGGAGGCCAAAAGGAAGAGGAGGACCAAGGCAGACGCCAAGGCCGCGGCTGCAGAAGTGAGGCCGCGGAGAAAGGCTGGCAAGCCTGAGCGGCTGGATTGGTAGGCGAAGAGGTATGTGCATCTGGTTAATCCGCGTTCTTATCACTCTCTTTTGCACCTCGCTTTACAAAGTATCACGCGTCAAAATTAGTTCCATTTAGTGCTAAGACAGTTGAGTAATTGTTTCGTACCAAATACCGTAATTAAGTGGTTGATATGATATATCTATGGAGGCAATACGGATATCAACACCAAAATTTATCAAAGTGTAATTTAATATTTAGTAATTAATCACAAAACGTTTGATTAGATTACAATAAAAAAGCTTGCTATTAAAATTATTTTACGAAAAAGTGTCATTTGCGTACTGTTGGGGTAAGAGCAATGGCCGGGGCATGACAGTCCATCCAGTTACCGAAAAACTATTCTCCACATCCTGGACAATCTGACTTTCAGATTATCCTTTCATTGATGGTTCCTCCTATCACCTTCTTTTGTGTATCGTTTAATGGGTTGGTTTGATAACATTTCAGTCTTTGCCTCCCCTTTTCTCTTTAACGTTTGTTCTTTATCTTCAAATCCATTCTTAAATTATAGAGATTATTTTCGACTTCTTTGAAAGTCTTCTCATTTTATCTTCCTTTTCGTTCCAATTTAGGAAGCGGTGAAATGCAATGAATTCAGGCAACAGGTTTCTTGGAATTTAAGCTTTCCACGTTTAGAATGGATAAGTTTCCTTGTTGTAAAACTGTGGCAAGTGATCCGGATTTTTAATTTGGGTCGGAATTTAATTTGTTGGTCCTTAGATCCGTCTGAAATATGCTCTATTAAGTTAAGAAAGGAACATGATTTCATTATTTGTAAAGTGAAAATAAGCATTAAAAAAAGAACCGTGGAATAAAACGAGATAAAATGGCCATTGAAGAACAGAAGATGTTAGAGAGGCGAAGTTTAGGCCTGTGCAGTGCCTAAAACTGTAGCTAAATTGATTCATTGTTATGTGCCTCGAAATTCTTAGGTTTTAAACTCTAATTATTACATACAGAAGTAACAAGTATATTTTACTTCGTGAAATTCAAAAACAATAGCAGCAAATACGGTCAGCGTCTTCTCCTGCTCCTCTAGACGCTCTAAATTAGCGCCAAAAAGTTTCCGTAAAGTGCTGCCAACACTGAAAATTTCCCTCTCCTTACGCTATTGTAAGCTACGAATCATTTTGCTTAATCTGTCAAGTCGTATCTAGGGACTATTTGGATGACGGGAAGAGCGGGGGAATTGGATCATTACGGAATTTGGTCCATCAGCTTACAGCGGAATTAGAAAAATAAATTTAGCTGTTAGCAGTTTGGATCAAACTGTTAGAAATTAACATTTTCAAGAGAAAATTTCAATAAACACTTCACATTTGATGCCGGGAATTGCTCGATTAATACGCGTATTTCTTAGTAGTTATTGGCGTTTCCTCCTCTATTGTATCCTTCAAGTCCATACTACCAGTTTTTGATGCAATTTGAATTGAGAAAAAATTATAAATAATATAATCAATACAAATTCCGCCCGTAAGTGATGTGACTTTTCACTGGACCAGCGTGACGTGAAGTGACGTGACGTGTGTGAGTAGTGCTTTGTAGTACACTCTGAATTTGTTTTCAGCTTACTTGTACATCTTTATTTTTTGTTGTAGAAATGGAGACGAGGAAGTTCCGTGCCTTGGATCTGTCGAATCTTCACACACACGAAGAGACAGTGAGTAAATTTTAGACGCAGATTTTGTAATCAACGTATTCATTTAATTGTTTGTGATTTTATTTATTGGAACATGAATTAGTTTGTTGTTATTGTCGAAGGTGTATATTGTTTCAATCTGGTCCGCATCGGATTCAATATTAACTTTTTGTACCTAAAGTAATGTATATACAGTTAATTATCAATGTATTACTGATGCCCCTCAATAGATTTCAATTGTTAATTCTTCGTGTTGTCTTTGTATTATTTCCGTCTGTTTCTTCCTTCTCCCTTACGTATCCAACAATTTTGTCGTTTCCTTGGCAACAGTCTTTACTAACCAATTACCTTGGGATACCTTGGCAATTTATCCCCTCAATTTTACTGCTTCGTAAACCTAATAGGCTTACTTTTGGAAGCATTTATTGGGCAATGAGGAGTCTGAATCTGATTGAAGAGAGTCAACGTCATGTCCTGATCTGAGGAACGATCCCCGCGACACAATTGACAGATTGCACGTACCATGAAGCCATATGCGTTATGATGGATGTCTTCCTGGAAACAGTAAAACCAAGTCGCCTGGAGGCTGTTGACCGACCCAAACCCACGGAACACGACACCGGCCGTTTTACGACCGAGGCTTCCGTTCTCCTAATTGGATTCCCTCAGTCCCTCATCTCAAATTCTCTAAAAAACAGGAAAAAGGTACACACAGACTGCTGACATCTTCAAAAGGTTCCCTACCTTCTAGTCCCATAAAGAGCTGACGTCAGTTGGACCACCAGTTTGCTGCCTCTGTTTGGTAGCCGACAATGTTGACTTTGCGTCTAATTTTAGAAGACAGGATCAGAAAAGGCCTTTGATAAGTGAACTCGGACACACTATTAATGATTCTGAAGGGGACAGGAATAAAGTATTGAGAAGAGCTACCCATAAACCTCTACAGAAGGCAGTTAGCAGTAATTAGAATTGAAGGGCAAGAAAAGAAAGCAGAAATCCAGAAAGGAGTAAAGAAAGGATATCAGTGCTCTTTCATTTAAATATAGAACAGGCGATGAAAAAAATTTAAAACGGAATATGGAAAATGAATCCTACTGCAAGGAGATGAAATGAAAACCCAACGGTTTGCCGATGATTTTGTAGTATTAGAGGGAGTCAGACCAAGACTTGGAAACTATAATAAATGGCGTGAGCGTGGTCCTGGAGGAAGAGTTTCATATGAAGGTTAATAGAGGGAAAACCAAGGTAATGGAGTGTAGTAGTGGGGAAACAGTGGAATAACAAAGGCTGTTAGATTGGGAAGGGATATTTTGACGTAAGTTAAGGAATTCTGCTACTTGGGCAGCGTAATAACTAGAGTAGGATAGCAAGGAAGAGGAATTTACTTACGGGTAATATAAGTGCGAATATTAGGAAATCATTGCTAAAAATGTTGGTATAGAGGGGCGAAACGTGGACGGTAGGAGTTGCGGACAGGAATAAAATAATGACCCAAGGATGTGAATTAAATATAGTTTTTTGACTATAAGTTTAAAATAAGGCATGTAAAAAGACGGGCAATAAGTTAGCATATAATTATATTGCTATTTAATTAATATAAATGCGACGTTTCGTCTCCATTTCTAGACTTCTTCAGGCATACTATAAACATAACATTACAAAAGAGTAAATATTAGTTTTGTGGTTCAAAAGTTACAAATTAGTAAGTTTATAGAAGCCATATGTAATCTACTATTTATGGGTATGCAATGTATTGTATATGTTTTATATATAAAAACTTGGTTAAAAAATTACTAATTTAGAAATTTCTTAATTTGTGACTTTTTAACCTGTTTTATATATGAAAAATTGTAACATAGAAAGCTTATTTAATGTATTGTATTGTTATGTCTTGTAGTATGCCTGTTGAAGTCTCAAAAGGGAGACACGAAACTTCTCATTCGTAATAATTAAATAGCAATAAAAATATATGCTAATTGGCCGTCTTTTTATTTATTGAACGACTTATTTAATGAACCGTCATTCAACGCATTTAACTGAGAATTTTGACAGAAAATTTATAGGATTTGATGTAAAGCATTTCAGAAATCGTTTTTTAGCATATACTTCCTTACCTAATTAACGCTATTTTTGTGGTATTCAGTCCTAAGACTGGACTCGTCCATGTTAACCTACCTTGTGCAAGCTTTTTCATTTGTAGATATCGACGACATCCCTAATCTGCTTGGCGTATTCTTTCGTTGTCCTCCCTCTAATGCTAATTTTACAAGACCCTCATGTCTCTAAACGTTGCCTATTAATGTATCCCTTCAAAGTCCTCCATGTGATTCCATCCACTCATCTAATTCTCCAGTAGCACCACATTTCAAAGGTTTCTATCGTATCGCCCATGCCAATCTTCTTAGTGATATTATTTGTGGTATTATCAAAATAAAAGAATTTTCAAGTTTCAGAAAAATTTTAATATCAGAAGAATGCTTGTAAGTTGTCTAATTATTTCTAACTTTTTAGTTTGTTCCAAATTTTATTGTATTATCTGTTACATGGGTCGTTAATAATTTTTTTTCAGACGTTAATTGTTCGTATAACAGGACTTGACTGTTAATATATAATCTCATACAGCCTCCATAAGGTAACAAAAATAACAGATTCGAAATTATTAACATATCTTATATATCCTTATTCACCATTTTACCTAGAACAGTTTTTAATATAGTTAAAACTTATTAAATCCTGAACTATAACGACTGTATTCCCTTATTTAAATCTAAATTCTAAAGAAGGAAACCCTTTTGTCATATATATCTCTCAGTCTTTATTCATAAACAATTTTTTCGGCTTCTTTATCCCATAATGTCCGTTTGCCGTTTGCCCCACTTATATTGTAACACAACTCCATTAGTGTCACATGTAAAATCTGAATTTTACTTTTTAAAACATTTTATATTGTTTATTTTCGTTCAGAAATATATATTATATTATGAATATTATAAATGAGATGATTATGGATTAAAAAATCATAAAGCTTGTTATATTCTTTATGAATAAAGACTGTGAAATATAAATATACAAAAAAAGAGTTTCTTGTTTAGAAGTTTGATTCATAGCTACAATCACTACGTCAGCATTGTTACATTCACCATTATCTGTGGTTACAATTCTTATATTTATTTATAAATACATGTCGACCAATTATATTTATATTCATACAAGCACATGACTACCCATTAATGTTGTTAAAGGAATCAGCAAAAAGTAATAGGTATAAAATCATATTCCATAAATCCTTCAAGCTTCAAGGATGTGGAACGATTTTACATAGTTAGGTTGCTTCTTTATTAATATTAGAATATACTGTAACTATTCATTAATTTTTAACTTATAATAAGATTTTCTTAAGTTCTATACAGAAGACATACAATTTGTACCTTATATATAAAATTGATAAATATTTTTACATCCTATACTAAACAATTAGTGTTCTAGTAATGTTGTTTCATAATTATAAATATCTACCCTATGATACATTCAGCTCCATAAATTCTTCAACAGAGTAGAAGGAGTGGCCTTAGTAAGAACTTAGTGGATTTATTTTTAATTGTTTAATGGAGGTGGGAAGTTTATTAAATATGCTAATAGATGGCATTGTAATGTACACCCTTTTGTATTACGGTTAGAGACTTCCCTTCCTTCCTTTTTTGTGTGAATTGTTTTTACTTCTGGTATCAAAGTCATGTAATATATCTGAGTTTAGTGTGAAGAGGATACATGAGTGATTGAATATGCTGGCAGTTTTCTTGAAAAGTCCCCTACATGATGTGACATAATATTCTGACAGCCTTTTTTTGAATTTGAAATATTTTATCTTTCTTTCCCTGATGCATTGCCCCAGAATATTATAATTAAGAGGTTTCCTGTGTGTCAAGGGTAAGAGAGATGCTACATTATACTGTTTTTCCTTTTACATATTTTGATTATGCAAGTATGCTGTACTATATTTATTTGGAAATCAACCGCTGTCGTTTTACATTACATATTTAATTACTTATTTCAAGACGGTAGTGAAGAACTCCCAGAAATTTAGGACGAAACGTTGTGGGACGTGAATTTGTTAATAATTTTCTGGCGTTTAGTCTGCATATTCTAATTGTAGTTTAATTATCTTGAAGCAGGTAAAAGAGACAAGTTATATCCAGTGAGACATCCCCCCCTCCCCCCCCATAGTATTGTATGAATTGAAACAGCCCTTACTGTCAGTCCGTTTATCAGAATTTGCCCACGTTTCGTCTCCCATTTCTGAGACTCCCTCTGCAATTGTTTGATAAATGGGAATAAATAAAGTGACGATCAAGACTGTTTGAATTTATTTAAACACACTGTAGGTGTCTGAAGTGAAAAATATATATTCCAAAATTTATGTAAAAATATTCTTGAGGAAATAACTCACACAAAAATTAATAGTTTAGACCATTAAATGAGTTAAAATATTAAATATAGAAATATACTACGTTTCGTCTACATTTGAGGCATACTATAATGAAAATTGCAATGGATTACATTAGGTAATTTGTTATAAAAATTTTAAATACTAAATATGATTTTAAACTTAATCTGTTCATGGAACCAAAACTGCCAAAGAGAATGTTTTAACTCGTTAAATTAAACGAAAAAAAATTTCATCTGAATTGTAGGTTGAATAATACAATGACTACAAAATCAGCATTTAATATTACAGCTTCGTACAGTTTATTTAATTAATAAGAATGTACAAAGTTCATAATCCCTTGGGTAAATAAGATTTAAATATTCGGATAGTTCAAAAATGGAAAAATGATAAATATCTTTTCAAGCGTTAGTTCTGGTAATTAATTCATCCGATGGTTTAATGGTGTTAAATGCAGAGAATTTTTAGTTGAATTTATTTTGTATTGTGTGTTTGTGATTGTCTTGTGAGTTGTATATATATATGAGAGTGACGAGTGAAGGGAGGGAGGGAGGAATGGCCGGCAGCTCCTGACCTTAACACTTTGAATCACGTTGACAATGTCTCGGGCGTGACGTCACCGTTGCCCGAGAGCGACGCCAGCGCCCCGACGGCCGACAATGGAAAGGGGGAGGGAGGGGGGGCCGAAAATAGACCGTCAGGTCCTTCACTCGAGGGAGTTCAAGGATCTTCCCGTAGACGAGAGTGACCTTGTATAGAGGAACCCACGCCATAGTCGTCTAGGCATTCCTAAATAAATAACTTGTACTTGTTCACACGCGTGTAATGCACATGGGACTTGTCTCACATCCGCCACACGTGTCGACCAAATTTTATAGATTGAAATTTTGATTTTCATTTTACTCCCAAAAGTGAGGTTCGCACGTCAAAATTTATTGAAAATCGATAAAAAAAGGGGGTCGACGCTCTACGTCCGGCTCGCCATTATAATGAAAAATGATAAGTTAAATTCTTGATTTTTTTATTATAATTGAGACTGATGTAGATTTAGATAAACGACTTGTCGAATCTCTAAGAAAGGATATTTGACGAGTGACCGTCCTCCGTTGCTCGGTTACTAAATATTCACACATGTCACGCCGTTTATATTATAATAATTTAAATGTTTCAGAAATCTGTCTTCTAAATATTATAACACTATGTATTATTCTTACACTGTAATAATCAATGTGAAAATTAAGTTTGATATATCATTGGCATTAACGTGGTCCTGTAAGCTCATGGAGTGAATATAAAAGGCTGTTAGATTGAAAAGAGATATATTGAAGGAAGTTGAGGAATTGGGCAGCGTAATAACTGGGGGAAGAGAGGACAATATGGAGGGATGGATTAATAGGCGACGTTTGGTGACATGAGGCCAAGGATGGAAAACGCAAAGCAGATTAGGGGCATGCCAGAACAACATATATAGGAATATGTTTGGCAATGGTGGGGGGAAAGCGCGACGAGCCTTGTCTCTATTCCTATTGGCCGGCCGGAGGGTGAAGGGTAGGTGGGGTGACGGAGGGGCGGAGCCTTGACAGCCAGGGGGGTGGCAAGTACTAAGCATACTAAGGTCAAAGTTAAAACCATGAATTAATTGTATTCTATTACCTGAACAAGTCTCAACCTGACTAAGAGGCTGCCAGGTGACAACTTCTCAATACCTAATTGTGAAATCTTTGCAATATTTCAATGTTTGAGATTCTATCTCATTAATGTGCTTCGTTTTGTCCGTCAAACTGACAAAGATGGAAGATACGTCGTAATTATATTACTTTACTCCCCCCGGACAAAATAGACACAAAGCAACCGGCCGAAAGTTACAAATGGAATAATTTAATTTGAATACGTTTCATCGTCCAACTTTACGGACCTCCTCAGTTACTTAATTGAAATATTACTAAATTTCACGTTGCTGCTGCAACTTTTAATTAAAGAACGGTCGACGTTCCTACGACGAAATATTTTGAAATTAAATAACTCCAAATGTGTCTTTTGGTCGTTCTTTGTATTTTATTTACAACAATAATGGAGATAACGTAATTGCATTATTTATGAATCTGAATATATATTAATTTTATTGCTGTCCCTGACAAGGTGGCGGGAGGGCGATACGCATACAGTGCCGACAAAGGGCATTGCTCTCAGTGTTGAGACGACATTGTCGACAAGGATCAGAGCCGCCTATTATCAGCAGCTTCAAGGGAAAGTGCAAGAAGGCTTAAGAGGAATTTACCAAGTAATTGCTACAAATGTTGGTCTGGGTGCGAAACGTGGACGATTAGTAGCTGCGGAAAGGAAAAGAACAGAAGCCTTTGAAATATGGTTCTATATGAGAATGAGATGATGAGGTGGATAGGGCAACTAACCTGGAATTTCTAAACAGAATAGGGGGAGTTTGATGGGATAGATTTTTTTGATTTCTTAAATTCGTTTAATGTCATATGAACCGACGTGGTTATTAGTGACCAAGTTCACTTTGCTATTACTCCTGTATTTATAATAAATGCAGTATAATAATTTATGATGATTAAGACGGTACAAAACACACATAATGTTGAATAGGTTCAAGGTTTTAAATAATTTAATATGGGGTTTATAAATCTTGGGTCATTTGGGCAGTCCTTGTAGTCGTCCATGTTCTCTTCTTTTTTTTGTAGCATGTACACACATTCATTTATAAGGGATAGATTAATAGGCCATGTGGGTCTTGTAAAATTAGCATTAGAGGGAAGCCGAGGATGTATGAAAAGTCTTGCGCAGGATAGGCTCGCATGGAGGACTGAATACCGAGGACAAGAATGGCGTGCATTGTCGTGACGTAGGGGGTTCCCCCGCCCCCTCTCGTCCCCTCCCCTCCCCACCCTTCCCCTGGACGACGACGTCACGCAGCGTTTATAAGTGCGCATTCTAGAGACGGCAGCTGGCGCCTCGCCATGGCCGACGGCCCAAGCACCTCCTCGTCTGCGGTAAGTGCGCTGTGTGATGCTGCTGCAGCAG
This sequence comes from Eucriotettix oculatus, assembly GCA_034510155.1. Taxonomy (NCBI): domain Eukaryota; kingdom Metazoa; phylum Arthropoda; class Insecta; order Orthoptera; family Tetrigidae; genus Eucriotettix; species Eucriotettix oculatus. Next base: position 5,431,570 of record CM067379.1, read on the forward strand.
CGACGACGATCACTGTGCGTGTGCGAGTGCGTGCCTGTGTGTGCCTGGCTCTGTGTGTCGGGTGACGTGACGCAACAGACGCGCCGGATCAAGTTTCCGCTGCCGCCTAATTGTGTTGCTCGCCTTATCGAGTCTGCGAGTAGCTGGAGCAGCAGCAGTAGTAGTAGTGTGTGTGTGCGTGTGTGATGAAGCGCGCAGGTGAGTAGAGTAGCCTGCATATGCGGTCAATGAAAGCTATTTATAGTCTCTCTCCCTCTCCCTCTCTGGCTGCCCTCCGTTTACCACCTCGCGTGACGTCACGGCGGAGATTCTTGTGCGGCCGACGCACGTGGCTGCCACTCAAATGTCGCTTTTATCTCTCTCCCTCCCTCTCTCCTGCCGCCTTTACGGCCGTATTAAAAACTAACAGGCGTCTGTCTGTTTATATCTCTGGCGGGCGTGACGTCACAAGTGACGAGCCTGACAGCTGTGTGACGTCATCCGTCTCTATGCTCCCATCTCACCCCTTCCTACAAACAACTCCCAACTCAATTTTAAAATAATGCGGATAATTTAGTGTCGCGGGATTCGTCACTGATGGTCTTCAAATATCTACCTCAAATAATTGCACTGCTAGAAATTTAAATCTCAGTCAAAAAACACATGATTAAGGTATTTTGAAATCTGATAATGCTTTGTCTCATTTTTTAAAAACAACATTCAGTTGTTCGAAATAGATTTGATATCAAAAGGTTGTTTACAATGTTTTTGTAATAATTGCTGATGTTATTACACTTAATGATGTGTGTCAACTACAATTAAGGCACAAAATGAAAAATATTAGTTTATCTGACATTCAAATAAATATTAAATGAATTATAACTGTCATCGACAGCTAAATTTTATAAGTTTAAAACTATATATTTCATTTTTAAAAACTGGAACATCTTTTAGTATACCTGAAGAAGTCTCAAAAGAGAGACGAAACGTACTATAATCCGTTATTTAAATCAAATAAAAACTTACAAAGAGGCTGTTATAACTCATTTAATAAATGTATTTTATAAAGACTCTCCCTTTACTGATCACTGTCTGGGACTAGTTGTTGTTAGCCCTTAGCCCCGTGCTAAACTACTCTGTGCAAGCCTTTTCCCTTCTCCCTCTAATGCTAAGACTCTCATATCTAAGTCCACTCTTCTCCGTAAACACTGTATACTCATTCTCCTATAGCACCACATTTCTTTTCCTTTCTGCAACTCCTATCGTCGACACACTCCATACCAACATTTCCTAATATTGATGCCTTAACCATCCTACTGCATTCTTACAGCCTTTGTTATTCCACTGTTTGCTGTCCATCACCTTGCGTTTCCCTCCACTAAATTGACGATTTTTTGAAATTCTCATAATACTCATATTTTAGATAAGGAAGGGAATTTCTAAAATATTAGTTTATTTATTTATTGTAGTGGAGCTTAGATAGATCCCAAGTCTCAACTAAATACTTTTGAATGAAGTTGTCGGGTAATGTTGAATCTTGTGATTGAGTTTATATTTTGTTGTTTGGCGCCGCAGGACGTTTCTCTCCTCAGGTTGAATTAATCGAGTGATGACGTATCGCCGCTTTGTTGAGCTCTGTGTTTGTTTACAGGAGAAATTTCTCTCCAGCTGCAAAGAGAAACCTATCAACTCTCAGAGAACGTAAAATACAGAGTTACAACTTCATATAGATTTCAGCGCGGCAGTAAACCTTTTAACTGCGGTTATTAACTCTGTCGCCCTCTGGACGAGTTTCAGTGTTGCACTCTGCTGGGCGACGTTTCGGTGCCTTGCTTCTCACTCTGTCCTTTAGCAGCGCGTCTCGAGGTTTACTTCTCCACTTTCCCAAATAAACAGCTGTGAAATGTTAAGGTCGCTTACAATGTCATCTTGCCAGTCCTTATTGGAGCTGCAGCCCTGCTCACAGGTGCGATGCTTCCTCGGCTCCTTCTTGTTTCATTTGGAGGCTTGTTGCAGTTTCCTTGGTGTGGACGACTTGGTGAGGTGAATTATCAGCTGCTGAGTGCGCGCATCCTCAGATAGAGGAGAGGACAAGTACACGCTCTCCAAATAAACCTTCCCTTATTAATAAAACGTAGAAAATATCGTCAATGAATTTTATATTTATGATTTTCAACCGCTACAAGGAAAGCTTTGTCCCACTCAGTCTCCAAGAGTTAGCAGAGGCCCACTAATTAATTCATGTAAATTAACTGTGATTTTGTACATTTTCGATGCATTTACAGTGTATGAGATGACCTTGAAGTCTGTGCCGTGGTGTTGCAGATGAACAGACTGAACACGTTCGGTTGCCCGCCGATGCCCGCCTTCACCCTGAGGAGGAGGAGGAAGGTCCTGAGCGAGGAGGTGAGCGACTCCGACTCCCTGGGCAACTTCAACCCCTACGGCACGGTGACGGTCCACGTGAGCCTCGGCGAGACGCCGGCCAAGAAGAAGCGGAGGCGGCGTCGTCGGCGGGGGCGGCTGATGGCGTCGTGCCCCTGCTGCGGCTTCCAGCGCATGGAGGTGGTGCCCGGCCTCTGGTACAGGCTGGAGGGCCTCAAGCAGGCGTGGCACTGGATCGGCAACCCTCTGCAGGCGTGGTCCGTGCTCGCGCCCCTCACGGCCGTGCCTCTGGACGCCGCCTCCAGGCCCACGGCGCCGCCCCCGCTGCCGCTGCTGCACATGGCCGTCTTCCCCGCCGCCGTCTACCGCCGCATGGTCAGGGACGCCAACCGCGTCCTCTGCATGGCCGTCGCGCCGCCCCCGCACTCCATCGGCGCCTGGTACAGCATCGACGACGACGACGACAAGGGCGACGCCGCGGCGGCCGTGGACGTCACCATCAGCAGGTCCTCGAGCTGCGACCCCTGGTACACGGCGCCCCCAGGCGCGGGCAGCGGCGACGACGACGGTCGCTGGATCTGGTTCCCCGTGCCGCCGCAGCAGCAGCATCCCGCGACGGCCGTCAGCCTCCAGGAGGAGGAGGAGGAGCCTCTGGTGCTGGGCCGCTGGATGACGGAGACCTTGAGGAGCGCCGAGCACTGAAGGGTGGTCAATCCTATTATATTGTGATATGTACATATATTCATTCAAGAAACAAAATAGTACAAATTACCAAAAAAATGGCGACAAGGAGAGAGAAGGAGAATCATTTGCTTTTATAAATATTTATGTTGTTATTTGCTTCCTACTAATATTCACCACTTGAAAGAACATGGCCCAGAGGAGGCGCTTGAATCTCTCCTAACAACTATTATGTGATATATATACTTTTTTTCCTAGTAAATAAGAAAAACTAAAGAGAGAAAGGCTTCGGAATTTTTTTAATCTAAAATATATTACAATAATTGTAAGAACAAAAATTCAAAAAAAAATATTTTTTTGCTATCTGTATGACTTTTATAATACTTTATGTGATGAGAAGAAATAAAAGCTGTTTTGATGTGAGATGTTGTTGTACTTTATAATAATACTCACGAAGCTAATAAGATGCAGTCAGTCTTGTACCTCGAATACTCATACAAGATTAATTAATTTAAATTAGTCCGTATTTGTAACATATTAACTCCCGTCATGCCGAGGAAATTATCTGTGGCAATAAGAACATCTCTGGAAACAGGAAAGTCGTTGATTGATTGGTTTAACCTTGTGGAAGATAAAACGTTATAATGTTTGGTAGCTATATATATATATATGTTCATTAGGAAAGATTTGCCAACTTGAAGGTTGAAAATATCAACGTTATAATATTGATGTAAGTTTTTTTCTTCTTTTTATTATAAAAGCTTATTATTAATATTGCACTAAAATAAATAATATCCCCGCTATTCATTTAAATTATCTTTGCGAAGGTTGCCTAACCTAATCACTGCATAGTTTAGTGACTTTAAAATTTACAATAAATAAAAAGACGGTCAACGAGTCAGGCATATAAATTTATCCCTATTTATTCTAAAGCTACGTTTCTTCTCATGACTTTTTCTTTATTCTAACTTAATCATTATAAAATTTATTTAAGAAGAGGGCGATGACTTGAAGCTCTTCAAATTAATCCTCGATCGTCCAAACTCTTCAAATTCCTTCGCCCTCCCTCCCCCTAACACTGGCGCGACCAATAAATAACCGCGCCTGATGTTAAGCAAAAATTATGGAAATAGTAAAATCTAAATAACACATTCCTTCCTCACCTTGCTGCTTTTCTTTTCCGTCGTCGTTCCCAGACTCTTCATAATGGGGGAATTTCCCCAACTTGTGAAGGGAACTTTCATCTTCTTTTCCAATTCTTAGTCAAGATATGACGTCACCAACTTTCACAGGCATGGTTAAGTACATTAAAGTAATTATATCATGTGACTTTACACAAAGACCGGCCAGAAATGAAACAATTTAATTTGAAAACGTTTCGTCCCCCAGACTCAGGACGTTGCAGGACCAACAGAAAATTTCTGTAATATTGCTCAGAAACGGGCTGGGGTGGGGTTTTGTGTGTGTGGGGGTGGGGCGAAACTAAAAGGGAACCACTCGGTGATAGGAGGAAAAAGGACTAGACTTAGGGGGGGCGGCACTGTAGGGGAGCGGCGGCTGACTAGACCCAAATTATATCTTCTCTAAAAATGACCATAATTACAAAATAAAGGAAAGGGACCGGAAAATGGATGTGGGAAAATTTATTCCTTCGTTAAGAGAGGAGCGACAAGGGACTGCAAGGCTACTGTACTGGAGCCTTTCCTTAACAATATAAATATGATCTTTTTCTGTAATTTATCTTTGTACTTAATTTACTAAACATGTTCTAATGTTATTATACTGCCACCGGGCAAATGTAGTCATGTGAAATACAATACAATATACCTGAGGACGAAACGTTTTATAATTAAATTGTTTCTGACTTTTTTCCAGTTTATATATATACATATATTTAAATATTCCTCCTTCCGCTTGTGGTTATCTCACCCTCAACCCCTAAGATTTTCCGGTTTTTTTTAAAAAAATATGTAGCTCAGCAGGATCCATCCCTAATATGTGGTATTTTAAACGGTATAAGAAGAGGTTTTCCCGGCGCCAGGCTGACGGACGGGAGACTTGCCTGTATAAAGGTTCTTTGTGCTGAAGGAACATTCAGCCTTCAAAATTTCCGAAGGACACTGTTTTCCTGTGTCGTGGGAAATTTTTCCCGTGCTGAACGAAGACCTCACGATGATTGGCGGAACAAACATCACACGAGATAGCGTTTTCCCTTGGAGAAGGGGATGCACGTACGTACGACTTGAACTGGGAGGCACGACGTTGACAAGGCGAAGAGACAGAGTAGGAGAATGTTTCTAGAGGGCGCGGTGGTAGAGAAGGCGAGGTGGAAGGGAAGAGGAAGCTGCAGAGTTGAAAGTGAGGTGTGACTTGTACTTTAGTGAGAAGGTATTGATATCAAGGAAGGCAAGAAGGGAAAACTGGGTTTTCCTCAATCACCGGAGTACCAGGTTCATTCCACTTTCCACCAGCAGAGAGAAAAACCGAAAGTGCAGGCCGCCTTGTAACCTGCACCAAGTCTCCAATGAAGATAAAACAGACTGCTGCACGTGGTTACCCCAAACAGTAATTAATCCCCATTTTTAAAATTCGTCCCCTTGAATTAATTTATCTTTCGTAACATCGCACAGGACCCCTTTTCAAAGTGACTTTTTTGTTACAAAATAAAATTATTTTATCATATCCTACAGCGCAAGTAATTTCATCAAATAATTAAATTAATAAAAACCCCTATAATGATTTACAAAGTCTACCCAGGCGTTTAGATTTGTATAAAAAAATTACAAACAATCCTAAAAATAGAAGATCAGGGAGGAAAAATATGGATCCCGGCCATTTTAAGCCGCTGGTCCGCGCCCATTTTGTCTACACATTCGTTGCCAACTGCGAAATTTCTAATGAATAGCCACACTGTCAGAAAAAAAAGAAGAAATGATAATGAAAAGATAAGTGAAAATTATTATTTTTCAGGGACTGGAAAAAGTTGGGAAGTGGAACCAAAGACAATTTTTCCGCTTCCAGATTTATTTTTATAAATACATTTCACACAGTAACAATTACAATTTTTTTGGTTTGTTTGTTTAGTACACTGCTTGTCCGCAAAGTTAACGACAATAATTTTTAAAATTTCTTCAATGAAATCTGACATTTTTGTTTACTCATTTCAAAAAACCCAAATCTGTTTTCGTTAATCATGTTGAGTACAGTAACTAAGTAGATACTAATTTCTAGTCAAACAGAGGGATGAGAAAAGCTCTGACGCTCACAGTCACGTGCGTCTTCAAACAACTAACCATTTGATTACTCTTACTGGGGGAAAAGGGGGTAAATTGATAACAAACTTATTATAAATACAAAAAAATAACATATAAACCATTAAATATAGTGTATGAAATGCAGATAAAAAAATTGGAAACGGTCAAAATTTTATGACAAGATTTTTATACATTTTTTTTACCTTACCAAAGATCTGAATTTGTGCATAAAAAAATGGAATGCCACAAGGTTACATTCTAGTGCAAACTACAACAATGATAACTACTTACTTGTTACAATAATACTTTTTTGGTTAAAGATCCTACTAACAAAAACCATTACATTTTATAAGCAAAGGGGATGTGGGGGGAAAAAGGGATGATCAACAATAAAATAAAAAAGGAACAAAATACCATACGATAACAAATTCAATACTTGAAAAAAAAATCAGTCTGTGAGTGAAGATTGGAGTATTTTTTTTTCATTCTCCATCTCACTCACCCTTTCCAGAATTACTATTTATAATTCAATTTTATAAATAAAAAAAATCAGTCTTAATTGTGTTTAAAATTAATTTCCCCCTCAGAAAGAGGACTGAAACGACGTGAAAAAAATAATTTATCTCAAATTTGAATTAAAAAGATTTTAAGTAACATTGAGGGTGAGGTGTCGGAAGGGGGACAATTTTTTATATTTCATAATCACAAATAACAATAAAAAAATTACTAGAAACACGATTCTGTGTTATCACAAATATTATACGAATAACATAACATGGAAATAACAATTATTATTTTTTTGTAAAAACAATTCATTACTAAATTACCGGTACACATGTGTAATAATAATAATAATAGTAGATGCATTATCTGGATTTCTTTTTTTTTCCCTGGCAACATCATCCCAGTTATCAGAGAAAAACAACACAACAATGGGGTCACAAATTTGACCAAAATATAACAACAATGATTATTATGATAGATTTCCTTTCACGGATCTATGAGGTAAGTTACTTGTATGGGTTCATGGTATGCGGGACGGGGGCGGGGGGGAGAGGTTATTGTTACAAATGTAACTAATACTACTTTTTAAACTATAAGGAATGTATATATTTTTTTCTAGCTACACACTCAAAAAACTTAAAAAGAAAATTTTCATTAAAACATTCAGAATGTTTATTATCAACAAATCTTATCTCCCGATTATAGAAACAACCCGGATGTAATAAAAACCCTTATTAAAATTATCCTGGGACAAGGCACTAGTTGGTGTCATTACGAATTACCAACGACTAGTTAGCATCAAAAACAAATCCTCATTAAATGCTACAAAAAATGAAATATTACTAAACAACCCCTAATCATACGAAAGGAAAGAAATAATAATAATAATAATAATATAGATGAATGGAAAGGTTTTCCTCCGAAGACGAGGAAGAAAAGTAAATATTAAAAAAAAACTTACAGATTAATAATGGAATGGTCAGCCATTAAGTTTTTTTTACGTTGGAAGATTAAACATTTAAATTTACAGATTTGCCTTAAATGCAGTAAAGCAAACAAAAACTATCTTAGTCCTAGCAAAAACAAAGTTCACTGCTAATAGGGGGAAAAATTCCCTTGAAAACAAATAATTAAGTTTTATAACGTGTAAATTTAATTATGAGATGTGAAGACCTTAAAAAAGGGTAAAAAATATTATAATCTAGGGTAATACTGTGATAAATGCACAAACTACTATAAATTATTTTTTGATTACAATATTTCTAAGTAGAATGATCACCGTAAAATATTATAAAATAGGAGATAAACTTATACAAAGAATATATATATATGAAGTGCAAAAACAAACTAGTATCGAATTACTTTAAAAATAATATTCATAAAACTATCCAACACCATGAATCAAACAAGAAATAAAGTAACCTAGCCAAGGATACAGGAAGATAATAAATAAAAAGAGAAACAAAATAATATTCATAAAACTATCCAACACCATGAATCAAACAAGAAATAAAGTAACCTAGCCAAGGATACAGGAAGATAATAAATAAAAAGAGAAACAAAATGGGTCTGCTTTTGTACCTTGAGGAACCCCAAACGGTCACTAAAATAATACACGATTATAAACAGTTGGAAAATGCAATGGCGGCAAAGAAGCACAACTTGAAAACGGCCCAGGAGGTTGGACACACTCAAAAATAAACAACACGATAGCTGTTAAATGCTACAAAAAAAACCATGATATCACTCATGTACAAACATAGGAATTGTTAACAACCAAATATCACCCTCGTCAAGAGGGAAGGAAAAGGAAACTACTAACTATATATCAACTATTTGAAGTTATCATAACTAGAAGAAGGTACTCATAATTTATAATGCTTACATTTGATAAAAGGAAACAAAGAACCATACAACTTATAAGATTATATATAAAAAAAATATAATATCCTTATGACAACTCAGAGAAGAAAGATTCTCAAACTGTCGACTTTGATGGATTAATGATGAAGTTCTTCACCGATTGATGAAGGTAAAAAAAAACTAAAGTTGAGAGGGATATAGCACGGAAAAATTGAACTATAAGTAGAATATTACACAAGGGGAAAAACTTTTACTGACAAATATCTGTAACTCTAGTTTATAATAAAATTTATTACAGATAGAGGGAGGCGAAGCAACTACAAATGGAGGTAGAAAAGGCCAGGAACCCCGAGAAAAATATCATTTCATGAAACAGCAATAAACTCACAATCTTCTCAAGAGCGACAAAAGTAAAATTTTAAAATTAAATCTCTCACATAAAGTAGAGAACTAGAATTTAAGAGTTTTAGTTAATATTAATTCAAAACCAAAAATGTTTACAGTTTTCCCATAAAAATGGCTTAGAAATACTCTACTGCAGTGAGGGAATTATGAGGAATTAGTGAGTCTGAAGAATAAGTTAGAAGGGCAAACATGTCCTGAGGATGACGACGACTCTTGCAGGCAGTAAGTAACGTCAGGTCCAAACTAAATAATACTTAGATGTAGAAACTGAAATCAGAGCCTGTAAGAATATGTGTGAAAAGAAGTACGTGAAGCAGAAAAGGGTGGGGGGAATAATAGGGAATAATGGAGGAAGGTATTGAAACATTGAGAAGTTGAGTTGGTTGAACCAGAGGAACAGAATTGAGGGAGAGAACTGTTGTTACATCATCAAGACTGGAACGGGAAATAATCCTCCAATAAGTAACAGAGAAAAGGAAGGAGCAAGAAATGGAATAATTATTTCCCAAATGGATAACAGAAACCTCAATTACCATAACATAATGAATATAAATTGTAACAAATGTATCAACTATTATCTATATGTTACAGGATTTTTTTTGAGATTAAAATACACCTATATAAAACGTTAATTGCCTATGAGTATTAAAGGTAAATACGGGAATTATCACAGTGAAAGAGAAATATATGGGGAAATTTGTTTCCTGTCATCCCATAAAATACAGAGGAAGTTTCCCATTTGAACGTTCCGAAACACTTTTACCCCGCAAAGTTACTTCCTGACAGGGTAACAAACATTCCCATATATTGGGGGAAAGAGGGAAGAAGGAAACAAGTGTAATTTTGTCTATCAACAACAACAAAAAAAATTCAAAAACTAAAACTGGGAGAACGTTACGAAAAAAGTAAATAAGGAAACCTCGTGTACGAAAGCCACTTTTGCCTTCGACGAGGGAAGCAGGAGAGGAACGCCGCGACGCTCAACCAGAGGAATTCTCGTGCAAGGGAACCTGAAAAAAAAATGTAAGAATACCAAATTAGACTTGTCCACAAGGCTGATAAAACGACATTCTCAATTAATTATAATTAAATTAAAAAGAAAACAAGAAAAGTCGACCTTATGATTCACTAATATGATTATTTCTTTTCCTTTCCTGAGGACAATCTAAAGGAAAAGAGGAGACGATGAAAACAGACTCTAAAGTAATTAGATTAGTAAAGGGATTATTCGTGAACGCGAGAGAGAACCGAACGTGGCGTGGGAGAAACTAATATAGAGTTAAAGACGTGAAGAAATCAGGAGGCAGATGTTGGAGGAAGCCAAGTGCGGCAAGAAGAAAGATTGACATGAACAGAATCGGCGTAGCAGCAAAGACGAAAAGATACGGAGAACGAGGAAGAGACACCGAAAAAGTAAAGAGCAAGTGAAGAGTAGATAGGAGGAAAATGGCGACGAAGGGGCAGACAAATTGAGAGGAAAGAATAGAGAGGGATTCGTTGAATGTATAGGAGGAAATGAATGTCCAGGAGATGGGGGGAGGAGGAATAGGCAATACGGAAGCCGAAAGCGTGATTTGCAGAGCATGAAAGCCATGGCGACAAGGGAAAGTGATGCTGCAGAACAAAAGTTGGCCACAGTCATATTGTAATAAAGGACACGGAAATAATATCGAGGACGAGGAAGAATAATGAGGAAGTGAAGGGTATATATATAAATCGGAAGGAGTGGTGAGGAAGTGGTGTGGAGTTTGTTGGAAACTATGAATTGGCAGACAGGAAGAGATAAGTAAAGAGGACTGCGATGAAGGTAGAAAGTGAATGCAACTCACGGCCGCCTGCTGGTCCTCGTCGCCCGCAGCTGCTGCAGGTTCTGGCGTCGACTCCCTCTCCGGGGTCATCCAAGGACGGTGAATGCCGCCGCTGGTCCGCCGTGACGTCACACCTTCAGCGCCCGTCCACATCACGTCGCCCTCGTTGCCATTTCTTTCCCTGCGCCAACCTCGCAAGCCGCGTTTCTGGAACCATCCTGACGTTCTGGTGCATTTCTTGGGCGGCGAGGCTGACGACGTCTGCGCAACCTCGGCGTCTTGCTTCGTCTGGTCCGTCGCCTTGGCTTGGTCGCCCTCCAGAGGCCGAGGGCAGGCTTCGCCTTTGCGCACCAGCGCCACGGGGGCCGAGTCCTCCTTGCAGACGTTCGCCATCTTCTTGCCGCCCAGCAGAGGGCGCGGAGTCGCCGCCCCGCGGCTGGAGGCGTGACGGTCGTAGTGCCAGGGCGACGCCGGAGGATTGCCGACGGCCGCCGGTCTCATGGAGGTGGGGCAAGGTCCGCAGATTCCCAGGCCCAGGTTGCGCGCCTCTGACCAGGACCGAGCCTCGAGGTACTGAGGCCGCGACCACGGGTCCGCCCCGCAGAGTCCGTCCTGGCGGGGGCAGGGGGCGGCAGCCGCCTCCGGGAACCTGCGCCTCTGCTGCTGCTGCTGGTCGTAAGCAGGACGTGTCTGCGGAGGTTTGCTCTCCCCGGATTTCCCTCTCGGCCTCCGCCCCTGTTGCTGCCGGCCGTAGATGGGCCGCGGCCTCGCGGGTGGTGGAGGCCCTCCCAAGGCGTACACCTGCCCCCCGTAAGCCACGCCCTGAGGCACGTAGCCGTGAGGGTCGAAACACGGAACGCCCCTGTCCTCGGGGAAGTGAGTCGCTTGACTCGGGTCCCAGCCGTGTCCCGGGTCCACTTCTTGCTGCACCTGACTGTAGTACCCCGGCGCTTCCACGTGGTAAGTCGTCTCGGTTTCGGCGCCCTTGGTCCAGTACAAGTTGGTGAAGTGCTGGTAGACGGCCTCGTTGCCGGAGCTCTGGTAGTACCGAGGGTCAGGCTCGTACGTTTCGCAGTAGGGTTGCACGATGAAGGCGTGCGAAGGTATCTCGATGGCGTATTCCGGATGCTGGTAGACTGCGCCGGGCGCGATCACGAAGGGCTGGCTGGTCGCGTAGACGGCGTTGGAGGGTTCGGCGACGTAAGCAGCCACCACGGGCACCTCGGGCTGGCTGTAGTGATACGCGTCACACACCCCGGGGTCCAGGTCAACTTGGCTCCCGGCGTAAGACTCGCCGAGTGGCTCTGCGACGGGGACAACCATCACGGGGGGCAGCCTGGCTTCAGCGTCCTCGCTGTGCTCCGTCAGGTGCTGCGGTCTGACGCGAGCCGTGGGGACCGCCGCGGCGGCTTCGCTGGACGACGGCTGCTGAGCTGCCTGGCTGGGCAGATCCACGTCTTCCACGACGAGGGACCTCGGGGTCTCGGTGTCCTCCTGAGTCTCGCGCAGGTACTGGGCGATGCTGGCCAGAGTGCGGCCCTCCAGCATGGACAGGTTGGGCTCGCCCTCGGAGGAACAACCCTCCTCGTCCGACGGCTCTTCGAGGTGGTGCACCACCTGCGCCACCGACGTTCCGTCCCTCAGCGTCTGCAGCTGCACCGTCCTGACGCCGCCGCCGCCGCCCCGCTGGTTCTCGTTGGGCGGCGTCAGGTTGACGGTGGCGGTCACCTCCTGCTTCTGGCCTCTGGTGTCCGTGAAGGTGTACAGCCCCACGTAGCGAGTCATCTTGAGCTCGCCGCGCGCGATCTGGTCGGCCAGCGATCTCACCATTTGAGAGTACTCGGGGGCGCCGCCCGCCTCCTCCGTGGACGACGAAGGGTTGTAAGACATGGTCATGGAAATTTCTTCGACCTCGCTGGCCCTGCACGGGGGCTGCGCGCGTTGGCCCTCGGTCTCCCGCTGGCAGGACTCGCAGGGGCAGTGCAGGCGTCTGCCGTTGTGGGCCGTGGCGCTGTCATCGTGGGCCTCCGCGGGGGGCTCGGGGGTGGGGGTGTTGTCAGCGGCGGCAGCAGCAGCGGCGGCGCCATCGCTCTGAGGAGGAGGAGGAGCGGCAGCAGCAGCAGCACTGGAGGCCAACTCGTCGGATCTGGAGGCGACTCTCTCCGACCTCTGCCTCTCCCTGAGCGCCACGAACCTTGGGGGCGTCGGGGGCCGGTTGTTGTACTGACCATCGTGGTGAGCGTTGCGGCACTCCTCCACTCGCCTGTACCTGCGACGGTTCTTCAAGTAATTATCAAAGTCCTTGACGGTGGCCGGAGGAGTCTCCTTCTCCTTGCCATCGTCGCGCCTCGCGCTCGAACCATCTTTCCGCTTCTTCTCTTCGTCCGCCGGCTGCTTCTTGTCTCCGGAATCTCTATTGTGGTTCTGTGGAATAGAATAGAAAATTACAATGAAAGATGATGTTTCCACACATGTCGCAAATATAAGCCATCAACACTTAATCGATGGCTTCTCCCGGTGAAAGAAGATGGCGTTGAGCCGCTGCGGGTACAAAAATATGAATAACACGATTTGTGGTCCTTGTTTTCACCAAATTTGGACCCCAAAGACGTTCTACTCCCTTATTACCCTGTTATGGAAGGAAGATTTAGCAAAATCCGTTCTTTCTTGAATTTCGACCTGTATAACTGTTGCTAATTTTAGAGTAATGAGACATCGGTTCATCCGTCTAAGCCTTTCTGAACATTTTTTTAATTTCTTCTTGTGGTGTTTAACCTGCCCTGCCCAAGCCTTCTCGTGTTTCTACATAGCTACGACACCCCGCGCCATCCCTAATCTGCTTAGCCTATTCTACCCTAGCCTCCCCTCTTCTGTTATAACCCCTCCCCCACACACTAATTTTCTTGTTTTCAGATGACTGAAGGTGGATGGACATTGCTCTTACAGCTGAACTAAGTTTCTTAAGGAATTGATTAATCTGATCATCAGTCCAATTTAATTTATTATTTACTAAGAGACCTAAGAAAATACGAATAAAGCAAAACCCCACCTTTTATTTTATTTTTTTGTATCCAAGAAATGTTTTAATTTCTGCATCATATAGGAAAGATACCAAGAAACGTTGCCCCTCGAATGACCGTACAGCGAGACTGCACTGCGCTGGTCACATGGAGACCATGAGAGGACATCATCAGGCCTCCACTCAGGATAAGGAAGGGGGAGATCAAAGGCCCCAGGGATAGATAGACGACGTCAACACAGAGGCATCAGCCCTTGACATGGAAGAGACTACTAGAGGAGTTGTCCACCTGAAGAAGATGTACTTAGCTGTGCACAAGTTTACAAGGCCATCTTCAATAGTCCGGCTGTCTCTGGGGCCAACGCGGAAACCCCTCTGAAAGGACCAACTTTGATCTCACGTCAAATCAGCTCTAGCGGTCTGAAACTTGGTTTATCCTCACAATTTAAACCCCAGAATCTAGTGGTATGATAAAAAAAGAACTAGTACAACTGGCCGTCCAAAGTCACCACAATCCGTATATCGAGACTGCACTGGACTGATATGAAGAGGATGAGAGTATATTCATCAAGCCTCCACTCTGTCCACTCAGACAGAATAAGGAGGAGATCAAAAAAGGTCCTGAGGATACACGACGTCAACACAGACGCTCGAAGAATAGAAGTAAGAAGATGGTGGATATCAGCCCTGGACATGGATGGAAGAGACTACTAGAGCAGTTGTCCACCTGATTATGATGATGATGATGTACTTTGGTTCCACAAGTTCCAAGGCCATCTTCATTTAGTCCGGCTGTTCTGCCCTCTTGCAAAATATCGTGGCGCTGTTGATGGTGACTAATTCACCTCCAGAGTCAGGTCAAAAAATTTTTCCGCAGCACAAGTTCGTGATGGCTTTTTGGGCAGTGACCTTGGACTGCATTCCTTCATCTGGGGGCTACAAGTTGTCCGGATGAGCCACGTTTTGCGCTTATCTGAATTGGCATGAGATCAAAGTTGACCCCTTTCAGCGGGTGAACAGGGTGAGAGGTTCACCTGGGGGTCTACAGTTACAAAATGTCATGAAAATTTGGAGATGGTCGAGTGGAGAGCCTCTGGAATGGTCCACGATCAGGACAATGGTGTGATGTTTAAAATAAATTACCGAACCACTATTTCTCAAAAGAGAGAGAGAGGGAGGAGGAGAGAGACGGAGGAGAAGAGAGAGAGAGGATGGGGGGGGGATATTTTTGACGGTAGCTTAATGCAGTGTCTCCAGTTATGAGCAATTTGCGCGTAGTAATAATATTAGTAGACTGACAAAAGAACGCATTACTTTGCCTGCAGACGGGAGTTAAGTGGCCAGGCTTTACGACTCTGCTGCTTTTATGTGCGTGTCCCATGGCTGCGTTTCCATACAACCTCTCAATCCCTCTCTCTCCCTCCCGCCCTCCCTCCAACCATGGTGAAAAGTCTGCAGCAGTTCTGCACTGGCGACCCTTGCAAGTAGATCAGGACACAGAAATTACGGCACTGCACATGATTTTATTATCGGCCACTCACAACAACAGACATGAAATAAGTAGCGAAAAAAAGATGGCGCCACATCAGTGAGAAGTCCACCCTGCAAGGACACAGGACAACCATGACAAACCAGGAGAGAAAGAAGCAAATTAAAAACTAGAGAAAATAATGATCGGATAATGATTTTCCCGTTGTGTATATTCCGGATAAACAGTTCTTGGGTTTCCACCCTGGGTTAAATTAAACTTCAGCCACTTGCACGTGAGAAACATGGCAGGGTTTCCTGTCTGAAACTCCTATCATCCTTATCATTTACGTGATAAAAAGAGCATTGTAATCATAATTAATAAAATATAATTTTAAGTTTTCATAAAAATTAAAAACTGATTTAAAACCAAGCTGACTTTTTTTTTCTTCCATTTCTGTACAAGGGAAATTACAATCAGCCATTTGATACAATAAATTCCTTGAAGACATTTTATTTTTATTAAAGATGGAAGGTTTTCCCGGTGTATATTCTGAATAAACAATTCTTGGGTTATTTTATTTTTGTCACCGTCAGGTAAAGGTTACATAAGTTGCCATCTTGATTAAAAACTGCTGAGGATGGATGTTTTGCTAAATGTTAATTTAACTACACTCTTCACATAGCCATCTCCTATGAAACCTCCTCACCTCTCTCCCTCACCTCCGATTTCCAACCTCTCACTCCAATCAGCGCTCAGTAACCTAGAGCAATGGTCCAAACAATGGCGAATCAGTATCAATAACCATCCCATTCATTCACCCTAACAAAAACCTCCCTCCTCCGCAAATTCATCGCTATCTAACACAATTCATTAATCCCTACAAAAACGGAAACCACCCACGTACCTACCTCGGAATCATGTTTGACTCAAAACTATCCCCTGGAAACCTCACATTAATTTTCTCCTCTCCAAAATAAACCAAAAATTCAGAACTCTATATATATCCCCCTCCCCCCCTCCTAAACAGAAAATCCATCCCCTGTCTCCTCCACCAGCAGCACCATGTACCTCTCCTCCATTATACAACCCACCTGGTCCTATGCCAAAACCCATTCAATCGAAATTCAAACCCAAACAAAACACAATACTACGCACCATCACAAACTCTCCCTGGCTGGTACCTAAGAAATTCCGTCATCCACCATAAAAACATCAAAATTCCCAATGTAAACTCAGTAGTAATCTCCAAATCCATAACAAACCTAATCAAAAGCGCGCAACTCAACCACCACCCAAATCCATGACAATCCTCCTCCACACGCTCCCCTAGCCTCAAAAGAAAACTTCCGATTGACCTCATCCTTCCTTCCTTCCCCCTGATCATCACCCTAACCCACTACTCTACCATCATCATGTCACATCCTCATTAATCCTCCATAAATCAGTTCTCTACCTGTCAATCCTCACCCACCTCAGGTACTCGCAAAAATAAATAAACACAACCAATTCTCCTAAAGTAGGTTAATTAAATGAATTAACCTATCTTCACGTTATCATGTTAATTATATACCATTTTTAATATTGTATATATACTGTATCGTTATACAGTCCTAACTGATGATAATCTGTATGATAAAAGTCTTTAAAATAATAATAAAAAAAATGTGACCAAATTCAATCATATTATGTAAGTAATAGTTAATTGAAAACATTTAAACCATAAAAAAACAGTTCAAAAAATTATATAAAAAAACAAATACTTGTTAGCTTTTTAAACCACAGGAGCTTTTCAAATGCAATGTTTGACTAATCTAGTGTCACTGCTGCATAAAGATTTTTATTACAGGTGATTAAGGACAAGCTCCTGTATTTAAAAAACAAATAAAAATTTGGTTTTTATCGCTTTAAATTGTTTTTTAATTACCAACTGATGAATACAGTCTTGCGTTAGCGAGCGTCGAATTATCATCAAACCTAAGTGATATATATTTATTTTTTTATTTTGATAATATAAAATAAGGGTGGCTAATACCATTTGTCCTTTGGCACTCAACTTGATACAATGGAGTGTGGGTTTAGTCATTTATCACCTACCGAATTCTTTTGACATCCGGTGACGTCAGCCGCATCAACTGCTTCCTTTCATTTCCTCTCCTCTGAGTCACACCAAAGGTTTGTCACGCCAAAACATTCCACGAAACGTATTATCAATACCGACAGTCGGGAAAATAAAATCTCAAGGAAAAACGAATTCAGTCGCTTCATTTAAAAAACTTATAAACTCAAAAAGTTAAAAAAAAAATTCTTCCTGTACTAACAATTTAATTATTAGGAAAACTTTAAATTCCCTATAGATGTAGAATATCCTGAAGTTTTTTTATAAAAATTAATTATTAAAATCATTGAAATGTCAAGGGGTTACAGTTAGTTGTTCACCTGACATTAAATGCACGGAACAGTCAGTACGTCTAATACAATTTATCACGATTTTGAAAACGTTTCTTCTCGTTTACAGAGACTTGAACAAGGTAGATGCTAAAATAATTTAGAAATAGTCCTCTTTTTTTTTTGTTAACATGTGCTTGATGATAATCCCAGCAAAGGAGACGAAACGTCGCCAGCTAAATTATGATAAAATGACCTGACAAGTAACGCCGTTTCACTTCATTTGATAAAAAAATGTCATTTTCAGATATAACAATACGAAGTATGTAACTTACAATGACTTTGAAATGTGTGGTGCTGCTACGGGAGAATGAGATGGGGAGGATAGGGTAACTATCCAGGAAGTTCTAAGCACAATAAGAGAAGGGAGAACAATAATGGAGGACGTTGACCAAGAGAAGGGATAGGATAAGATAAGATATGAGGATTAATAGAGGGAAAAACCAACCAAGTGATGGATAGTAGTATGGGAAACAGCGGAATAACAAAGGCTGTTAGATTGGGGAAGTGATGTTTTGAAGGAATTCTGCTACTTGGGAAGCAGCGTAATAACTAGAGTAGGATAGCACAGGATAGCAAGGTAATATAAGTGTGAATATGAGGAAATCATTGCTGAAAAATGTTGGTATAATAGAGCGTGGCGTTATAGTGGGGGCGAAACGTGGACGGTAGGAGTTGGGGAAAGGTAAAAGAATAGAAGCATTAGAAATGTGGTGCTGTAGGAGAACGAATTGGATGGATAAAATCACTGACGAGGGAGTTATTAAAACAGAATAGGGAGGGGCAGAGCGAACAATGCGGAGGGCTTTGAAGCATTGTGGTGTGAAACGCGGACGGTAGGATTTGCAGGACGGAAAAATAACGCAAGCTTTTGAAATGTGGTCCTATAAGAGAAAAAGATAGGTGGATAGGGAAACTAACCAGAGGCAGTTATAAGCTGAATAGGGGGAAAAGAGAAAACAATGGGGAGAATTTTGAAATGATAGATTAATAGGCCACGTTTTAAGACATGAATGCCTTAACATTAGAGGCAAGCGAACAGAAGAGGGAAGCGGAGGATGTAATACCGTAAGTAGATTACGGAATGTGCTAGCCATGTGGAAATGAAAAGGCTTGCGCAAGATTGGTTAGAATGGAGGGTTGAGCATCAGACCAGTCTCAACAACAACTTATATACAGAAAAATAAAATACTAATAAATGAAATAACCAAGTGCCCAGAAAGCAATTTAACACACGACGTTTCGTTCCTGTTTGGGAACTTCACATATGACTAGACACAAGAATAACAACAAAAAAATCATTTAATACAATTGTGTGAATATAAAGTAATGAAAAATATGTTTGTGAAAAATGACAGACAATTATTAGACATAAGAAAATATGTTTTTCAGTGATTAAAATACGTTTCGGTACCTGTTTGTACCTTCTTCAGGTTGTAATTTGACTAAAAAGCTATGTCTTTTATACTTAAATAATCATACCCTTCTTATAAACCATTAAATGACTATTACAGAATTGATTTCTTTAGATTTAATTAGTAACAACGTCGCGACATCTGCATCAGTATTGTTGTACTTCGCATGTGATTCTATTGTTATGTTCCGATACTGTTGTGGAAAGTAAAAACCCCTGAAGCGTATGTTTTGAAAACATAAATTAGAAGTTAAAATCTTCTATTAATTTAACTAACAATAATAATTAATTAACTTAGACAAAATTTATAATTATAAAAAATTTAATAACTAATTATAAACAATTTAAATTAATTATTAATAAATAAATTTCTAATTTTATTGAAAAATATATTTATATATACAGGACAAATCTTGACCTTAGTATACTTTAAATATTTCATATTAAATTCATGAATGGCACTTTTATGAAATAAATTAATTAAATAATTAATAAGCTAAAAGCGTATGTTTTGAAAACATAAATTAGAAGTTAAAATCTTCTATTAATTTAACTAATTTCTAATTAAATTTGATGAATAATGTCTGTAAAATGTCATTAATTGATTGACGTTATATAAAAAACTTTGGAAATATTGCCCTTATTAGTCGAGTCACGAGCTGAAGAAAGTTCGAAAATATTCAGAAACGTCGTTGACATTTTCTGCATTAGGATTTTTTTTGTACAATTATTGTCTGTTAGTGGACATAGAAATAATTCCACGTTATATTTGTATTGAATCCGAGAGAAAAATACTTTTTCTCATTTAACCTTCGTTTTATTAACTTAATATCAAAATGACTAAAAATAGCAGAAATTTATTGAACAAAAACCTTTATTTACACTGATAACCTGAGTATTTGGACTTTCTTAAGTTTGTTGTTACTTGACTTTGAAGTTCAGGTTTTTTAAAGTTTTTAAAATCATGTACTTTAATAAAAAAAACTTTTTAGCCAAGTCATAACGATTTTTAATTTAATGAATTGGTTTCAAAAAAAATAATTCATAAAATATATTAAGAAAAAACGGTAAATAAAAGTGTATGTACCTTAAATTCAATTTTGAAAAAACGTGCAATTAAAATAATTCCCCATAATTTAAAAATGTCAAGGAAAAATATAGATTTTTAAATTTTATATTTGTTGGCAGCAAAACAAAAAGGCAGACAGCCTACAATTTAAAAATCTATATATTTTTTTGTCATTTATGAATTATGGAGCGTTATTAATATATAAATATTTAATGTCTGAGCGATTAATAATAAATTGTAGAGACCAGTGTTTTATATCATCAAAAAATACTGTGGAAACAAAATAAATATTTCATGATTTTAGATGCAACGTTTCTTCCTCAATTTGGGGGACTTCCTCACACGCAATAAATTTTTCCCATATGTTAACTACAGACAAAAAAATTTATAACAACTTATCAGTTTAGATTGATAATTTAATTTTGTAATATGTCGTAAATTTTTTTGTGGTCAGTAGTTAACAACAAAAGAAATTTGATTGCGTACGTTCTTACCCCGAAGAAGTTCCAATATTGTGGACGAAACGTTGTATATAATACCTTGCATGTGCTGTTTGAATGTCTGTCTACCTGTGTAAATTATAAACATCAGGTCCATTTAAATATTTAAAATAAGTTTTCAAAATAAAAAAAAACTAATGCAACGTTTCCTTCCTTATTGGAACTTCTTCAGGTGCACCAAATGAACACGACAGTTTCTGTCTGGACTCTATGAATAAGATTCGTTTACTGTGATTTTATGTAATTTCGGTTACAATGTCAGTGAGAATTAGTATTATTTTAAAAGTACATCATATTACAGGAAATAAAATATATTAAGTCAATACCAAAACTGTTCAGCTATTCTCAAATATGGAATGAAACGTTGTGTTAATTTTTATTAAATTGTTTATAAATATTAATTGATTTAAATGTTATTTGATGAACGTAACTATTAAAAATACATATTCATGAAAGGGAATATTTATTATAAATAAAGTAATTAAATTATCTGACTTGTCATTTATAAGTATAAACACAAGGAATGGGCAAAAGTCATAAATGAAATAATTTTATTAGAAAACGTTTCGTCCCCCCCACAATATTGGGACTTCCTCAGTTCTTTCTTTAATTAAATTATAAAGAAAAATTTACAACTTCCTGCTGCAACATTCAGGTCTAACATCACGAGCGACATGAAATTTTTATCATAGTTTAACGAATCGGTTTCAAATAAATTTATTTCAATAACCGAGTTAAATCAGCCTCTTTTGTCCGTTTTTTAAATCTAAAAATCTTACATTTGTGACTTTTGACTTATTTGTGTTTTATTTAGAATATTATTATTATTGCATCATTTTCTGAAAGATTAAAATGCTTTTAATATTAATAATATTATTTTAGTCTCCTGCACACAAGAACTCTGCCATTTTTACCTTTCCAAAAAATCCTACGCCTTATGTAATCAATATATTGTACTAATATAAGATCAACTGTGACCGGAAATAATTTGATTAAATAATATATAATTTACAAGAATAATAAAATACAAAACGTTCCATAGATAATTTTCCTTTTGGAGTTCTAAAAAAAAGGTCAGTAAGATTTCCAAAATTTTATAATTGCATGTTGAGGCTTAAAAATGATGACAATAATAATTGTTTTGAATTTCGAAATTTAAATATTTATTATTGACATGATGAAAAGTTGGCTGCGTTTTATTATTAAAGCATAAATTTTAATCTTATCAATCCTCTTATTTAATAAAACTGCTTGTGATATGATTTGAGTCTTGTTAACCCTATTAATAATAGATTGGATAACACTTAACTTCAACTACCATATATTAGTAGTAATTAAGAACTGACTTCCAGAACATTGTTCATTATAATTTTAAATCTATATCTCACACAAATTACTAGGTCTAAAATATTTCCTATTTACATATAAATTAACCATTTCAAAACACAAGCAAGCAAGTAAAGAAAAATAGAGAACTCTTACAACAAAGTAAAATTTAATAAAACTGATGTGAAAAAGCAAAAAAAACAATTCATTTTTCTCTATTTTTTTTGTACTATTGTAGAAAAAAAAGGGTTTTGAATATCAACGTTTAATAAACTTCCTGAAGACATCAGATAGCTATAGCCACTTAATATTCTCTGTTCGTGACTTTGTGGAAAATATTTGTATTTATTAATGAACCTGTTGTAGATAACTATCATCAGTCTTCCAAATCAATAAACAAACATGATTATAATGAATGGAAAATTTAATTTTAATAATTTGATGTAGGAAAATAATTAGGTGATAACATATTGTAGAATAGAAAATCATTTAAAGGCTAGTTTTTTTTAATTAAATTAAAAATTTAACGACCAGATACAGGGCAGAGTTTTTTTTATTTAGTTCATTGGACGTTTCGGTGCATATTCGCAACCTTCTTCAGGTTAAACACTTTGTATCTGGTCGTATTTCAATCAACAACTTATTATAAATGATTCTGATGTAAAATAAGTTAATGATTGGTCATAATTAGGTACAAAATAATGTAATATCTCCAATCATTTTCGCACCCCTTAAAGGTTTTTTTATCAGGATTTATGGAAGGTTTTTTCTATTTTTTGTATATATTACAGTTCCTTTATCATAACCACAAATTATTATGAATTAGCATATTGTATTAATAAAGTTACATTTGAAAATCACTCAGACAACGTTTCAGCCCTTCATTTGGACCCATGACATGATTAATTAATTTCTAACTTCCAGTTACATTTCAAAATGGGGAAAATTATGTAATGTAACGAATAAAAAGACAAAAAAAAGCTGTAAGGTGTGATTTGTGTGTTGATATATTAAATATGATTTGGCTACTTTATGAAAGAAATGTTGAATGTAGGAATCTTTTCTTTTCATAAAGAACTTGAAATTGGAAATTCTTGGCTTAAAAAAATAGTAAATCTATTTTGAAAGGCTGTAATGTGAGTTATTTCGACATACATTGTGTTTAAATTAACAACAACAAAAAAACATAAGTGTATTTACCCTCTTTTGTCAGTTTTTTATTTTATTAAATATTGAACTATATTACGTTTCGTCTCTCATTTTAGACTTTTGTAATTTTCATTATAGTATACCTGAAGAAGTCTCAAATGAGAGACGAAACGTAATATAGTCCAATATTTAATAAAATAAAAACTGACAAAGAGACTGTTACAACTCATTTAATGTAAATTTAATTTCAGATAAGCTATTTGCATATGTGTATTTATTATGACATTGACATAATGTGGATTACAGAATCTTAAACAGACGTGAGTGATGGAAATTCAGTGTTTGAGAGACAAGAAACATAAAAAGTGACTTGTGTTGACATGAAAAAGTTGATAACTACATTTTTTTTGAGTAAAAAAAATTATCAAAATACGACATTCATGTAACTTGAGAGTTGTAAGTATAAATGCAATAAGGAGAATAAGAAAACTACACAAATAAATAAAATAATCAATACAGTGTTACATTTCCTACAATTCAATAAAATTTCAAATTGTAGTTTAGAGTTTACCAATTTCTTGGAAATATTGAACCATGTTCTGAATTTCATGTGAACTAAAATTTCCATAATTTACTAGTCTAAAGTACTTTAAAAGTGACATCATTGATTATAAAGCTCAACAAAAGTTTTAACCAATGAAATTTTATACTAGAAAATAGCCACAATTTGCCCAAACTTAAGATGTTAAATTGAGACAAGCCTCAAAGAATTATAAATAATATAATGAGATTAATCTGACTTGATATATGAATGGCTAAACGTTTGAAATTGAATAATTTTAGGGATGGTTTGTGACCTTTGGCCATTCATTGTATTTTCGCACACAAGTAAAATTACTTTTAAGTGAGGACTAGGTTGATGGTTATTATATTTTCTTTATTTCCTCCTCTGATGGGTAAAAGTTTCTTATAAAGGTTGAAATGTTACTTTAAATGTGTTTGGGAAGGGAAAGAAATGTGTTTAAGGGCGTGTCATCTGCATTGGTTTAGGTGATATGTAAAAGAAATTGAAGTTATAATAATTAATTAATTAAAAAAACCAAACTTGAATTTCATGATGGATAATAAAATATTCATTTCCTGTGAAGCGATCCTAATTTAGATTTTCCTTACACTTCTAATACTTCAACTCATCTGATAAAGAGATTTGTGTAAGAGCAAACACCGTTGGTAAATTTGAAATATTTTGCCTATTTTCCTCGCACAATTGCCTGTTGTTTGAAAGCTCAACAATAAGAACTTTGTAACGAACCTTCGCGGTGGAATGAACTGATCCACTAAGGTAACAGACAAAATTCCGATGTCGTATATGCAAAATTTGGCGTTTAATAAATTATAACAGATCTAGGTCAATGTAAGAAACGGATTAAGTGGTTTTTTGGGGAAAGTTTAATCCCTGTTCTACAATCCAAAGCGTGGGCAATTGCTCAATATTAACTTTTTCGTGATTCAGACATCCCATAACCTAAAAGTCTCTAAGGGATATCAGTGTTATTAGTAATCAATATAAAAAATTAGTCGTTCGTGAAGGTAATTTCTTAATTACTCACTATCGTCTCCCCACCCTGTCCCTCCCGCCCAATTGTAAAGGCTTCAACTGCGTAAATTGCGATACCCGAGCATCAGTGCCTGTGAAATATAGTTTCCTGGTAGCAGCACGATGGTGGTTAATTAGACATTACTTACATCCCGCGGGCGCCTCACCATGGCGGCGGCGACGACGACGACGACGGTAACGACAGAGGGCAGCAGGCAGCAACTCAGGAAGTCAGGCTGACGGAGAAACCAATCAACCACGGGCGGCAGTCGCACTGGATGGAAGGGCGGGCAAACGGCAGTCACGGCGGAGGAGGAGGAGGAGAAGTCACTGCGCACGCGCGCCAGCGTCTCTCCCCTCCCGCGAGGGGCGACAGCCAATGGCAAGCCGCCTTCCCCTCCCCGCTCCCTACGTCACTCCCCCTCCCCAGTCCAACCCTCCTCCTCGGGCTACGTCACCGCTGGTCAGTTCAGTTGGCCGTCCAGTCGCTGCGGAAGACGATCGCTCCAGGTAAGTCAACTGGACCACGGCTCGTAATTCCTCTTCTCTCCATTAGGAGTCCTCCCGAGGCATTGGTTGATTTTTCAACAATGCGGTTCGTCTCCACGAGAATCCTGTTGTGTCCACACGGGTGACGTCATTTCTGCCAAATGCCAGGTTTTACTTGCTTCTGTGCTCCAATTACCAGGCTGCAAATCTCAACAAATTATGTAAAAATTATTTAATCACCCTCTTCGCCACTATTTTTAATAATTTAAATGTTAAATATTACGACGTTTTCGTCTCTCATTTCAGGTGAAAATTTAGCTATACATGTAAACACAACGAGAGACGAAACGTCGTAATATTTAATTTTTTTTAAAATGTCAAAATAATTTTAATATTCAAATTATAAAAATACTGACAAAATAATTTAAATATTAAATTTTACGACGTTTCATCCCTCACTTCAGGGAAAAAAAAGAGCTGTACATGTAATGCGAGACGCAGCTTCGTAATATTAAATTTATAAAAATACTGACAAAAAGGCTGGTTAAATCATTTATTATATGGTAAATACAAAGAAGTCAGCACATAAATATATCACTATTTATTCAAAATCGACGTTTCGTCCCCCTTTTTGAGTCATCCTCAGGCGTAAAATTTAGCAATTCATCATATTCACTCCTCGACTTCCCTCAGCCGAAAAGATTATTGAATGTACGTGTGAAGAATTTAGTGTCGCGGATCATCCTTTTAATTTTCCATGCGCTCGAGACTTTTTACATTTCTACATAGCTGCCACATCCTCCCTAACCTGCTTAGCGAATTCCATCCTTGACCTTCCTCTTCTGTTCTTACCCCCACACACACACTTCCCTCTAACGCTAATTTTACAAGACCCCCGTGTCTTAAAACGTGGCCTATTAATCCGTCCCTTCTCTTGGTCAACGTCATCCTCCATATTGTCCGCTCTTCCCCTCCTATTCTCTTATAAACTTCCTCGTTTGTGATTCTATCCACCTCATCATCTCATTCCCCTATAGCACCACATTTCAGAGGCTTCTATTCTTTCCCTTTCCCCCAACTCCTATCGTCAACGTTTCGCACCCCATATAACGCCACGCTCCATACAAACATTTTTAGTAAATTCCTCTTTTTAGCGAAATGATTCCTTGCTATCCTGTTGCTATCCTACTCTAGTTATTACGCTGCTTCCCAAGTAGCGGAATTCCTCAACTTCCTTCAAAATATCCCTTCCCCCAACCGAACAGCCTTCGTTATTCCACTGTTTCCCATACTACATACACTCCATCACCCTTGGTTTTCCCCCTATTAATCCTCATATTGAATTCTTTCTCCATGACCTCGATCGTGCCACTTATTATCGTCTCCAAGTCTTCTTCTAATCCCCTGATATTAGAATATCATCGGCAAACCGTAGGGCTTTTATTTTTTGCCCTTGCAGAATGATTTCCTTTCCATATTCATTTTTAACTTTTTTCATTTCCTTAGTTTTTCCCCTCTATAAATCCTCATTTTGTACTCTTCCTCCATGACCACCTTTATGCATTTTATAATGGTTTCCTAGTCTTCTTCTGACTGCCCTATTACTACAATATCATCGGCTAAGGGTAGGGTTTTTATTTCTTCTCCTTGCAGTATGATTCTTTGTCCGTATTCAGTTTTATCTTGCTTCATCGCCTGCTCTATATATATATATATTCTATTCTTTTCCTTTCTGCAACTCCTACCATCCATGTTTCGCACCCATACAAACGTTTTTAATAATGATTTCCTAATATTCACACTTATATTACCCGTAAATAAATTCCTCTTCCTTGCTATCCTACTCTAGTAGCAGAATTCCTTAACTTCCTTCAAAATATCCCTTCCCAATCTAACAACATTCGCTATTCCGCCGTTTCCCAAACTACACTCCCATCACCTTGGTTTTCCCCTCTATTAATCCTCATGTTGTACTCTTCCTCCAGGTACAGCTCACGTTCATGCCTTTCCAAGTCTTCTTCTGGCTCCCCTAATACCACAAGACCGTAGGGGTTTTACTGTTTGTCCTTGTATTTTGATCCCCTTTTCCATAATCATTTTTAACTTTCTTCATCGCCCGTTCTACGTATAAGTTAAAGATCATGGACATCCTTGTCTCACTCGTTTTCTTTTCTTACCCTTCAATTCTAATTACTGCTGAGTGCTTTCTGTAAGAAACATGAATTAATAGAGATGAGGGAGAGCAATATGGAGGACTTTGAAGGCCACCCTTTGAGACAAGAGGGTAGTGATGAGAAGAGGGAGGCAGATTATGGAGGATGTGGGATGTGGAATAGGTTAGCAAGGATGAGAACAGTCTAAGGACTCAACACTACAACCACAACAGGTAAGAAAAAGATTATTGCAATGCTATGTTTGGATGTGAAACATGGTCAAGTGGGAAATATAGAAAGGGATAGTATAGAGTCATGAATGTGGGGGAGGGGGAGGGAGAGAGAAATATGGAGAATATATGAAGGAAGAGCAAGTAGGGGAAGTCGGTTCGTAACGGGATATTTCTTGTTTAAGGATTATTTGTATAATTGTGGAAATAGAAAAATCACTTTATCTACGTGTAAAATGAGTTTATTATATTAATTAATTAATCAATCTACTTAAGACTATGAAAATTTAAATTGAACAGAAACCTTCCCAGGGGTGATCACTACAACTCTATCAAAGTTTCATCTCAGTCGGGTAAACGGTATAGGACAAATCAAAGAAGCAGACGTTAATTTTTATCTACATAATGGCCTCAATTTATGTGAACGTGTGAATTCCCCTCTCTCCCTCCCCTCCCCACCCCACCCCTTACAATTAATTTAGAATTTCAATTCCCCTTGAAAACGTTTCGCAAAATTTAGCAGCAGCTTGTAACCACGGCCATCAGAAAATTTCATTTAAAATTGAATCTCTCGCCACCCACAGCTTCACTCTACCGGAAAGCCATGATTCGTTTCTTTTTAAATAAAAAGTAGGTAATTAAAAGAAATTAGTGTTTGTCCTCCTTTCTCCTTTTAAAATCTTCCGACACAAACATCTGCCCTGTAGCTATTAACAAGCTGAAGCCGGGGGACAGAGATTTCTAAAGTTGGCAGCAGTTAATGCCACGGAAATCAAAGGGAGCGCGAAATTAAGGTTAAATATTTTTTTAAATTAGAGCTTGTTGCAGTCAGGAGTCGCCTAATTATAACACGAAATTAAACTTCAACACAGGTTCTCTCTGCCTCTTTATTTCTGCCTTCCTCTATCTCTATGGTCCACTCTATCTATGTCCGTCTCTCTATCTCTATGATTCTCTCTTTCTCTATCTCTTGTTCTCTCTTTCTCTGCCTCTCTATCTGTTGTTCTCTCTTTTCCTATATGTCTATGGTTCTCTCATTCTCTATGTCTGTCTGTCTCTATGGGTCTCTCTCTTTATATCTCTATGGTTCTTTCATTCTCTATCTCTGTCTGTCTCTATGGCTCTCTTTCTATCTCTATGGTTCTCTGTTTTTATATCTCTATGGTTCTCTGTTTTTATATCTCTATGGTTCTCTCATTCTCTATCTCTGTCTGTCTCTATGGCTCTCTTTCTATCTCTATGGTTCTCTCTTTTTATATCTCTATGGTTTATCTCTATGGTTCTCTCATTCTCCATCCCTGTCTGTCCCTATGGCTCTCTATCTCTATGTTTCTCTCATTCTCTATGTCTCTCTCTATCTCTTTGATTCTCTCTGTCCCTATTTCTTTGGCTCTTTTTGTCTATATCTTCCTCTGTTTCTTTATTTAAATCTCTCTCTGTGGTTCCATCTCTGTCTGTCTCTATGGCTTTCTCTCTTTATGTCCACCTCCATGGCTCTCTCTATCTCTGGCTACCTTGCACACCTTGATCTCCCTTCCTCTCTAGCTCCTCCCCCTGCCATTAATGCTGAGTTGTCGCCAGGTATATATTACCTCAGACGGGGGACGGGGGAATGCAATCTTGTCTCTGGTTTTAAACTAAGATTCCCATAATCCGAGCCATTTCGACCAGCTTTGAGAGGTGTATGACACTGTTTCCCATTGGGACAGTAGGGAAGATGTCTCCCATACACACGTTACAGTAAAAGTAGTCCCTACACGGTGCAGGTTATTTTGAGGGTTTGCATTGGTTGCCTCTTTCTCTCCTCTCCTTTCCTTGTCGCATAGCGTCTCATGTAGCAGGTTTGCCAGCAGCCAATGTGCGCCTCTAGTGATTAGTATTGATAGCGTGAGGACCGGATGTTTCCCCGACGCCTGACGAAGCATTCCCGTTCTGCTCGTCCTTATCAGTCAGGCTGGAGCGATGAGTCACGGAAACCCAATACACCTATACGTCTGTCTCACAGCCTTCACAAGAAACGGCGCAGACTAGAGCGTCTAACACAGGACATTTTTTAATTTTGCCAGAATAGTAAAATTATACAAACTACGGTGTAATCGCTCTAAAATATGTAATTAATTTCTCTACCAATATTTCTTTTAGTGTATAGTGTTTTTTATGGTATTGAGTATAAAAGCTAGACACGACAGCAGCGCCGTCAGTCCCTCGGGCCATGGCGCGGCTGGCTTGCTTGCTGCTCCTGGTACCCGCTAGATGGCAGCGATTACCTTACTACCAAAATATCTTCTGAACCCTGCAAGATATCGAGACGGAACATGAACGAAAATTTAAAAAAAGTCAGTCCTGACGGACTTCGCAGAACTCCTCGTGGTTATTTCCATTTTCTTCGAAAAGAAGGCTTTTTCTTTGGCGGGTAACAGGAGGATACATGAGGGTGATCCTGAAACAGACAACTCCCCTTTAATAGCATAGGAAGGGAATTGAAAACGGGGGATAGAGCGAGGTAGCCGGGCTGCGGTTTAAGGATCTAACTCGGTGTTTCACCTAAAGGTGCATCAGGTAGGTCGGGCTATTGGGTAACGCCCTTCTGATGACGACGGGGAGACTGGATTGTCCTGGGAACGCAACAAACCCTCCTCCATGCCTCGATCAGTACTGAGGGGCAGTTGGCCGACTGGTTCAATGGAATCAGTTAACAAGTTTCGCCGTATGCCGAAGGTCTTTGACCCCCCGTACAAACTGCTCGAGATCGTCTCAGCTTAATTACCTTGCACGAAGGGGGGAGGAAAATTGGGAAAACCAGGAAGGAGGAAGTCAGTCCTGACGGACTTACCAGAACTCTCCCTGGCCGACGATCCCTTTCTCATGGTTTCTGGGCTACGTACTCGGAATTGCAGAGTTATGAGGTGTTCCCTTAAGCCTTGCGTGTGTTTCCAGAAGGATGCGGCGCGACGTGAAGACGGTGATGAAGGTGATGGCCGGCTTCTGGCTGTGGGAGCCGACCGTCACCACCTGCGGCACGGTCCTCGAGAGACTGGGCTTCTGGCACTGGAGCCCCATCAGCTGCTCGGAGCCGAGCTGCGTGGTGGTCGACGTGACCTCGGCGCTGTTCCAGGGCCCCGGCAACGTCCTCTGGGAGCTGCCCACGCCGCGGGGCGTCCTCGACATGCAGGTCCTGCGGCGCATCCCCTCGCAGATCCTCAACGCGCCCGTCCAGGTGGAGGACCTGGTGCCGTCCTTCGCGCTCTTCCCCGTCGCCAGGGTCCTCGACGGCGTCGCCTGCGTCACCGTGTCGCCCAGTCTGCCCCCGGAGGTGGCCTTCTTGGGCTCCTGGTACAGCCTCAGCCCGCGGCTGCCGGACCTCGTCACGGGCAAGTGGTACGGCGCCGACCACGAGCGGTCCGGGGTCTACTTCCTCTCCTCCCCCGAGGAGCACGAGTCCAACTTCTGGATCTGGCTGCCTCTGCCTCCCAGACAACCGGCGACTCAGCTGCCCTTCATCCGGTACTCGCTCTGAACTTACTTCTTTCTCAGAGACCTCACGCTGCCCTCAGGTTCTTTATTTCAAACGCACGTTATCACATTCATCTCCCAACTGAAACAATTCTGTGATTAAATCCCTCCCCTCCATTTTTATTCCCTTCTTGTGCTATTTAAGGGCAATTACCAGTTCCTAGATCACCCTCGTATAGCCTGTTGCCCCCCCCCCCCAAATTATTATGACATCGGTTTGAAATGAATAACTGAGGGGGGTTTTTTTGGGGGGGGGGGTTTGTAACCGATAAATGTGCCATTTATTCCCCCCACACAAAACTGTTTTTTTTCTTCTGGTGACAACATCACTTCCATTTAAGGATAAATCTTATATTTGAGAACAGGAAAATCAGGAGAGGACATTTTACAGATGGGATAGTCCAGTGTAGCCGCGTTCATCGCCATCAAGTCTTGAGAGAGATCATGAGATGCTGACAGAAAAATAAAATTCACGTTGATGACTGGCTTTACTGAGCGTTTCCCAGCGGGTTCAAGGGGGTTTGCGCGACCACCCAACTAAATCAGACTCGTTCAGAATCCTTGACGTCGGCACAAAAGGATGTGGATTATTTCTGGCTTTTCCATCTAAGTCTTCGGAAGCGTGGAACCTATGAATCTTGACCATCAGAGAGGGACAGATAGTCGCATCGTCACGTAAACTTGTCATAGTGGAAATGATTCTACCATTATTCAAAAAAAAAAGTTGGTGGGGGGTGGATTTACTTTCAGCACTCTAAGTTACTTTCAGAAAATGAGATATCTGGAAGGCAATTGCCGTCATTTGGCAACATTTTCTTCGTCCAGTCAGTTCATTTGGACAGTTTCGTGTCCCGGGTGAATTTCATCCCAAGTTACACATCCACATCTCACCCTGGTGGCGGAAATAAAACATTCCCCCTGTCACTCGCTATGAGGTTGAGTATGCTATTTCCCCATCGACACGGCAATTAGGGAGACATGTGGATGTGTGTGTGAGAGAGGGAGAGAGGAGGGGGGAGGGAAATTCACCGTCTGGGTTCATGTAATCCTGGTTTCTCGACGGAATTGCTGAGGAGGAAGGATCAGATCAGGATGGGCTTTTGAAATTGAGCGTTTAAAGGAGAATTGTATCATTAAAATTGTTTCTTTAGTTGCAATCGGAAGCGAAGCGTAGAATGGACGCAGCTCAGAGAATGGAGTAGCGACTCTCAATCATCAGGTTCAGATAACGGGGAAAGGCAAAAGGGGAAGAACCTGACTGTGACACTGGGAATGATTCTTTCCCCTCATTAGTTTGGGTGAAATTCATCCGGGAGTAGGAACTGTCCAAATGAAGTGATTGGAACTAGAATACGTTGATGGAAGACTGTCGTTGACATTGGGAATTGGCTTTCAGAATCTCATTTCTGGTGAAAGGGACTTGGAGCACTGAGGAGGGACAACCTACTTACAGGATTGGGTCTATTATTTCCATGATGAAAAGATGGACGCTGGGTTGATTCAACCTCTTGCACAGACAACTACGGTATTTAAACATCCTTCGTTTTGGATTGCACGAGACATTGGACCTCAGTTACGTGACGTAGGTGCTTGGACTTGGATGATGGATTACCGATACTTTACTGTATATACAATTCACCATCCGAGGAACCTTCAGTCTCTACAGTGCAATAAAATAAGATTAATTGTGACGGTTCAGGTAAGTGATAGGAGGTCAGGTAAATGAACTATCGTGACGCCTCAGTTTACAATTTACAAGCCTCACGTCACTAAATTCATGTTAAAATCTATAATGGCTGTTTGGGTCGGAGAAAGCGCCATCTGAGGTCCAAGAGGTGAACTTGACACACACACACACACACATACAAAACGTTCAGCCAATCGCTGCAGTCTCGTGACGTCGCAACGAGTCAATGGACTGTGAAAAAACAGTCACCGAATCAAATTTATGTTTATATAACAACGTTTCGTCCACAATTTTGGGACTTCCTCGGGTAATGACGTACATAATAAAGTTTCTTCACAAGTTAAAAATGTTTTATTGAATTAATTTTTCGGCTATAATCTTCATTTGACACCAAATTTTCACTTTTGTAATTATAATACTTGTATTTGCATCATTTAAAAAAAAATTAACACCAGAAGTTATTTGATTATTACCCGAGGAAGTCCCATAGTTGTGGACTAAACGTTGAAAACTTTTCAATGTGTTGAATAATTCTGACTTACTGGGTAATTTGTGTCTTTATAATTAATTGTATAAACTCCAGATTAATTTAAATATTGAACTTTGGAAACTGTTTTCTTTCTAACATAAATTGTTGGTACCTTTATATATTATTTCAACCAAATGAACTCTCAAAGAGGGAAATTTTAAATTTTTTTATTCACCAAAATATCAATAAATGAGTTAAATCAGCCCCTTTGTCAGTTTTTTAAACTTCAAATATTAAACATTACAACGTTTCGTTTCTCATTTGGGACTTTTTCAGGTACTAAAAAGAAATTTACAATGGATTACATTGGGTAATATGGACCATGTTTTATATTACAAAAAATTCCATAACATATTACCATTGTAAATTTCTTTTTAGTACCTGAAGAAGTCTCAAATGAGAGGCGAAACCTTGTGGTGTTTAATATTTAAATTTAAGAAACTGACAAAGAGCCTGATTTAACTCATTTATTGTATACTTAATTGTCAGATAAACTATTTAATTACAATAACTATACTAACAATGTTATTAATACAGCGTTTCGGCCCCTAATTTAGGACCTCTTCAGGCTAACAGAAGGTAAGACCGTGAACGATTG
The DNA here is from genome assembly GCA_034510155.1 of Eucriotettix oculatus. NCBI lineage: Eukaryota > Metazoa > Arthropoda > Insecta > Orthoptera > Tetrigidae > Eucriotettix > Eucriotettix oculatus. The sequence goes on from CM067379.1 coordinate 5,465,638, forward strand.
ATTGATATTGTAATTAAAAAATTTATTTGTATCCAATGGGGTTGCTATATACATTGAATTCGTTTGGTTGATTTCCACTATATATCCTCTGTGAACAGTATTATAATTAATCATCAAGTAGAAGAAAAAAAACATTGCTGAATAAAGTGCAACAGTTTCTTCTCGGTGATTTCAAATTCTTCCCACAGGCCATCTTGGTTCGCCTTTTGTATCAATTTTTTGGTTATTAACTTCATTTCTTGAAAGACTTTTTGAGAATTCTGATTAAATTGATGCTTTACTCTTTTCTGAGAGATTTATCAGATTTTTTAAAAAAAATTGTAGGTTACATTATTAATCATGTATTGGGAGCTTAATCCACTTATTTTTATTACATAAAGAAGTAGTCAAAAATACAGACAAAAATTTAGAGATAAAATGAATGTAGTATTTGGATAAATGAAGTGTTTATTTTATATAAAAAATGTAGTATTTGGATCAAATAAATATAGTATTTATTTTATCACTAATTTTTTTTGTCTCCAGTTTGGCTACTTTATTTTTTTTTAATTTGTATTCCTTAAACACAGACGTTTAGTATTTTAAGTTTTTTTAAAACAATTTTACCTGATGACGTTTCAAATTTATGGAACTAAAAAGCAGTGATATATTGTATTAATCACATTACTGATTAATAAAAGTATTAATTTTAAAAATGGACATGATTTTGAGCTATGCAACTGTGACAGTGTATATTATAGTAATTTTTTTAAAAAATAATTACAAGTGTATATTGATAATAAAAGAGAATTAACTCATATCACATTTTTTTGTAGATAAATTGGAGCAATAAAGAAACATTGTTAACACAACGCTATGTTCCTCTTCTAGGAATCTCCTCATGTGAACTATTTTCGGCTTCGATGAATTCTAAAGTATGAATACCTAAAAATTTAAACCTAAACCTGTTTTATATATAAATAAAACACAAAGAGTGGCTAAAAGGCAGTTCTTTCTACAAATAAATTTATGTAATTAAATATGCATAGTTGAATACAAATAAATAAATAAACTTGGTATTTTGTAAGTGCTTGAAATTAAAATGTAACAATAAATCAAGTTACTCTTGTAACGTCCGCAACTTTATTTATTTACTTAGTTATATTCAACTATGTATATATAATAATTTAAACATATATAATAATATAAACATTTTTTTGTAGAAAGAAAAGTAAAATATACATAGCTGAATATAAATAACTAAATAAACTTGGTATTTTGTAAGTGCTTGAAATTAAAATGTAACAAAAAATCAAGTTACTCCTGTAACGTCCACAAGTTTATTTATTTATTTACTTAGTTACATATATTTATAATTATACAAACATTTTTGTAGTTCTAACTGAGGAGTTCCCGAAATTATTTCATTTCTGACATTTGGCCATTATTTGTGTTTTAATTATAATAATAATAATAAGCCAGATTAACTCAATTACTTTTTTTATAGTTTTAATATATACATGATAATGTAGTGGCATTTAAAAAGAAATAACTTACCTTTATGAGGAAATTACAGAAACGACACATTCATCCAAATAAATCAAACAAACTGTTTATTTGTAGACGGGTAATTTTTTGTTACAATTACAATATTTTTTAAAAACCGCGTCTTGAATTAAGTGCATTGAAGTGTTTTATATTCTCTGGTAAAAGACTTATAAAGTCTCTGGCTGTGAGAATTTGTTCTTTGGTTTTTATTTTGAATTTTCGTCTGTTTCGTAACTATTTTTTACTTTTCTATGAGTTCATTAGTCGGTTAATTGCAAATGGTGATTTGTTTCTGCTATTATTGAAGCCACTAAGAAACCCCTGGAGTGGAAATAAGTGAAGAATTTCTGTGAAAGGTAAGTATTTATTTCATTATTGCCAAGTATGGCCGAAACGGTTAAAATTGAAATAACATTAATAATTTGGGGTACTAATAATATCTATTATTTCCTTTATTTATTATTTTATCGCCTTTTAGCTGAATTATCTAGTTTTTCTGTATGTTTCCCTTAAATAACATTAATAATTTGGGTTACTAATATTATCTATTACATTTATTTATTATTTTATCGCTTTCCATACTTACCCTAGACCATTCATTACACAAAGCAGGACCACTTTTAGATATAAATTATGATTAGCATTTTTACAAGACTATCATGTCTCATGGCCTGTTAATCTATCCTTTCTCTTAGTCAACGTCCTCCATATTGTTCGCTTTCCCCCCTATTCTGTTTAGAACTACCCACGTTTGTGATTCTATCCTGCCATACGGACATTTTTTAGCAACGATTTCCTAATATTCACACTTATATTACCCATAAGTAAATTCCTCTTTTCCCTTGCCTGTGCTACCCTGCTCCCGTATCGTTCTCTCTTCGCTTAGAACTTCCCCGTTAGGGATTCTATCCGCCCATCCCATTCTCCTGTAGCACCACATATTTCAAAAGTTTCTATTATCTTCCTTTCCACAAATCCTACCGGCCACGTTTCGCACCCCATATAACTCCACGCTCCATACCAACATTTTATATTTTAATATTCGTGCTTATATTAGCCGTAATCCCTCCTTGCCTGTGATATCCTACTCTAGTTATTACTCTGTCCAAGTAACAAAATTCCTTATCTTCCTTCAAATTAATCTTAATGTTGTACTCTTCCTCCAGGACCACGTCCATTCCATTTATTATGGTTTCCCAAGTCCTCTTCTGACTCCCCTAATAGTACAATATTATCGGGTATTATATATATTATTATTGGCTAAAGTAAAATTTCTGGAGGAATTTTGCTTTCAATTATTTGCTTGGAGCCTCTTCTCGCAGTGTGTCTGCAACCAAGGAATTAAACCGTGTGTATTAATATCTTCTTCCTTCTCCTCCCTCGTGTCTCCTTCCTTCCTCTTTTTAAGTCTTGTAGCGAATTCTTCTATCCTTTATTCCCCCAGTCGGAGGAATGAATCACCATCTGCCGAGACGTTTTTGAGAATTTTTTTTTTCTCACTCCAGTTCAGGTTAATTTTGCCGCTCCTGTGGTCTTCCATAGTTTATTTGTCTCTGGTCTGGGGGCAAAAGTCACTGCAGGAGTACGATGGATAGCCTCGACACCTAACAGCACAATTAATTTCGTGAGGTACTCGGATCACCGCCTTCTGCTACTATTCTTTCCCTCTCCTAATAAAACTAATTTATTTCGCCGTTCGGGAATTGTTTCAACGGCCCGGCGATATTTTGTTGAATGATGTTTGCTTCGCCAGTTTTCAACCTTCGTCTACCCGTCAAGACCACTGTCATCCAAGTCTTTTCTACCTTCCCATGCGTGTTTTCCCCCACTGAGAAGCCGATTATTGATCTAGAATAATTACCCCGAGAGGGAATTTATCGCTGAGAAATCCAAAGACCGTCGGCCCCGAAGACGTGCATCATTTTCCGGCTCAAAGTCTCACAGATGTATTACAGAGATGCTTATTTTATTGACAGTTGTTTTTTTTCCCAATGAAACGCCGATTTTAAAAAATAAACGTGACGATTTTACAAGTTTTATAGATTTTCGCGGTGGTGAATTAAAGCCGGGTTGTTGTACGTAAATCGAATGCCGCGTATCGTCTGCACGGGCCGACGGCGGAAGTTACATCTCTGGAGGGAAAGACAAACCGGAAGTTTAAGTTGAAATCTGTCAAACTAGTGAGCTGTTTGTTATTGAACTATAAAGCATTTATTTTATTAATTTTTGGAAGGCATGTCCTGTAGAAACGCAGACAACGTCCTGTAAATTGACGAGGTATGAACTATGTGAATCACCGCTCTAGCGCCCTTATGGAGCGATTTGTTGTGCTTCTCGCTTGTTTGTTTCTAAATTCGTTTGTGTTATTAATGGCCTTAAATTCGCATGCGAGTCGTCGCCGTCGTTGTTAATTGCCCCATGTTGCGAAATCGCTCAGTTTGGTTCGGCGAAGAGTTTTATAATCCACAAAAACGGAAGTCGAGGATTTGTCGCATTACGTATTTATGTCGGTCGGGCAATAAATACACTTTTTTTTCTCCTCCCTCCAGGATGATTCCATCGTTTCCATTTATTTCCTGGAATATTTCTCGACACTGAGGTTTTTATGTAAGGGTTGTATTGTTCCATATCACTTTCAATTTATTTGAAGTTATCTTTTATTGTGTCCTTGAAAGAAGAAAAGCAAAGTGTCATTAAACTTTTCATACAATGATGCTGGCATTTCTCCCTCCCCCCGAAAGTTAATAATACCATCAAGGGATTTAGAAATTTTAATTTCTAGCGGTTGATGATAATAGTGTAATGCTTTATGTTATCTGGTTCATAAATATTATGTGCCCCACTTTTGGAAAAAATAATTATGTTGGATGTGTTGCGTTTAGTTAATACTGGAATCCAATATGTGTTTGTTGTGGTTTTAACTTAAAAGTTCACCATTGGGCAGGTATCATAACTTCACAAATGTGGTCTTATTTTAAGCGGTATATATGTAATCGGAAATTTGAAAGGTGAAATTCTTTTATGTGTTTTTATAACTTTCTTCCAACAGTCTGTTCTAAAAGTTTCTGTGTACACATGAAAGTTGTCGTAATAAATATTTAATGCATCGTTACTTGACGCTCTTTTCTGTTGCCTATGTTTTATTTAGTGTTACGGTAAGGTTTGGGGTTATATAAATTATTGGGAAATGGAAAACGCATTAAAAAGACCAAAATCAAATTCAACAGAAGTACAGAACTGTGGCAAATGTTAAAATAATAATTTTATTTTTCAAATGGCTCCTTGTAACAAACACGTTTTGTTCACGGTGCAATTTTTTTTTCCTATTAGATATTCACAGGTGATTGTTCCTTAAACATGTACAGCATAACATTGCATAAATATGGTTTTTGTATTTCAGCAGCTGGTACGATGGCTGGTCAGCAGATTTGTCTAAAATGGAACAGCTTTCAGTCGAACATAGTGACAAGTTTTGAAAACCTATGGGAGGAGGAAGGCCTAGTTGATGTGACGTTAGCCAGTGATGGCCAGTGTCTCAGAGCTCACAAAGTTATCCTCTCCGCATGCAGTCCTTTCTTCAGAAAAGTTTTCCAGGTAACATTATTGACCATGAAATTTGATTTTATCGCAATAAAATAAATATTTATTTTGAAGATTGTGCCTGTTCATGAAGGAACTTTTACGTGGCTTTTTTGGATGTGACGCCCGTGGTGTATCTCAATTAGTTTTTAGTCCTTATTAGTGTTCTTAATGATTTTCTGTCTTCTGTTTCAGGCAAATCCATGCCAACATCCTGTCATCATACTGCAGGATGTTCACTTTACAGAATTGGAATCACTTTTGTATTTTGTATATAAGGGAGAAGTGAACATTGAGCAGGAGAACCTTCCAGCACTTTTGAGAGCGGCAGAGACTCTCCAGATTCGAGGCCTTTCAGGAGCTTCCGAACAAGTTAAGGAAAAGGTAAATTGTCATTGTTTTCTGTAGACTTTTTGTGCTTGAAAAAGCTGTTATGTGGTGAACAAGCTTATTAATGTTGTCTTTATAAAATATGCGAATCAGTTTAACAGTCTGGTATCATCTATGTATATCTTGTTTTTGACAATATAATGGTACACGTGATATTTTTATAAGAATTTAAAGTTATGATTGTATCAAGGTGTAAAACAGTTTTTGCCATTGATATTTATACATTAATTACAGTATTGGTTAAATAGTTGTTTTACAAGAAAGTGTGGGACAAGACAAGTTTAATACATTTAGCCCTATTTCTGAATTGTTCCATCTTGAGGCCCACCCCAAAAACCTCTTATCCCTTTCTTGATCTATATTTTGAAAAGTGCAGCTTAAATGAGGGAACAATCTATGCTAACAATGGGAATGAAGTATGGCATAGAACTTTCTGTATTAAATTTGTCTAGCCGAATGTACAAAATCATTGGTGATTTAAAGATGTTTGTGCTCAATTTTTTTTTTCTTTTTTGTGAAGTTTTAACACTTGATTTGATAATGTTATACATTATTTTATGTACTTTAATTTATCTTATGTATATAAATAATATCCCAAACTCTGAAATTGTTCACCTAGACAAGTTTATATTTTGTTTGTAGATGGGAGTCTGCAAAAAATCCACCGCCACAAATGGTACAACAGCGATACCTTCTCCCGTTCCTGTCGCCACACCGGAAGCTACGACAGCTGAAGGGCCGACGCCGTCAAAAAGACCACGAAGTATCCAGCAATCTCAGTCCCCTCCTCTGCCATCTACGCCTCTCGCCTTGACTCCTACTTCAAGGCCTTCCCATCTGAGGAACTCGTCTACCACTTCTGCTGAACCTTGGGAGCAGCCTCAACAGCCGGGGGAACCTGAATTCCCGCCCAAACTAGTGCCTAAGGTCGAAGTGAAGGACACTGAATCTGACACTCCATCTTCCCCTCTCCTTTCTGTCGAAGAAAACTTCGAAGACAGCACGGATGGGTCTCTTCCGGATTTTACACATTCTCAGGGAAAATCAACTTCTATGGACACGGGACAAATTAAAGGTAGGTTTTTATAATTATTTTGAAACAATCTGTTGGCTTTTTGTTCTCAATTAGCACATTTACTTCATCTGTCACTGTTGATAATTTATGGCCTTGAATTTAATTTGTTTGATTATAAATATCTGTATTTTGGAAATGCAAGTATGGACTTGATAATAGGTTAGGAAAATATCATTGGGAAATAATCGGTATTGAGCCACACACTCCTTGTGACCTTGGCATAGACATCCACCACAAGTAAACTGTTTGTGGTTACATGCCTGGGAAAGTGAAGTTGTGAGTCTGAGAATGATTTATGCTGGAGGCTCTCTTGTCTGTTTCATGGTGTTCAAAATACCTGATTGGCGAATTATGTTGTAGGTATTGAAGTATGCCAAACTTTGGTAAGACTCGCATGACACCTGCGGGTTAGACTTTTTCTTTCACGAGGGGGATAAAGTGCAGGTACACGCGTCAAGAAATTAAATCATAATTCTGGTCTTACTTTTTAAAGGATCCTTCAGAGATGGGTGCCACATTATCAAAATTAAATATAAGTTCTGTAAGTCAAAAACTCTGCTGAAGATGTGAGTGCCAAGATTGTTTTCTAAACATAGTATTACCTAAGTTGGTAGAAATCCTCAATTGTTACAAAGTTGACCGTTTCTTTTTAAAATCTTCAGTTTGGGAAAAGGGTAAAAATTGATTTGGAGTAAGAGTTTTTTTTATGTAGGTGAGGGTGGGGCTTCATTAATATTCATGAGATATTATTATAATGACATCTCCTCCTCACAGATGCTCTGATAATTATTTTTCTCCTCACTTAATTTACAAAATTGGTTAAAAGATTTACTTTTTGCCTCGGTAGCATTTTAAATCTTTTTTTATTTGGGTAAATTAATTTAATTTTATCGATGTCATTTAAACAAAATATTATGATCCTTTCTGGTTGAAGGTATGCAATGTGTTTGTGGAATTTATTTATAATCACCATATTATACAAACACTGGTGAATATATTTTTGAGTACCTTATTTTGGAAACGCTCTAAGCAATGCTCATCATAAATATATTGTGTACAGCACTTTTACTTCAAAATTTTATTTCCTGTTACAAAAACTTTTTCCTTCCATACAGCCGAGTTATTTCTTATAATGGTGTGCATTGTTGAAGTCCATGATATGATACTTATTAAGTTGCCTTTAGCCTGATTGCAAACCAATTGGTTACTAAAACAATCGTATGGTTATGTTTTCTTCTTATGATCTGTTTTGGTAACTATTTGTCATAAATATGTTCTGGTTCCTTGCTTACAGAGATTTGGTGTAATTTCAATTGTTTTTTTTTTATGTATTGCATTAGAAGATATTATTTAATCCCCCTCCCACTATGTATATGAAAACTCAAACAGTTATGTGTTTTGGATTAAACTGCATGCGCTGTAATGTAACTGTGTACATAGTGCTTTTACAAAATTTTCAAGAATCACCTGCCGTAGTGTATTAAACAAAACACCTTAATGAACAATTTGTACTGATTTAATCACGTTAGAAATGTTTAATTTCACTGTTTATTATGAATATTGCTAATCACACCGTGAGTAGCACTTTTGCTTGAATCAAATTTTATTTGTGGTAACTCTGTATGCACTTGCATGTTGAAGCTATTCTCTCTTGTGGAAATATTCTCTTTTTATGCTTTCATATAATAATGAATTTTTAGTTTAATTGCTATGGTCCTAGAAATGCCCTTAAGGTTAGAAAGCCTGCAACCTTACGCTAAAAAGTATTTTACTGCATTAATGTTAAGTGTTGATACATTGAATTGAAATGTTCAATGTGATTGGGACTATGATGTGCATGGGCAGTGGGCTAATGTCCATGTGTATTATGTGGCGTGCGCAGGAGAAGCTGGGCCGGGCCTGGTGCTACCTTACCAGAAGCTGCCCTACGCCTGTCTCCTGCCACGTGCCCAAGTTCTGGCAACCTGGGCTAAAGCCCGAACCTTGGAGCAGCTCGCTTGCGACCTGATGAAGATTCTGTTCTCCACCGAGGAGCGCATCGTCTGCAACGTGAACGGCAAGATGGGCAAGAGGCAGTTTAACGTGCACAAAATACAGTTGATCAGGGAGGTCCTCCACTTCTTCAGCAGCCTTCCGGCCGCAGAATTCGAGGAGCAGTGGAAGAGCTGCGTGACTAAAATTGACACCGCCAACAGGGGCCTGAAAAGAAACTTGGTGCTTCGAGGGAGGAAGGCGACCTGCTTTTTGTAGTGGGTCACCGACGTCTGTCACCTTTCAAAAGTTGAGAGACGTAGAGTTCGGGGACGGTTGGCTAGTTTTAACGTAAATGTTACAAATTGTTAGAGATGTGCTCTGTTAATGTATTTTAAGCTACACAAATCAACAGCTTTTGCATTTGCAACCTGTATTTATTCAAGGAAATGAAAAAATAACATTTAGATTAAGACAATCTACCTCGAAACTTTAAGAAATTTTGTATAACGTATTTTAACACCACAGAAATTTTATTTAGATGGCAGCAGCAGTTTTAGCGTTATGATTTTTTTGTGATAAATAGATTAATATATGACATATATCCTGTTGCATTATTTTACTAAGCATCATATTGAAAAGTAATTTGTTGAGATGTGACACAATATTTTGTATGCTTGCATATTGACAGTCATTTCTTTGATCACACTTGTTTGAATAACAATCACATGAAAATTGTTATGTACGTGTAAATAAGCACATATACAAACTTAGACGTAAACATTTTTAGAGCGTATTTGTAGTCTTTCGAGAGGTTTGGCTCTTGACGCCGTTTGCAAAGTTTGTTACGGTCGTCACTCAAAGTGTCGAATGGAGTATAGTTCCGAATACCAAATTTACATTTACGAGATAATTTTATAATGTTCAATGGATAGAGGAGCGAAACTTGTATATATAAAATATATTTATTCTAGGAAAAATATAAAACTGACTATTGAATGTTGAGATGTGACAGGTTGAGTAAATTATATTGCACACGTAATATAGATAAGTGGGTTGTGTAAGTGTGTTATAAAAATTGGGTTTGTTATGATATTGGAAAGTTTTAATAGACTGTAGCGCTTGTATTTTGAAGAGCTTAGGTGTTAAATGTTGTGTAGACGTAGCTGTACGTCAATATATTTATATCGAAGCATTTAAGGGTAGAGATGTACAGGTTGATGCTAAGAGGTTTGTTTTTACTGTTGTTCGCAACCTTGAGGTGGCACGGAGTAATGGTTGAAGCTTTTGTGTACATTACAAGTTCAGAAGTAGCATATGATAGTAACAAGAAGTAAATTTATCTAGTTCCTTCAATTAATCCAATCCAAACATACTGTATAAATATTATGTGACATGCACAATATAATATCTGTGTAACCTTTTTTTCCCCAAACGACTCGCAAGTGTTTGCACTTGGAGGAATTTCCTCATATACGTAAACCAGCTATGATAATTATCGTTTGATTTGGTTAAATTAATTTTGTCTTGTCCTATGTCCTATACCACTTCTCATTAAACACTATATGCGTTGTTTTTATCTGAATTTTTTGTCATTTAAGTTGTATCTTCACGTTTGGTGTATTCCTTTAGCCTATTTGGTTTTTGCGGTTTCCCTGTGTGAGGAAGAAATTTTTGGGTTTATTGTAAAGTTTGTTGTCAAAAAAAATAATTCATTTCATATTTATTAAGTTAGCCACCATTATTACAGTTTTTCCCTCAACTGGTTAAAATAATATAAATTTTGACTAGACACAGCAGTTTATGCATGGTGGCGAGATTTAACGGTGCACACACACATTTATAGAATCGACAATACTGTAAGGGTTAAACCAAGACGTCTTATACCTCATTCTGTGAATAATTTTTTTCTGGTTAACATTCACTTCCAACGCTGATTGTGTACCGAGTTGTAACAGGTACTGCTGGTTGATTCCGATTGTGGTACCATAGAAGCACATGCATATATATTTTAATAGACAAATTTGTAAATGGATAGTGTATACACACAACACATTACTTTCCACCTCTATCTATTGAACATTCCTTCTTTTTTTTTGGTAAAGTTGGCCACGTTGTAATTTTAGAAAAGGCCGCAAAAAGGGTAGAATTCGAAATCCAAATTTAGTTACGCAACACGTGTCAAAGTGCAATTACGCCGGTTTCATTTTTTGTCTGCATGAATCCGCAGTTCCTTTCAATGATATAACTATTATGCTGAAAACAATTTTCACCCCCCTCAGCAATTCTGAACGCGCATTTAGTCTCGGCAAGGGGAGAGTTTCTGTGTTGCACGCAAAGCGAGGACTTGCTTGTTTGTGGCGCGCACGTGTGCGAAAAGTTGTTTGCATTTTACCTTTCCTCTATAAATATAATGTTCAAATGAGATATTGTGCTTGATGGTTTCAAGCTCATTCAGTCTGTGGAACGAAACGCTAGTTGCATCTTGTCTAAACTAAATAAAAAGTATAGTCTTTTACTTTTTTTGTGGGGCGGGGAAGGGGGGGGGGATTGGGGTTGGTTGTATGGCAATGTTATACAATTTGGGGATGTCTCAGAAGCTGTGTACTTCTATATTGACGAGCGTCATAATTTTTCTCCTTCATTGATCAATAGGCACGCTAGATTTATTTCCTGATATTATTTAAGTTTCTATTTGTATCTGTTATTTTACCTAACACATTACTGAAGTGAGAATCAAGTCTGCCTAGAGTCACTTCTTGGGGGATATTTTCCTTATTTACCGGTGTTGGGACACAGTATTATTACAATTAACTGCAGGGCGGGAACGTTTTGTACTAAATTTAAATTTAGTATTCAATTGATTACAGATGTGTAAATGTAATGTGAATATTCTTGTGTAGACAACTGGGAAATGAAATACCTCAAGAAATGAGTGGTACGTGGAACTGTAGCAGGTAGACAAGTTATTGTTGAATTCCCTCTGTCCAATAATCGGTGATCTGAATGCTTTTCCAAAGTGTACCAATTTCTCATTTGTTGTTTGGAGCACAGAATTTATTTTGTGCTTTCACCCATCTTTTTTTCGCTTCAGTTTTCCATCCCCCCGCTCTCTTTATACTTGTGCATTACTTTACAGTTTCACCTTCTCCCCTGTGCAGTTTCTGTGGTAAGAATACTCTTCTATATTGTTGGAATCACATTCAATTTTTAAATAGGGCAATTTTGGCTTTCAAATTGTCAGCAAGTTTGCTGTCGAGAACCGAAGGAAGCAAAAGGGTGAATGTGATTTTTTTACGATGAAAGTTTGGGGAACGGTCGGTGCGATATAGAACTGTGTGATACGTTCAGTTTCAAAACTAAAAGTTCTGCGTTTGCCTTCTGTCGTGAAGTTCTTGCTCGCTCCACAGTTTCCTCCTGTGGCCAGTTTGAAGTCGTTTCCAAAAGCTCTGCAGTTAAATATTTGGGTGGGTGGGGGAGGGGGAGGGAATCTTTCAAACACCAGTTTCTCACTTTCAGAACTGTTTGGCAGCTTGCTTGACATTTGTCTGTTTTCACCAGTCTCGTCGCCATCTTTCCAAAGGAAACCCAAGTCTCAGTTATTATATAGTTAAAAGCGAGGAATTTATAGACTACTGTGCCAGCGGCACAATAATCGGAAACTAACTAAACCTTAAGGCTCACTCAACATTGTTATTTGGGAAATGCTGCGTCACGAAACATTCCTTTTAACTTTTTTTTTGTTTCAGATTTGAGGAGGTTGATAATTTGTGGATAATAGAGGCCAAGACGTCCTCTAGATTTTCTTTTACTAATTCTAATAAATTTTTTTTTCTATCATCCTCTCTGTGTTGTCAGTTTGGGTTTTCAATTTCCGCATTTCCTCTTTTTAAGCGGCGGGGGTGATTTCCGACTAAAGTGATTAACATTCACGCGATACCCAAACGCGTTGGAACGTTTTTGCTTTAGATATCTACTCATCTGAATAGTGACATTTCTGCAGGTGTTTTAACTTTTAAGCTTGTAAATGTGTTTTGAAACTTTGCGATTCAAGTAAACGAACCACAGGAAATTAACATCGAGGACTCGAATTTCTTTCGTCTCTCCCTCCCTCCCTTACTTGAATTTTTAAAAATAATTGAAGGTCTTCTTGAACGACCCATTCTCTATTTTTTTTGTGTAATTTGTTTAACCTAGTCTTGTTCATCGATTTTTTAAAAATAATTTATGTAGGTAAAATGTTCATCTGGCTTAGGTTGTTCACTGTTGTTGCTGTTGTTGATTCAGAAACTGTCTCTTGAACTTTTTCATCATACACAGTTGTTCTCCTTTTTGTTGTTTATTATTATTATTATTATTAAATACTGTTACTGTAATTTATCTCAGCTAATGAAAAGTATCAGATGATAGAAACACACACACACCAAGTCATTTAAAAGTTGGGGTGGGGTTTGGGGGATAAAAACATGTGCCAAATTTTGCACGGTCATTTATATATGCAATTTAAAAATTCAATATATATTTTCTATGTAACCTTACAGAATGTAATATGTCTGATGACTGCCATCCAAATGTTATGATTAACATGTGCCAATAATCTCAGATGCGCTGTATTTATTTTTGAGAGTTTCATAGATTATACGAGGGCGACTTGGGGTAGTCCATTCAAAATAATGCAGCCGGCTGTGCGAGAAACAACAACAAACAAACAAAAAAGAAAAAAAGATAAAAAAAAATTTGATGATGCAAACAAGTCAAGTGATGTTTTTTGAATTGTGTACTCTTAAGCCGTCGTGTACATAGCTTGTGGTGACCCGCGGGAAAAAGAAATAAAAGTTGTGAGTCGTCCCCCTAGACTAGGCTGCGATGTAAATGGCTACGTTAGCTGTAATGTTGCATGTAAGTGGTATTGTTTAGGAGTTGTAAAAAAAAAAAAGAATAATAACTAAACAGTATTTATTTAGTTTTTATAGCTAGTGCTATTGTGATACATAGAGTGAATAGTTAAGGTGGCATATTTGTCTGTTGTGTGCACAAAATAAAAGAGAGTATATTCATGACTGTAGGATCTCACGTCCACGTGACTGGCAAAATGTGTAATTTTAGGGCCATTTCACGTGGAGGCAAGAATCGGTATGTTTTTTTTTATATAAAAAAAAATGTATATGAAATAAAATTTTATGTTTCTTCACTTTGCCCGGCGGAGAAGGAGAAAGTGAGGGGGGGGGAGGGGAGGGGAAGTTTTCTTCATTTGCAAAGAAGACTTGTTTTTTAAGGTGCTTTTTTATATGTATATATACGAAACTGTATCAAACGTCATTGTGCTCATTCTTGCCATTCCATTGAGGAGGAAATGTTATTTTGTGTAAAAAAAATGTTACTGACGTTTTTTCTAGTGGAAGGTATATTTTTTTTTGTGTAAATGGTTGTGACAAAAATAATGATCATACTTTTTTTTTTTTAAACTAATTTTCCTACCAGAGTCAAGCGTAAACTTGTGTGAACTGAACAGCCTTGTTAAATTGTTGTCGATACAATACTTTTGGTTTAGTTTCCCGCAGAGGTGATGTGGACCACGCACGGACTGTTTGGTGAAATAACTGGTCGAGTATTAATATGACCCGACGTTGCCTGAAGATTGACAGCTGTGTAAGTTTTTGAGCGATGTGATCGGATCACGTAGCTATTGTAACTGGGCTCGTCAAATTTGCAATTTCCGCGTGCTGACAAAATCAAAGGGACTGCTGATTTTACTACTTATTTCTCCACTTTTCTTGGAAGGTTAATGGCTTCTTGGCGCACATTCTGGATTTCTTGGGGGATAGATGTTGATTGCCCTTTTTTAAAAAAAATTTTATTTAGCCTTTTACTCGTATGCGAGGCTGGGAATCTGAGGACTTGGCCACGCCCGCGATACTTTGTTGTGTTCAAAAGCTTACACTCGTTGAGATTTATTTCTTAGCACTTGAGGTCAAAATTGTACTACAAATTTTTATTTCTAGCAAATTTGTAAAGTTGCATTGAAACAAATTCAGAGTCGATGAAATTAGTAGATGTATACATTAATTAAATTTGTACTGCGCTGTTCCCGTAGTCATTCAATAACCTGATGTCTGTATTTCAGTTACTTCTTTTTGTTGTTGTTGTTGTAACAACATTGATTCAATTTAACAAGGCTATGAAAATTCACAACACAAGTTCCGTTGATAATGGATTATCATATGAAACGCCATCGGCGGTAAATTGTTGTTGTCATCCGCCGTTGGTTATTCAGTGATTATCATTTGGTGGTAGGACAAATGGAATGCTTTGAGTGTAATCCTGCGGTACAAAGTGGGAGACCCAGGAGAGCCTAAATAAATTTGATTGCCTTTATTTGACAGCTCAGTAGGGACGTTCAAGTGGATCCCTGCGTATTCTTCCTTGTCAGTATTTGTTGTTATCATCTTATGTCAATTAATTGGCCCACAGAAAGTGCGACTGAAAGAGTTGTTTGTACAAGTTTTGGAGGTTTGAAACTATTCCTAATGTTGATCAAGCTTCTGTGATCAAGGTGGGTTTACATGTGTAACGGTGGACAAAATGTTTGAACTTAACTTCACTTCTGCTTTGAGATGACGTCAACGTTAATATTTAAAACGAAATTTAGACTAATACCGAGTAACAAATATTTGTAAAGTATGTCAAAATAACGCCGGAGGAAGGAATGCGCCAACTGTTTCAATGAAGTAGAGTTTACCTGGTGGTTTATTTATAAATAACATCCCTCAACAACGCTCACGTCAGTTTTGCCGACAAGATATTGACTCATTCCGACTTCCTTGGGACGAAAATGAAGGTACGGAAACTCTGCCGTTTGTCGACCCACCTTGATAATTTTATCATCATTACAATTGTTCTTTGCTCATTGTTTATCAGAAATGTAAGAATTGCTTGTGTTGCTTTTTTTTTAAAATATGGACGATATAGAAATGATATATATGTGTGGATGTTTTTTATATTATTTCATTGAGTTTGAATGTAACAAATGCTCATTTCTCAATGTCACGTATATGGGTAACGCCATCTTAGATTACACCTCGCTTTCTTGTATTTTATATGGTAATTCATTTTGTAAATATCATTAAGAGGAATGTTTGCAAAATTTTCAGTTTATTTATCTGTTATGTGACGTACACTTTACGACAGTACAGTACAGTACAGGTTCAAACGGTTTGTGTTCCCAATGCTGAAGTTTTTTGGAGGAGAACTCACACGAAACACTTTCCCGAGAAGAAGTGATGTTAATATGTAATTGCGTTTTTTTAAAAAAAGAAAAATAATAAGCAAAAAAAAATGGCTTTGCTTTAAATTCAGCTGACTGAAATGTAACAAGTCTGTTCTTTTCCTCTGTCTGACAAATCAAATGTCAAAATCATTTTCAATGTTTACTGCTGCCGGAGGATTTGATTAGTTCCTGAAATTTAATGATGTTTCCACAAAAGTGAAGCGTAATTTTGATTTGGTCTTTATAATTTTCCAGTAAAGCGGTACAGGGGAGGGAAGAACATGACACTCGCAGCATATCTGTCAGCTGCGTTTATTTTAAAGTTTTTTAATGTTAATTGCTGCAAAATGTAAGCTTTAATGTGTTAAAAAGTGTTTTGGTTGTGACAAAAAAGAAAAAAAATTGAAATGTAATTTAATAATAAAATAAAAAATGTAGTAAATTTGTATACTAGGAATGTTGATGACAGTAGTTTTATTGGATTAAGTAACGAGAGAACAATTTCAATACTGTTTGACGCCATTGAAATGAAATAAGATGTGTGTTTGTTAGCGGAAGTAAAAGTTGAGCATGGTGTGTCCTATTACTCGTCCTATAGACTTATGTGATAAGTTATCATTATTTTTTTTATGTGTGTGTTAGAAAATGTACCCACCGGTGTGTTATTATTATTTTTCTTCTTCATTTTTGTGCTGTGCTGTTCCGTGTAGGACGACTTCTGCCGGTGGTCGATGTAACTTTGCAATAATGTTTGAGGCTAGTGAAAGAGAAAATAAAATTACTATGTACATACTAATTTGTTTTAAAGGTGTGTGGGCTTGAAAGATTTTTTTATTTGACTGTATACTATGATAGATCACTCTTTTCTTTCTTATTTTACTTTTCAAAATAGAAATGTTAAAAGCAGGAATTGGGTCTAAATGTATTTTGTTCAATAAGAAGCAAATAAAGGAGATGTATAAGTTTTTAAAACATTTTTTTTTATCATTTACGGTGTTTTGACGATGTTTCCATTTTCTTCTTTCTTACTTCTCTCCTTTCACATTCTCTTCAAAACTTTCCATATTTTTTTTATTATTCTCTCCCTAAATTTACATTTTTTAGTTTTTCTTCATTTCTGTTTTTACTCGCAGGAATTTCAAAATCTGAGACGACTACTTTACCGGCAGATGCGAACAACTATCCGCTTCAAGGTAGGTCACTTTTCATTCTCTCCACCTCCTCATATTACACTACATTCTTTATTTATTTAGATACAATGTAAATTTAAATTAATTGTAAATTTTGGTCATGATACGTTAATTATATTTATTAGTGCAAGTCCGATTAAGTTCTCAATTTTGTTTGTGAGCCCCATTTTAAAGTTTTTATTTTGTTTCAATTTTCCTTCTAATATTTTGGCAACCTCGTAGAATATTTGTAGAAGCAGTTTCCAGGATTCTCTCAGAGTGGGACGTGTGTCGTATTATGGCAACATTTCGATGAGCTTCTGGCAAAGTGTCGATTACAGTGCGTGCCAGAAACTGGTAATGTGTACCTATATATATCTCTTCCATCTTCTTTTGCTCTACAGCCCATTGAAGGCCTGGGCCTACCTGATGAACTGCGGACTGTCATCTTGCACGACACGTTCCGAATGTAGGATTATTAATCGATAGTTGAAGTTGTGAGGCAGGCAAACGATATTGTGCTTGAGCGACGCCTTCAAGTCTTGCCACTCGGACTCCGATGATACTTTGATAATTCACTTTTTTCCTGTTTCCCTGTCCGTTGACGCCTATTCTCAATTTAAGGTAAGTCAATGGCCTTTTTTCTGTCTCCGTTTCCTAAACAAATTACTATTATTTCGACTTTGGTCATTTTATTTTCCCCCGTGTTTTCATACATTCAGACACGCGCGCGGCCAGAAGAAGGCAGCTCGCTCGCACTCTCATGACTTCATCCCTGACGGTTGACAGCTACTGTCATTGACATCAATTGATTGTGATCTTATTTTTCCCTACGTCTGTGTACAGAGAATTGCTTAGCAACCCGCGGGACCAGTGGAGACGAGAAAGGACAGAGACGAGTAAGAGGTTAACACGTTCAATTTAAATACACAGCTTAATAGACCGTTGCCGGGAAGATTACAACCGTGGAAGCCGTCGAAACGTTGCGATGTATCTGTCTCGGTGAGAAGCTGCAGACTTGTTTCTACTACATCCAGTACCTATACACACGCACACTCACACGCCTATTTCTTTAAACATTTTATAGTTGTTCCCCTTTCTGTTAAGAGAATTTTATTATTTTTTTTAGATGCTTCAAAACTAGAAGCTTCGACTGGACACGGAGATTGCAACTATGACCCGAATCAAGGTAACGTTGCCACTATTAGGCTATTAGCCGAGGGTGACAAAGTGTTATTGTTATTATTATTTAGCGTCCCACGTTAATAGTTGCAGAATAGATCACTTCTACAATTTATAATGAGATAAACTGAAAAAATCCATTTACAGACAAAATAGAAGCTTTAATCAACTGCTGCAATGTTTAGTCTGTGACTTTATCAGGTCTGGATTATTTTGCCAGTTGTAGAGTTGAGGACCTTTGTTACATGCTTCAAGATGATCTGACAAAGTCCCAAAGGACGTGAAAAAATGTTCTATTAATTAATTAAAGCCTCTATTTTGTCTGCAAATTGGTCACTTTATAAATATAAAGTTATTTATTTATTTATTCATTCATGAAGTAAAAGGAGTGGCTAAGGAAAAGTTTTAATTTATTTAATCATGTCTTGTCTGAAGTTTGTCAAATACAGGAATTACTAATGTAATGAATAGATTTCCGTTGGTTCTCACAAATGGCATCGACGATGGCCTAACCAACCTCTTTCATCCGCCAAGTCCCGAATTGTGTGGTTGTATTTTTGTCACTTTTTCTGATAATTATAATTAGGATAACTCTGAAGGTCTAATCAAAAAGGCTAGTAATTTTCTCTGTTACACTCTATAGAGTAGATGACAATGTTTTTTCAAATATAATTTATTCCCTGTCCAGTAAAATTTCTTCTTTGAAAGCCCATAAGCTGGCCCATGGTTCCCAGTCGTTGCTGTTGCTAAGGAAAGTGGTGACGGCCAAACTTGTTGTTACAGCGACCAAGAACTTCCCCTACCCGCCCTTCCCTTGCCCGTTCTGCGACCGCGCCTACACGAGCTGGGGCTTCCGCAGGCGCCACATCAAGGCGATGCACACGCAGTCGCAGAAGCTGCCGTGCAAGTGGTGCCTGCTGACGCTGCCCTCGCACGTGGACTGGGAGAAGCACGTCATGACCAAGCACAGCCTGTCCCCGGGGGACGCGCACAACGGCCTCCTCATCCTCGAGGAGGCGCACATGGTGCTGCAGATCCCCAACCCCACGCGCCTCGACACCTTCGTCAACATGATCAAGAACAAGAAGGGCGGCGAGGAGACTTCCTCCTCCAACAAAGCAAACGGTTCCGCGGGGGAGTAGAGGGGGAGGTCGAGGAACGCCGCGGCAGTTCTTGTTTGTCTGCTCGCCAAAATAATTTTATAAAGAGAGTCGAATAAAATTATTTTTCTATGCTCTTTTTAATAAATGTGAACAGATTGATGAAATTTTTATATACATAAAAATTTACACTCTCTCTATTTTTAGAAAGTGTTTTATCAGGTTTGCCCCAACGCATCCAGTACGTTTTATCTCTGGGCAACGTTGCTTTTCAGTACCGTTCCGAGTAGCATCTGCGGCCTTCACAAATGGTGCCTAATTACACGTATATCACCGGAGCATTTATTCAGTAGTAACTTGGGGGTTGTCCTTTTTTTGTGATAATTTGGAGTGTGCTTTATACCAAATTTGTGAGCTGATGTCTTCACAGATCTTAATATTTTTCTATAGCTATACAAGATTTCGTGAACGTCTCGTTTTGTGTCTGTGTGCGATTGTTTGTGTGGTCGTTTGTTTGTATTATTAGGAATATTTATAAAGGAAATGATTTAATGCATTAGTCACTAAATTTGTTTAATAAGCTTTGTAATATGATTTTGATTGTAACTGCATGTTTTATCCTCATTACTCTTATTATTGCCAATTATTTGTACTTTCAGAATTTTATCAGTATTGTGAAAATATTATATCATTTTGTTGTTGTTTCTGTGAAAATAAACTTTAATTTTTAGTCAAAGCCTTAATCAGTTTCTCCCTGCATTTTATGTTCTTAAATTACAAGCGCCACTTTGCATAAGAAGAGAAGAAAAATGAAGATCTTTGTCTAATTTTGACTCTTTTACATTTGAACGGGAATGTGCGACTCCCCTCAATTATTATTTATTATTCCAAAATCTTTGGACAATCAAGATTATAGTTGATATAGTGTCCAAAGTTTCCAGAATGACTCGAGAGTAATTGAAAACAGCCCTGTAAATGGATTGTCCTCTCCTCACAATATGAAGACCATCTTCAACAGTAAGTTCTCTCTGTGTTTGCCTGAAAAAGAAAAAGGAGGAAGAAATAAATTTGTCTTGGAGAATTGTTACAACTGAAAATAGAAATGCCATTTTTACACTTTTTTTAAAAATAATCTCTTCCTGAATGCCCCAGTAGGCCAAGGCCCTCAATGGAGAAAAGGACTCTGATTGTCCAAATGTTTCCTGCAGCTTGCGACGTACTGCGGAAGGTTTTTGTACAAACCATGAAAGCTGAGGCTGTGAAGTTTGCTGTTTAATCAATTTAGGTAGATGAACAAAATGGCCAAGTTTAGTTTAGTAGCAAATACCTGATCACGCTGAAATTGGAAAAGAGCACCCGTTTGATTGTCTTTACTGTGGACCACGTGTGTGACGGACCGACCTAATACGATCGTCCCTTGTCGCTGTTGGTGTAGCATTCACTTGTAAATAGCGTATTACAGTACTGTTAGGCGACTCACCTCCGAGACAGGGAGACGATCTCACCTCGGGCTAGACGTTAGTTGGAGCGTTAACAGTTTAACATATTCCCAAGATTTTGAATATCCCTGTTAAATTTTAACAAATTATGAGACAAACAAAAAAAAACACACACACAGAAGAGATTATCTGGGTGAATGTGAATATGTTTTCAGACAGGCGTTGAGAATTTTATATATATTTTAAATTAAATAAATGTTTTCAGTTGGAAATATCCACAAAATTCACGCATCTGGTGATAAAACTTGGATTGGCAGTGAAGATGTTAGGCAGGCTCTGGCATTCAAAGGGTTATTGACTGTTTTTAATTACATACAATTAAATTAGGCTAAAAACATATTCACAATCTTTTACCCTCATTTCTTGTATTTTATGTTAATGGTTAATACAGTTTTAAATTTATGTATTATTTTAGTTTTATATTCAATTTAATCATGCTTTTTTTACAAACTAAGTTTGAATTGTTTTCCACCTCAATTTATTAAGTAATAAAACAATCTATGATCTCTCAAGACTTTAATTTTTTAAAAATGTGATTAGTGACATCATTCTGTAAGCTTATTTATTATTTTAAAAACAAGCTAAACCACTTGTCAATTTCCCTCAACATGCAACGTTGACTCACTCACTCACTATACGTGTCGCTGTCACGTTACCTGTTGAGCCAAGTCTCTGAGCTGATTCTCCAGCGACGTTCCCGTCTCCTGCACGAACCTCGTGAGGTAACCTTCCCTCTTCTGCAGGAGGTTGTACGGACTGTCAAATTCCTGACAACAACAGACACCGTGACTGACAACTGGCAACGACAGTCGTCGCCGACAAAAGTAACATTTCCGTTTGTACTCACGACGACGCTTCCGGCGTCCAAGACGAGGATCTTGTCAGAGTCCAGCACCGTGTTGAGCCTGTGGGCGATCGTCAACACCGTGCATTTGCTGAATTTTCTCCTGATTGTTTTCTGGATCAGAAAATCTGTTCTGCAACGAGAGGAAAGATCGGTCATTTCAATACGAATCTATTTAGGATTGCTATTAGCGGCCTCGATCACAAGGCGCACGAGGAAAGCTGAAAGACGTAACACGTCCCACATCAACTTACTCTTGGTCCACATTTGCCGTGGCCTCGTCCAGGACCAGGATGTTGTTGTTCCTGAGGATGGCCCTGGCCAAGCAGATGAGTTGCCTCTCGCCCACGCTGAAGTTCCTGCCACCTTCCATGACGTAGTAGTCCAGGTTCTGTATCGCGTTCTTCAGTTCCACCTGCGGGGAACATGACATGGCTTTTGGCGTGATCGAGACTAGAAGTTGTGGAAATTGTCATCTTTCAACAGAACTACAATTATCTTGGTTAAAGACTCGACACCATTGGCTCATTAAAAATTTATCTTTAAGTAAGATATATTTAATATAATTAATTTTTTAATTATAATAATCCATTAGTATCAATTATTCCATACATATTTGTACATTCATCATCATCGTCTACATGGTTGGAACATTATTAAACTCAAAAATGACATGTAATGTACCTTAATCACAAAAAGTTGATTTAGATATTAAAATTTTTTCTTTCATTTCAATATTTCTCTCGTATAAAGAAGCAATTAAGTACCATATTTTAATTTGGTTGGGTATTCAATAATTTTTACCAACTTGTAGATATAAATCCTGAAGATGTCCCAAATATATGAAATAAACCTGCTTTAATTTGTGTTGCCAACTGTAAATTATCAATAAATGCTGCGTGTCAACAGCCAGAAGAATTTTTAAATTTCAATATATTAAAATGAAGATGTGAACTAATTAACAGTCAATTTTTTCCAAGAGTACCGAGTTTGTAAACAAGGAGTGATGCGTGTCCTGAGTGAAGCCCAAACATAATGAATGCATTGTCTCTTACCTCCTGCAAAGCAGTGAAGAGTTTGTCGTCAGAGAATTCTGAGAACGGGTCGAGATTAAACCTCACCGTTCCCGAGAAGAGGATGGGCTCCTGCGGGATGATGGACACTTTGGTCCGCAGGTCGTGTAGCCCTATCGTCGCGGTGTCGACGCCGTCGATTGTGATGGACCCTTCAACGTTGAAAAGGCGGAACAGACTCGATATTATGGACGATTTCCCTGCTCCTGTGCGCCCGATGATTCCGATCTGAAATACAGTGACACTTGGCTGAAGGGCGAGCGGTTGCAAAACTTTCAGAGTAATTGAATGTTCCATTATAAATAAATTTTATTTTTCTACATAGATATTGATTTCTTAACCAGTCAGTGTCCACAGCTTGTTTCCAACTTCCTCCATTTTGAAGGTGACAGGCTGCAGGAGAAGGGCTGATGGTCATCTATCATTGGACAATCGAAACCTGATTGGACTGGGCGACGGCTTACCTTCTCCCTCCCGGCAATGTTGAAGGAAATGTTTTTCAGGACGAGATCGTCATCGCTCTTGCTGTAGCTGAGACGCACGCCGCTGAACCCTATCGATCCGTTTTGGGGCCAATTCGCTGGCGGCCTCTTGTCTGGAACACACACGAGACGCACGTTGATTTGATTACTCCGCCACTTCACTGGCCGGAGGACGGACTGCGTGGGACGCTCCTCCTCACCTGCGCTGGACTCCAAAGCTGGCTCCAAGGGCACGTTGGTGTATTCTATCACCCTCTCCACCGACGTCATGAAGCTGATGAAGTCGTTCAGCTGAGAAATTCCGAATTGGATCATTCCGGTCAGGATCAACGACTGTGAAATTGCCAGGCCGGCGTTTGTGTTTCCTACAACAGTCGTAGTAAACAGAACTCTCATTAAATAATATCATTTTATTCTGAAGGGGAAGAGTCTTATAACAAAATAGAATTCATCATAAAGGTTAAAAAATTAAATTTCACAAAAAAATAATAAAGTCTAGTCATATCCACATACACACTCCACCATTGTAAAGGCTGAATTTTAGTCTTTGAGGTTATCCACAATGTGGACACTTCTGTACGAGGAAGTGGTGAAGAGTCTTGAGACTGTAGAATACGACAGTCCTTACTCCACAGCCGGCGAAGGTCGGAGAACCTCTGCGCGTACAATCTTCAGGTTAACCGTATCATGATACGAGCAGTGGACATACAGAATTTAGGCAGTTTAAAGATGAAATTCCAGCGATCAAACATACGACAAGGGAGAACGTGAAACATAGCGTGGTCTCGCATACCTAAATCGATGAAAAGAAATGTGATGGTTATCGCGGCAACGAAAACGGCGCTGATGGAATCCAAACAGATGCCGAGGACGCAGTTGATGGACACGTACAGGGCCCACACTGCCGAGTGACGGTCCTGCCAAAAATAAAAATTATTGGTGATCTGGGATTTGAACTTGATGATATTTCTGTCGGAGGGAGAGAAAAAAAAATTCTGGTAAAAACATAAAAATTCTCATTAAACCGATACATGACTATTGTTGAATAAAGTATGAATATTTATGCGATATTCTTATTGCAGTTCCTTTGTGAAGCTAAGAGGGCTCAATATGTTGATCATATGGGAGCGTGGAGTACCTGAGCATTGCATTGGTGGGTCAACCTTCCTGCTTCAATACCACGGAAATGAAGGTTGCAGATTAGAGAGGAAGGGTTAGTTGGCATTTGATAACTGTTATGCGAGAGGGAATCTACATCTATATGCCTTTGTCTAACAAGGCAAAGCCCTGCCAAACAAATGCTGTTTCTTCCCCCCTGGGCCATGTAGCAGGTTTAGTTTACAAATATATCTTTACACAGCCAATGGCGTGTACACATTTATATAATATAGACATAAGGAAAAATAAAACTACCACAAAGTCAAAATAATAATAAATTGCATGGGAACAAGAAATACAGAAAACAGTCACGGACTGATTGTAGGCATCAACTGGCAGGGAAGCACAAAAAATGTGAATTTTGAAGAGTCTAAATAAACTCCCTTCTTCATACAAAGACTGGCCAGACAAATACAATAATTTGCTCAGGATCAATTTTGTAGCATTTTCCATGAGTGAAGGACAGGAGAGGTAGAATTATCCTCGTATTAGCTCCACATTAATCTCGGAAGAAATAATTACCTGGTGGGCATCAAATTCCTTAATCATCAACTTCTGAATACCGAATGACCGGATCGTTGTAAGTCCATTGATCGAGTCTGAAAGGTGTGAAAACACCGGACTTCTTCCTGGAACGAGAGAGAGAGAGACGGTGCGATGGTTAACTGTTTCACACAAAACCACTGAATGATCCTGAAGCAAGAGCTAGGAGAATCTGTTTCGTTCTGCATTACACTTGCTTTATCTAAGTTACCCGATTATCCTGCAGCTTTTTAATGCCTGCCACATGATGATAAAATAATTAACTTCCCTAATATTCACTGCTGATAACATTTGTCTTACTGTTAGAGTGTCAATATTAATTGTTTACTGTTTTCACAAAAATTGTAACGTGGACAGCTTTAAATTGCAATTTATACAAATAAACATTTCCCTTCTACGTTAATGTTCCAAACAAATATGAAGTCTTTTGATTTCTTGTGATTATTTAATCATTACACTATAAATAAAATACTAAGAATATGTCAAAGACCCTGGAAACAAGTGCTTTCTGATTACTTTCATCATTCAGTACTCCACCAATATCAAACAATGAGGAGAAATGAGTTACGGAACAGCGATTACTCGCTTCCCGTCGGCGGATTGAAATGTCTACGAATGATGGGCGACGTTCTTTTCCTTACAGTCATTCTTAAAACGACGACAGCGCTCGTCACAAAAGGTACTTACTCTTCCCTTCGAGAATCTTGAGGTCTCGAGACATTCCCATAATTCCTTTGGAAGTGTAAAAGAACAGAGTCGCCACAATTACCATGGCAATGATGAAGTAGTAGTTAACTATGGCTATGACCGTCAACACTCCAATGACCATGAAAAAGACCTGGAAACAGCAGCCACACAGATTCATCAAGGACAAATATTTTCAACACTCATTGCCAAAAAATTAAGGCAATTACAAGTTCTATTTGACTTTGGCATCATACAAAGGAACAATTATTGAACATATCTCCCAGTCAGGCGGCAACCGTTGTGTCGAGCAGAACCACGTTTATGTCTGGCTTGCCAATTTTTAACAAATTACATTCAGATATTAATTATTTATAAGTCTAATACTTTTATTTGGAAAAAAAATGCAAGAGATGAAGTAAACCAACTTGCGTGGAGGCATAAGCTGCAGAAGGAAGCAGCTCATCTATTATGCCAATGTCTTTGGAGAATCTGTTGAGTATCCTCCCCACGGGGTTAGAATCGAAGAAGCCGATGGTCGCCCGGAGGATGCGGGAAAACATGAAGTCGTGGAGCGCCCTCGAGGACCGCATGCTGATGCAGAAGTAGATGAAGGAGCGCAGTATGTTGACCAAGATGCAAGCGGCTATGACGACTCCGTAGATTATGACTATAGTTTCCGTGGGCATTACGCTCGCGAACTCGTCCGAGTTGGTGGAGTTGGCGAGGTGAAGTTCCCGCTGCATTTCATAAAAGCCCCTGAGACAGACGGGTGATTGTCAGACTTGATCCGAGATTGATCGCTCAGAAGGCTTCCGTCAGAGGCTCACCATTGGCCAGACCAGTAGTCTGATCCGCTTGTGAAAAATTGGCTCAAAAAGAACATGAGGAAGCCCATCAGCAGACCGACAGAAGGCGTTCCGGCGTGGAAGTACCTCCACACGGAGCTCCAGAATTGAGTTGCCAGGTGGTTCTCAGGCACTTCCTGGCCAACTTTCTCCTCCAGCTGAAACAAACCGCCAAGATTCACTGAAAAAACAAGTTTAATTTGCTGAAGATGTGGCCCTCGACATAGTCAGGGACGAAACCAGGAAATGTAGCGTTACATTATGTTTCCATGATCTGATTCACCTGAAGCAGACGGCGGCGCCACTCATCGAACTGCGGAAAACAAACGTCGATACCTAGATGGAATCCCGAGAACACGTTCAACTACGTTCATTATTGATCTGATTACAGTTTCACAATGTTAGCCAAGTTAGATATAGAATCATTCCCCAATGTTCCACTCCTCATGTGAGTTGTTCCTAAAAGCCAACACCATCTTGAGATTTCATTAATGTAAAAAGAGTCAAAAATAACAAAGTGACAGCAGAATTAGTAAAATATGAAGAAAAGGTTTAAAAGTTGTACAGGAAAAACTAGAAATAATTAACAAAAAGTGGGGCAAATTTATAAACTAGATAAAAATGGGTTAGTTCATTAAGAGGAAAATATTAAGATTTAAAAAATAAAAAGACATTTGTTAACTTCAGAAAAAGTTTGAAAAAAAAAATTGTTAGAAATAAATAAGATGAAGATGATGCAAAAAGACGAAAATGCTGAGCAGACCTGAAAAGTTGAGAAAGATTGATGGAAGACTTTAACAAAATTATTACAAATAGTAATAAAAGGTCTATAAATTTGAGTAAAAATTCAAGCAGTTTGTAGATTATTAATAAGCGGTAACAGATGGCGCTTGGTGGACTTTACCAACAGTGGCAGAATTGACAATGCCTCTGTAAACTCCAAGCGCAGAGCTAAATTTGGTTTCTATCGAGCCATTTGCACAAACGCAACAAATCTTGATTGAGCGATTGCTTAAACTTACTGTGGGCAAAGATTCTCCTTCAACGTCAACATTGATTGCGTCAAGCTGAGTCATGTGGGTCTTTGTCTGAAAATTATAAAAAAAATTTAAAACAGCGTGTTGTTATTTTGAATAAGGAGAAAATATTTGTGCCCATACGTACGGAATTTTTCTTTTGGTTACCGACGCCTTTGGTGGACTTGTCATCGTCGTCATCTTGGGCCAGTATGGAAAACTGTGGCAACCGTTCCTTAAGCTCCGAGAAAGTGCCGCAGTCTGCAATGAGCCTCTGGAAGGGCATTTCACATCCATCAGACAATAAATATTACAGATGTTTGTTTTGTTTATAAAAATAAAATTTTGACATGTTATATTTATTAATTAAAAATATTGCTTGTATCTTAATTGAGAAACTGTGGATTGTTTTTTTTTTCTTGAATTATGACAATACTCTTTAATGATTTGTTATATTATACAAATTGAGTGACCTTTTTTTTTGGAATGTCTGATGATATCATTATTTGTGGAAAGGTTTATTTTGTTATAAACTGAATTATATTAATTCGTATCTTTTTTAATTAAATAGCATTGCAGTTAACTTTTTAATATTGCCTGGATATTAAATGCAGTGTTACAGTTATACTGGAAGACTTGTTTATACTGTAATCAATAGAGGTTTGCTATCACACCAGACCTGGTTACCAATAGCTTGCTGTTATTTATCACCAATCATGTTAAATAACTTGTGTTGTGGCTTGTAACTGCTTCCTATTTCACATCACAAATTTAAGAAATACTGGTTTGAATAATAAGAATTTGTCTTCTCCAAGTAAGTAACACAGAAAGCTTACCATCAGCCAGTCAAGAAGAACCATCAAAAGTCCACCATGCTTCGGAAGTGCATAGGCTAACTTGCAAATCAACGAATAAGAGCTGCTGGTAACATGGGAATTCCAGTTACGTTAATCGCAACTATTTACCTCATTGAATACATATATCCTGTCAGCCCCTTCCAAGTACTGCAACTGGTGGGTGACGAGGATCCGCGTCGATCCCATCAGGAACGTACAGATGCATTCGTCGAACAATTTCTTTCCGGTGCGTGCGTCCACCGCGGCCAAAGGGTCGTCGAGAAGGTAAATGTCGGCTATTCTGTAAACTGCTCTACAATAAAAACAAAAAGCATATCGAACTGTAGAAGTTACCCAGAAGCTGAACTCTGTTGACTGTCACGTTACCTCCTTAACGTCTCTTCACAGATAAATACCTGGCTAAATTGATCCTGGATCGCTGGCCGCCGCTGAGGACGACGCCTTTCTCCCCGACCGGGGTCAGGTCTCCATGGGGAAAAGCGTTCAGGTCGTCCTCCAGGGCACAGACGCGCAAGACTTCAGCGTATCGGTCTTCCATGTACTCTTGCCCAAAGAGTATGTTCTGTCTAATAGTGCCAAAGAATATCCAAGGCTCCTGACTCGCGTAGGATATTGTTCCTCCAACGTGCAATATCCCGGAGGAGAGTCGCAACTCTTCTAGTATGCACAGGAGTAAAGTAGTCTGAGGCAGGAGAAGAAGAAAAAGGTAGAAAGTTTAAATATGGTTTTAAAAAAGTTACATTCACATAATGTTTGGAAATTCTTCAGCATTAACATTTGATGCACAACACAAAGATGGAAAAATAAGACAACAAATTGAAAATAATAATGAACTCAATAGGGAAGAAGATGGTTAATTTAATTGACATCTTTCCTGTAAAAATTATTTTCATAAAGATGGCATTAATAAGTAAAATAAGCAAGAAATTCTCCGGAAGTATTCAGTTCAGTTATTGATGGATGGATTAACATTGGATTATAACAATATGTTCTAAATAACAGAGAAATAAAATACTTTGATTGCAGCCCATAAATTTGGAAACGTATATGATTATAGAAGTTACTCCTTCACCAGATGATGAATTAAACTGATATAGATAGGCTAAAATTATCAAAATTAATTTAGCTTTGTATAATGAGTGCCTAATTTTCAGATTCATCCCTCATCTTAGTCAATTGTTAATATATGTTTTTTTATTCTAACTCACACCAATGAGGCTGAAATGTTCTGTTGTAACAAGGTCCTCGGGTGGGATCTATTACCAAAGTTACGGTTAAAAATTTAAAATCGCTCCCTTTTTTGAGTGTGTGAGTATGAGCGTACCTTCCCCGACCCCACGGGCCCCGTCACAGCACAGAGCTCTCCTGGGGGTGCGTCCAAGTCCACTTTGGTCAGGGCAGGCCTCATGTCTTTCCAGTTGGCGCTCGCACGGGCGAGCCTCACTCCCCTCCCAAAGGGCGCTTTCTGTCTCTCCAGGCACCCAAACTCCTTCTTCAGCATAAATTCCTGCCCGAGCAAAACAAATTTGATAATTTTTCTGACTGTACCTTGAATAATATGTAGGCAAAAAATTTCGGCCAAAGTTGGTCAGAATTAAAAAGTATATATTTTTATATATAGGCATATTTTATTTCTTTACTTGAATTAGAATTATTTTTTGTAGATTGTTTTCACACCCGAGGAGATTCCAAACAAAGGAATGAAACATTGTGTCATATTTTAATAATTTTAATTCTGACCAATTGTGGCCTACAGCATGTTGAATTGTTGATGTAACAGAATTGCTGTATTTTACACAATTGCTATTTTTTTAAAAATTAGTTAAAGTATGTACATTAATGCTGTTTAAAATTAATAGGATATTACCAGTTCACACATGCACAGGTTTTTAAAACAATAAGTAAGCCAATCACAAATGAATAAGTTCTGAATAAATTACAAGGCAATTTAAAGATGGCAGAAGATGATAACATAAAATTTGGAAACTAACCAAATTTTGATTAGCCACTAACTTTTATTGAATTACCAAATTGCCATAATTGGATTTATATTCAAATGAACACTGTGTAAAAAAATATTACAAAACTGGCCAAAATATGCAATTAAACATGTATACATAATAATTATAGGGTATTATTAAAAATTCAGTAAATGTCATAACTCGGTACACTTCCTTGATACTCAGAGTCTTCAGTACGGTCCATGAAATATGACCTGATACTAACGTCATCAGTTGAACGTGTGGAGGAACAAAGGGTGCAGAGCCAATGAAGATTACTTATGAACATATTTTACATTGACTATGAATCAAATTCCCTAAATATTGCAAGCTGAATTTTTTAAATTGCAATAGCTAATCAATAATTGGGCAAACAGCTTAGCTAGTCATAAGTAAAATTAAATGTAATAATAAAAATGTAGTACATCAGGACATTGTGTTCCTCCCAGTGGAACATAATAATAAAAAATTAATTCAGGACACGTGAACTGATAAAGTTTCGAAATTGCTCAACGCACAAACATTGCGGCTGAGAAAAAAAAAGGAGTTGCCGCATTAAGCACATTCAAATATTTATCAGTTAATGCACTTATATTAATTTATTATTCCACATGAGGGAAATGGAGTAGGTGTGAAGAGATTCCGATGAACGGAATGCAACGTAACTACAATTTTTTTCATATTATGTGGCCAACTAGGCTGTTCAATCATTTATTTTCACTAAAGTCAGATCAGTATAACTATGACTATTGACAATGACAAGCTTCTCAGGTTTTCGAAGCTTTTCTTCACTCAGCTCGCTGGGAAAGCCTTCGATCTTTACTAATTTCGATAGTTGCATACGGGTAAAGCTAAGTGGGTCACATTTCCTTACGTCAAATGGAGACGGGTAAAGTAATGTCAGGGTTTACCTCCAGCCGTCGGACGGAAACTCGGCACTCTGTGGCGAAGGCTATCGCTTTCGGGAAAGAATAGGCCAGGGAGAGATTTATCACACTGTACAGCTGCGACACTGCAAACACCTGGAAAAGCAAAACGTGTGTGCAATTACGGTTACCTGTGGCCTGTACGTTTAATAACGTGATGATCATTATATGGCATGTGCAAGATTCAGAGTCAGCATTGCCTTGTCAATAGAAATCCACAAGTTAAAATAAACATTTAATTAAATATTCATGAGCAGAAGCCTGACCACGGTATGGACTTACAGTACATTGCTGGTGAATACTGTACAGGTAGAAACTACTGCGGAGCATAAGAACAGCAAGGGGATAATACATTATATACACATAATGAAGAAAGTGATATTAGGTATTGTAGGTATTATGGTTATTTTGGCTTGGTTAAAACTCTCGACATGAAACTAGATGTATAGCCGTTGAGTATGAAAATTAAGTGGTAAATTCTTACATGTAACTAATAAAAAATTACTTGATTTGTGGACGCTGCTTTTTAACATATTCATAGCTGCCTGAGAAAGAGACATCATAAATATGTTAAAGATAATGTAATAATATGAAGGTGTTGAAGATAATGCACTAGAAGACAATGTTTATTTCAAACGGTATAAGAACACGACAGTAAATCGTAGTTTCACTCACCAGATTTAAGACATGTAACTTGTGTCCGGAATATCATGGTGAAGTTTTCAAGCCTATTGCTGTCCTAATTATGGACATCACCTGGCCTTGTTGGGTTATTTAATAAGAATTTATTAAAAATTTCAGACTTTAATTGACCATTTCACATAATGTCTGAGTTGTCTAAAATAAAGAACACCAAGTGAACCTCGAGACCAATATGTCTGGAAAGCATGAGCAATTTGTCTGATACTTGTGACAGTTCTAACTGGACTGGTCCATGAGGTCTAAAATTATTTCAGATGAAACCTTATTAAAAGAACCAAGACATGAGCTTCATCAAGTGAACGTTCTCGTTCAAATTTTTGATCTTCTCTTCAAGGCAGTGTACCGTGGCTTGCAGTTTAAATACTGTATCTGTTTCCATCGGGATTACCTTGAACGGGAGCGCCTTGTTCCCCATCAGCCAGTAAGTGACCAGGCTTGCAAAAAGCGTCATCCGTTCCGTGAACATGAGAGACGTCAGGAGATATCCTCGGAGAAATGATGCGTTCTTAAGTTCCTGCACCTCCCTCCTGGAAAGTTGGAAGGAAGGAGAAAAATTATGATACACGCAGACACGGCTGAGGGGAAACAACAAGTCTGTCCTGAAATTGAAACACAATGTAAACTGCAAAATAAAATGGTCACCAAACTGTACAATACATATTGTAGAAGATCCGGCGTTCCTCCGTATTCGAGGATTTAAATGCTTTTTGGGCGCCAGGTATTTTTTTAATAAAAATACCAAAAAAGTGGATTTTAATAGCTTTAATCCATTTCAGAACATGAGAAAAATTATCACTACAGGGCGGCGTGGTCTATCAACTGCCGACACATCCTTCTCCTTCATCCACTACCCCATGACGACTGCCCCAAAGTCTCGCCAGACTCCATTGTTGGCCCCGAGTTGCGACAATTGCAACTCGCAAGCTGCTGGCCCGCATTGTTGCGGCGTGTAACTTTTCATGTTACAATATATTTATAAAAATGAAATGGGATGTTCATAGTCCTGATGCCATGGAAAAGGAAAACATTTCTAGTGATCATTTAAATCTGAGAAGGTAGAGGGTTACAGGTATCAGAATACAAGGGCACTACAGTAGACAGAGAATAAGTAAATAAACAAAAAGTATAAATGGAATTTGTGTAACAAAGTTATTGTTGGAGATTAAAAAGAGTGATAGGTAATATGGTAAACATAAATGTATTAATTGATTAATTTGGAAATGAAAATGTAAGCTAAATTAAACACTGATATGATGTGTAATTAGTTTTAAGGTGAATTGAAGAAATACGCACATTGCTTTTGTACACTGCGCATGTACCTCTCTTTTTTTTGGCGGGGGGTTAACAGGCTGCACGAGGGTGATCCTGAAGCAGGCAACTCCCCTTTAATAGCATAGGAAACGAATTGAAAAAAGGTGGGATGTGGAAGGAAGAGCAAGGTAGCCTAGCAAGGGATGACTACGGTCGCTGGGCTATAGTTTAAGGATCCTACCTGGTGTTTCACCTAAAGAGATGCGGGGAAAACCTGCATCATGTAGGTCGGGCATTGCCCCACTCAATGACGGGAGACCACTCTGCTGTGGGGTCGCAGCATTCCCTTCTCCGTGTCTCCAACGGTTTTAGGAGGTATTGGCAGACTGATCCAATGGGATCAGAGGACGACTCCTGTAGGTGAAGGCGTGTCGGCACGAGAGAACTTTGAAAGGAAGGAAGCTGAGAGAGGAGGAGGAGGCGAGTCGTCACCTGCGAGATTCAGAGACGAGCTGGTCGAAGGGTTTCTCCCAGGCGTACATCTTGATGACTCTCATCCCGGAAACGACTTCGTTCATCTGCTCCATTCTCTGGTCGGTGAGGACAGCCACCCTCTTCCTCACGTACGACTGCATGTTGCCCAGGACGCCTGCAACAAGACGACGTTGAAGGGCAGAGAGGGAGATGGACAGGGGGAGAGAGAGAGGGCGACGCTTGGCACCTTGTATGGGGACGGATATGATGAAGAAGATCACGAGCCCGACGAAGGCGGCCACGTCGATGTAGAGGTAGGCGACGTAGGTCAAGAGGGCGACCTGCACCATGCTGAGCCAGATGAAGTGGAGGAAGGGGAGCGCGTAGTCGAAGCGAGACACGTCGTTGGACAGGAGGTTCACGATCTGGCCCTTGGCGGTCTCGTCGATGGCCGTCTTGCTCATCCGCAGGACCTGCAGCAAGAGCCGACGGATCACCACAAGGAGGAGGAGGAGGAGGACAGGTGCGGACTCACCTTGCGGTAGACGAGCGAGGAGACTGCGATCCTTATCCTCATGCCCAGGAGGCTGGACAGGCGCATGAAGTGGTGCTGCAAGAAGAGCTTGAGGACGACGGCCGTGATGAGGGCGACGGCGTACGTCACCTGGGCGGCGCGGCGACCTTCCTTCTCCTCCTCCCCCTCCTCCACGCCTGCCACCTGGGGACTGAACAGCTGCACCATCCTGCCAAGGATTATGGCGATGGCGGTCCTGGACGGAAAGCAGACCAACCGTTGTTGGCAGATGGAAGCGCGAATTCGGAAAAGAAAAAAAGGAAGAGGGGGGGAAAAATAATGAAAGAACGAAGAGAAAAGAGTTATTGAGTAACCGACAAGGCCAGGTAATGTTCATAATTAGGTCAGTAATAAGCTTGAAACTTCAAGTACATGTCTTAAATCTGGTGTGTGTGTGGAACTGTTGGAAATGAACGTTGTCTTCTAGTGCATTATGAAGAAAAAAAGATGGAACGAAAGGAAAAATGAAACAACGAGAGAATAAAAATTCTAGAAACAAAAAAAAATAAAAGAATACACACAAGGAACAAAACAATAATTGAATGATATAACGAAACAATAATAAAAAAAATGAAGAAACGAAGAAATAAAACAATGAAACACAACTAAATATGAAGAAACGAAAAAGTAAAAAAAAATATGCAACATAGGATTTTAAAAAAATGGGCAGGCAACGAAACAATAATAAGATATGGAACGAAAATTAAGTAATAAAAAATTGAAGAAAAGAACAAAGCAGCACAACGTTCGAAAGTGAAGGAAAAATTTAAGAAAAAAATCAAAGGAAGAAAAATATGAAGCAACGAAATAATAATAAAAAAATATGCAACATAGGATTTGAAAAGTGAAGCAACAAGAACAACAATAAGACGGAGGAACGAAGTAATAATAAAATTGAAGGAAGGTATGAATAGAAATGAAGGAAAATAAAGGAACAAAGTAATAAAATAAATGATGAAGGAAAGAAAGAGGAACGTAGAAGATGAAGGTACAATTAGTTGTGGTAATAACAACTGTCACGTCAAACGTGACGATAATTTACATGTTTAATAGCGCCTTTATCTATGAATAAAATAAAATAGGTATGAAATTGAATAATCGTGTTCGTCTGACTCGTGTGTAATGGATTATACGTGACGCTGTAGTAGATTATCTAACCACGCCCTCAACTGTTGATGTACAGGTATGAAAATAAGTTTCAACAACTTTTAAAACTGTTTTTTTTTCCTTTTTTGCAAAACTACTAAATGGAAATGGTAAACTAAGACCTTATAATAGTAAATGGCCGACGTTTGAGTATAATGACCTGGCGAACATCTGGTCGAGGACGAACAAGACCCCGTACTTGACGTAGGTGATGCTGAAGACCTTGACGATGGCCCTGGTCAGGCTGGCTTTCCTCCCCGTCGTCTTGAGCGCCAGGATCTCCTCGTTCCACGTCCTGGGGGAACGTCATCAGGCTCATCATCATCATCAGCAAGTGAGATACAGCTAGCTGTGAGTGTCTGACGTACCTTTGGAGCTTGTCCCCGAGCCTGTTGGACTCGTCCAGCACTGAGACTCCGCGGAAGTCTTCCTGCTCCGAGGGCCGCCTGCTGCTGCGTCTCCACACCAAACTTCCCATCCACCTGCAAACAACCTCCATTACATTCCTCAACCAAGTTATTCCTTCCTCTTTTTAATTAATTAATTATTTACCACATAATTGGCCTGTTTTTCTCTATAACAGCCCTTATCTTCAAAATCTTACAAAATTGTTTTACAAAACTCTTTTATTATTATTTTTTTACAGTAATACTAAATGACAAAAAACTAGAGATAGGATCACAGGGGTCAAGGGGAGGGGAAAGGAAAAAGATAAGAAATTGCTGTTAAGTCACAGCTGTAGAAGATCATTATATTGGATGCATAATAATAATAATAATCATATTCCGTAGATCCTGTAAAGAAGCTAAGCTTCAAGGATGTGTGGAATGAGTCAGGGCTGTGTGTACATTTATTACATTATTTTATTGTATAAAAGATAAATATACTTATAACAAAGTTTTGTATTATAAACTATTATAAATTACTCTTCTCCGATTCTTCTATAAATTCCTTTATTGAATAGAAGGAGGAGTGGCTAAGCAAAAATGAGCGTAATTCAGTGTTAAATTTACCTTGATTATCATTGGACAACTGTTTAATTCTGTGCTGTGTGCAGTCACGTGTTGAAGATGGATTATCCCTGAATAATGCACACCTTTCTGTGCAATTGACAATGTTTTACATTTTTTATACAGATTATTTTTGTTCCTTGTATTGAAGGGATGAATATCAGAATTATTCAAAAATAAGTGCCTCCTATTTGTGATTACAAATAACATCAATGAATAAATGTATTGGCACGTCAAAGTGAAAATACCTAACTTTTTGAACAGAGTTCTGCAAGAAGGAAACCTGCCTCCTCACATATTGCTCTAATAACACGTTTTTGACTAATAAAAATCTTATCTATGGCTGCTGCTGAGTTGCCCCAAAATATAATACCATATGATAAAACAGAATGGAAATATGCAAAGTATACTAATTTTCTTGTTTTTAGATGACTGAAGGTGTGAAGGACATTGATTGCATCACATGTAGCTGTAGCTGAGTTTCTTAAGTAATTGATTAATCTCATCATCAGTCCAATTTAATTTATTATTTACTAAGAGACCTAAGAATTTAACAGAGGAAGTTTCATTTACATTTTTGCTGTCGTATTTAAGTGTTATAGATTGTAAAGTTGTGTTGAAGGAAATATAGAAGGAAATAAAGAACGAGTAAATTTCTGTTATGTTAAGAGAGAAGAAAAATATGGGTATTTTCAGACTAAGATTTTACAATTTTATTTTAGTTTTGCTACTCTTATTTCCTTTTTCTCTGAGCACGCTGTCCTCCCCGTCTCCCTTCATTCGTCTGCCAAATGGAAAATCTCCTCTCTCTCCAACCGAAACACTGTCCCAGTCTCCTCAATCTGCTCCCCAGTTTCCATCCTCACACTCCCCAAATCACCTCCACTGAAAGACTGATCGGTGCCCCAGTGGCTGTGGTCATTGAACCTTTCAAACGACAAAAATTCACCTGCCGGGGACCCGCCGAGTTGCCGCACACAATAATAATAAGGGTCGCCGTCCTCACCCACACACACACCGACTGGCTACGATGGAAAATACTCATTCCTAAATAGGACAATTAATCACTGAATGAAAAAAAAAATAGACTTGACGAAGCCAGCTTAAACCAACCCTCACTCATATCCTGGACGCCGGAAAATGAGGGAAACCGGAATTCCGGAGCTGGAAGTACAACCTGTGATAGACTAGAGAAGTGGAGATGCAGGAAGGAAGGAGGGTGGAGGAGGAAGCGAAAACATTGAAAGACTGTCTTCTCCTGCCTCCAAAAGGAAGCCCAGGAGACAAGAATAGAGCAATGGTTGACCTCCACGCAGCTTTACTGCATAATACACAGTCTGCTCTACAGACCCCCTGCAAAAATATACTTCCATATTTGATGTATATGTATATAAGTATTATAAAAAAAGTGTTAAAAAATCTCAGTCTGTAAATCGTATTCAATGTAAAAGAAGGATGGAAGCAGCCTATGACTTAACATAGTTTTCCTCTCCCTTTCTTCCCTTCCATATTCCTACGCCAGCTGTGATCTCCCTTCAATCCTCCTACTCCCATTCACCCTTCAACCTGTACCCTTCTGTCTTTAGTTTTAGTTGATTAGTTTTATTATTGTTAAAAAATAAATATTTATAAAAAAAATAGAAGAAATCAGTAACACAAATCTTGTAAGATATGAAAATAAGGCCTGTTATATAGATATTCAAGAAAACAGGCTACAGGTGTAATAAATAATATAAAAAAAATTAATGACTGGAACAATCTGCCTGCAGGAGTGTTTGGAGGGGGAACTTCCTCCAACAACAGAAAGAAAATTTCGACTTAATCCAAGTTTAGTGCAGTGTAATGCAGTGACGTCATCAGTGCTGCCAAATCTCTAAAAATATACTGCAGTGAAATATATTTCCAATTTTTTTGTTTTTTGTTTCTTTTTTTTTGTCAGGCAAAAACAATACTATTCTTTTTCCTAATATTCACACTTGTGAATATTAGGAAATCGTGTATACGCTTGGTGAATCAAATTCCCCATTAGCTGAAACTAATTACACATTCACGTCACTGTTGTCATTATTTTCCTTTACAAGAACAACAAGATGCGCATCTTACCACATGAAGACTTGAGAGATGATGTTGGCTCCATCACCCGGGAAAGGTTTAGCATCTCTCTTGGCGGAATCCATCCTGCCTCTTACACGTCACCAAACTGCAAACAGAAAACAAACATTCTCTTCAATATATAATATATATAGCACTTTGTGCTACACAACTTGTTGTAGTTGCTGTGGCATTCAGTCCCAAGACAGACCCTCCATGCCAACCTATCAAGAGAAGGCCTCTTCATTTCCCCATAACTACCACATCACACTTAGCGTATTCCATCCTTGGCCTCCCTCCTCCGTTCACGTCCCTCTAATGCTAATTTTACAAGACCCTCCATCGTGTCTCAAAACGAGGCCTATTAATCTAAATCACTTAAATGTCCTCCATATTGTTCGCTCTTCCTCTGTTCCGTTTAGAACTTCCTGGTTAGTCACCCTATCCACGCATCTCATCTCATTCTCCTATAGCACCACGTTTCAAAGGCTTCCATTCTTTTCATTTCCCCAACTCCTACCGTCCACGTTTCGCATCCCATATAACACGCCACACTCCATACGATCATTTTTAGCAACGATTTCCTAATATTCACCCTTATGTTAGCCGTAAGTAAATTCCTCTTCCCTGCCTGTGCCTATCCTAGTCTAGGAGCAGAATTCCTTAACTTCCCCCAAAATATCCCTTCCCAATCTAACAGCCTTTGTTATTCCACTGTTTCCCATACTACACTCCATCACCTTGGTTTTCCCTCTATTAATCCTCATGTTGTACTCTTCCTCCAGAACACGTTCATGACATTTATTATGTTTTCCAAGTCTTCTTCTGACTCCCCTAAATACTACAATATCATCAGCAAAACTTAGGGTTTTTATTTCTTCTCCTTGCAGTATGATTCATGTTTCCATTTTTCCGTTTTAACTTTCTCCAACGTATGTTCTAGGTATAATTTAAGCAGCATGTGCATCCTTGTCTTACTCCTTTCTTGATTTTCGGCTTTCTTTTTTTTTTGATCTTCAATTCTGATTACTGCTGACTGTATGTACAAGCCTCCTTTCTCGATAATTTTATTCTTCAAAATCCTCAATAGTGTGTTCCAGTTCACATTATCAAATGCTTTTTTTTAACGTACAAATGCCATGAACGTAGGCCATGTTTTTTTCTTATCCAGTCTTCTAAAATTAGTCGCAAAGTCAATTATTGCTTCTCTTGTCCCTACATTCGACCTAAAACCAAATTGATCTTCTATTTTCGAATATAAATATCCATTATTAAACACAGGATTTTTCCTTCGTTATAAAATAAATAATAAGAACGAACTAATAACATTTTTTTTTGCTGTATGGAATATTTTCCTCCTCTCGTGATGACGTCACTGATGGCGGCTTCGCTCTCGACTCGAGTAAAAACTTAACATTCTATCTGAACTGGTAGGTTTTTTTTTCCTTTTTGTAAACACCAATTAGTGGAAATTGTTTTATTAAATCCAAAGGTTGAAAATTATATATATTTATATATCTAGTTAGCGTACCTGATGACTAATGAGTGCGGATGTGTTGTGCAGCGCCCTACGAATATTACACAGTCGTAAAATAATGCTGAAGATCTGGTAATGGAGCGACGTGACGCCTCTCCTGGAACAGGCAAGAGTTTCGTCTGTCCGCTCCAAAATTGCGGAAATTCGCATTCATGTTTCAACGTTCGCGGTATTTACAACAACAACAATAGCAATAGCAAAAACGGTTAACGAGATATTTCACATCGGAAGATGTTACGAAATAATATCTCTGATCTGCGTGGATATTTACAGAGGAAGATCTTAGTGCAACAAATAATTCACGTCTTTGGACGTTTACGCGGAAAGATGTTACCAAGTATTGTTATCGTTGATCCCGTTGCTAATATATCTTAATGAGCATGAAAATATTATGGCGATCGCAGCAGCCATTACAGACAGCGTCACGCGGAATAGAAATGAAGGTAAGTTTTCATACGTACGATTTGGCGTTGGTGTGTGTGTGCGTGTGGAGTCTTGACTGACTTGCTTTCACGTCATTACCTACTCTAAATGCTTTGTTTTTGTCTTTGAGAAATGTCATCACAAGGGATGAGGGAGGGGGAGGGGGGAGGGGAGTGTCATGTGACGTTACGTAGAGACGTATCATTGAATCCATATTTAACCTTTGTAGTGTTATGTTTGTAGTATTGTTGTATTGTTTGTATTTTGCAAAAAATATATAAAAAAAGTATGGTGTGAGAAATCAAAGAAAAAAATTAAGGGTGTAATAAATTGTAGTAAACGACTGTTGGGCATTAAACAAAAAGGGGAAAAGTATGTTGCGAGACGTGAAAGAAAAAAAAATTGAGGTCTAAAATATCAAAGAAGAAAGTGCGGCTCAAATGAAAAAATTAAAGGAAAAACTAGGGCGCAATAAATCAGAGAAGGTAACCGCGGCGGAAAAGAATAAAAGACTAGGTTGCAATAAATGAAACTAAAAAACATATACATACGGCCCAATAAATAAAAGCAAACTGGC
Organism: Eucriotettix oculatus; assembly: GCA_034510155.1. NCBI lineage: Eukaryota > Metazoa > Arthropoda > Insecta > Orthoptera > Tetrigidae > Eucriotettix > Eucriotettix oculatus. The sequence continues at coordinate 5,506,613 of CM067379.1, forward strand.
AAAATTAATCGAACGAAAACCTATTGTGCAATAAATAAAATAAAAACTATGGCGGAAGAAAGCAAATAAAATACTATGGCATAATAAATCAAAGAAAAATACTGTAGTGCAAAGGAATAAAAGACTAGGCTGCAATAAATGAAAGTAAAAAAAATACATACGGCCCAATAAATAAAAGAAAACTGGCAAGATGAATCGAACGAAAACCTATTGTGCAATAAATGAAAGAAAAAAAAACTATGGCGGAAGAAAGCAAAGAAAAATACTGTAGTGCAAAAGAATAAAAGACTGGGCTGCAATAAATTAAAGTAAAAAAAATACACTGCCCAATAAATAAAAGAAAACTGACAAGATGAATCGAACGAAAACCTATTGTGCAATAAATAAAAGAAAAAAAACTATGGCGGAAGAAACCGAAGAAAATACTATGCAGTAATAAATCAAATAAAAATTTTGTAGTGCAAAGGAATAAAAGACTAGGCTGCAATAAATGAAGGTAAAAAAATATATACGGCCCAATAAATAAAAGAAAACTGGCAAGATGAATCGAACGAAAACCTATTGTGCAATAAATAAAAGAAAAAAAAACTATGGCGGAAGAAACCGAAGAAAAATACTATGGAGTAATAAATCTAAGGCGCAAAGGAATGAAAGGAAGGACTAGGGCGCGGTAAATCAAGAGAGAATAGGTACAGATCAGTAAATCAAACAAAAAAAAACTGTGGTGCAGCAAACCTAAGGTAGTCAGTCAGAAGAAGGTGGAAATCGACGCTGCTTAAATTATTAATTGCACTAGCCATGGGTTGAGGAAAATGGGGAATAGTTATTTACGGGAATGGTTACTAGCAAAGTTCCTCTATACAACACAACTAATATAAATATAAACTTTAAATGACGGAAGCGACGTGAGTGAATACTTACAGAAGCTGAGCCAGGAAGATGAAGGGGACGAGAGGGGGGGGGGGAGAGGAGAGAGAGAAGCTAGGAGTAGTGAGCGCTTTGCTGCTCCTGCCTCCGTGATAAGTCACGTGGCTGGTTCTTTTTATTGTTTCTTTCCCGATAAGGAAGGCCGTGACTTGAGGTTTCCATCTGTGCAGGGTTCCCCCTTATTCCCAATAGAACTTCCTGGTCAGTCACCCTTCATCTCATTCTCCCATGCAGCAGCGCCTCATTTTCCCCAACTCCTACCGACCACGTTTCGCACCCCACCATGTAACGCCACAAACATTTCCTAACAGTCATTTGAGCGCAAGGTCCGTGACGTCATTATACGGGTGATTAAAAAAAATTAAAATACAGAAATACTACGATTTGAAGAAATGCTTCAACGAGCTGAGTAAAATATTTGCAGATGATTACGGTCACCGTCGTCTTGACTTAGCTGTATTTAGTCCTCAGACTCGTCTGATGCATGCTAATCTATCCCTGCGCAAGCCTTTTCATTTCTATACATAGTCGACACATCCCACCTAATATGCTTAGCGTACTCCATCCTTCGCCTCCCTCCCTCTTCAGTTCACTTACCTCTGACGCCAAGACCCTCATGGCCCGTTATTCTACCCCTTCAAAAGTCCTCTGTTTAGAACTTCATTTGGGTTAGTCACCCTATCCGCCCCATCTTCTCATTCTCCCCTATAGCACCACATTTCAAACGTTTCTATTATTTTCCTTCCTGTCGTCCAAGTTTCGCACCCATCCCCTATTATTCGTACTTATATTAGCCCGTAAGTAAATTCCTCTTCCTTGCTATCCTGTGCCTATCCCTACTCTAGTAGCAGAATTCCTTAACTTCCGTTCAAAATGTCCCTTTCCCAATCTATCAGCCTTTGTTATTCCACTGTTTCCCTTGGGTTTTCCCCTTCTGTTAATCCTTTCTTTTACTTTTTTTTTTAAAAAAAATTTTCTCTTATTAAGTGACAACTGTAGGTGTTGGTCGTCGTCGCCTTGTGACACCGTCAGGTGGGGGGGGGGACAGGGGCGCGGCACATTCGTGGTTGGTAGGTAAAAGATTGAGGAGCGACGGAGTGGTTTAGTAGTGGCTGTTGATCGGACGGAAACAAGTGAGGAGTTGCTGCGGACGAGGAGGAGGCGTTCAGCAGACTTCAAGGGGCAGCGGTAGCAGCGAATCCCAGAAGCTGCTTCCACTTCGACGGGGGGGTTCCAAAGGTTCCGGCCGCGTACCTACCTACCAACCAACGTCGTCCATTAAGTACACATGAACCATAAATCCATCAAGGCCGTCTGCTGAAAGCTACAGGAGGAGGCAATTGCCACCATCGAGTAGTGTCCAAGGAGATGAAGAGCGAGGCGTTTAAAGCCCGACCATCCCCGGAGAGACAGAGTCAATTTGCAGTCAAATTTAATTTATAAAGTATATAATTCCTTTTAAAAGAGCAGAGGGTTGGGTTTTCTTTAAAAAAAAAATATTATTTCGTTTGCTGTTTTCTAGCGTTAAATATAAATTTTAAAATTGTAAGCTTTATTGTAGAAGGAGAAGGAGGGTGAGCGAACCAGTTTCTTCGAGGCGAGATATCACGGAGCTGGACTGTAGGAGTTGCAGGAAGGTACAGGCAGGAGAATGAGATGGGTGGATAGGGTAACTAAGGAGGAAGCTATAAGGAGAAGGAACGATATGGGGAGGGCTTTGAAGGGATATGAGTTGAGCAGAGTTTGGGGCATGATAGTTGACGTCTACTCACCTCCTTCATAGTCCTCCGCGTAGTCTCGTCCCTGTCTGTTAATGACAACTGTCGCATTGTGACAACCGTCAGGGAAACAAGAAGAGCGAGTGAACCAGTTTCTCGGAGGCGTGATATCACGCGTATCTAACAGGGACAAGGTTGCCGTTCACCTTTAAAGGGCCATTTAAAAACGATCGCCATTAAGATTGCGAGCGCCGGGCGACGTGAAAGAAATTATTATTATTATTATCATCATCATTATCGCCGTGCGGAGGCGGCGACATTTATTGTGTCGTTTCAACGCGATTTGGATTCTCTTTCAGTTAAATGATGTCAAAGAGAATAAACAATAAAGCTTACAATTTTAAAATTTATATTTAACGCTAGAAAACAGCAAACGAAATATAATTTTATTTAAAAAAAACCCAACCCTCTGCTCTTTTAAAAGGAATTATATACATTGTGGAAAATGAGAGCTTACTTTATAAATTAAATTTGACTGCAAATTGACCCTGTCTCTCTGGGGATGGTCGGGCTTTAAACGCCTCGGTCTTCATCTCCTTGGACACTGCTCGATGGTGGCAATTGCCTCCTCCTGTAGCCTTCAGCAGACTGCCTTGATGGATTTATGGTTCATGTGTACTTAATGAACGACGTTGGTTGGTAGGTACGCACGCGGCCGGAACCTTTGGAACCCCCCCGTCGAAATGGTGGAAGCAGCTTCTGGGATTCGCTGCTACCGCTGCCCCTTGAAGTCTGCTGAACGCCTCCTCCTCGTCCGCAGCAACTCGTCGGGTGTTTCCGTCCGATCAACAGCCACTACTAAACCACTCCGTCGCTCCTCAATCTTTTACCAACCAACCAACCACGAATGTGCCTCCCCCACCTCTCGAGATATCCACAGATTTATCCACTAGAGATACATTTTACATTTTTTTGGAGTTCCCCGTTCAACGCGGGGTTCACACGTCTGCCCCAGAAAGTCGCATAGCGACACTCACCAGAGGAAAAGTTTCGGACGTGGCCGAAATGCTTAGGCCGAAGATTATATCAACCCGGCATGAATATTTATGATCCTGCTGGCCAGCGGCTTCTTAAACCTTTCAAAGGACCTCTCTTCAATAGATGTTAAGCAAAATCTTGTGCAATTGAAATGGATAATGGGCTTTTTTCTTTAATCATTCAAAAAGTACGTATGCACACTACAGCTAAACTGTGATGTAAATTTTATAATTCAATAATAAATTAAACGAATACTTGGTAGGGACCGGTCCAAATTTGAACACAAGTATTTAAAAAAGAAACCACGCAGAAGTTAATTTCGTTCACAGTTCACTTCAGAATTGTGTCAGTGAGTCTGAATGTGAGTTGCGCAAGGCACAATTAAAGGGCCTATTAACAAAATCAATAACGTTTTTTCCTGCCGTATGCGTAGCTCAGCGATGCTTTAATTACACAGTCGAAACGCTTTCTAAAAGGGGCAACACCGACTGCATCGTGTTACGGCTTGTGCGATGTCTCTGGTGAAAATCTTCTGATTGGCGAAAGCTTCGTTGTCCGATGACGGATGCGTGACGTAAGGAAGACTGCAGAGTTCCTCTGTGTGTAGCAACTGTGCTTGTTAGGTCCTCAACAGTTCCAATGGACTCGACGGTAATAAATAAATAAATAAAACACATGTCTGTAAATGTTAGTCTTTTTAATAAAAGACGTCTTTCTCTCTCTCACCATACATAATAAATTAAAGCGCGCGTACAAATCCAGCCTCCCTTCCCCTTCCTCTCCAACTTGCCCCCCAAGAGTTCAAAATTTGACACTTCCCCTCCGTTTTCGCCTCAAGATCAACCTCTCCAGAGGCCACAGGATTGTAGTGACGGACATCATGGCCACAAGGAGGTAGAAACTCGCCTCGTAGGTCCCGGTCAGACTCTCTATCCGACCTGAAAACAGCAGCAAAGGTACGTGGGAATTGAAAATAACAGGAGATGCAGGCAGGAACAGTGGCGATGAGATGTGGAAAAAGTGCAGCGGGGGCAAACAACACGTAGGCTTTTAAAGAAATTGAATCAGTGTTAGACTGAAAGAATGAGGAGAGAGAGAGAGCGAGAGGTGACTGAGGGAAGACACACACAGACAGACAGAGATACAGAGAGAGACAGGGAGAGAGATAAAGATAGGAAGAGAGATGACAGAGGGAAGACACACACAGAGAGAGATACAGAGAGAGACAGAGAGAGAGATGGCAGAGGGAAGACACACACAGACAGAGAGAGATACGGAGAGAGACAGGGAGAGAGATAAAGATAGGAAGAGAGATGACAGAGGGAAGACACACACACACAGAGATACAGAGAGAGACAGGGAGAGAGATAAAGAGAGAGAGATGACAGAGGGAAGACAAACACAGAAAGAGAGATATACAGAGAGAGACAGGGAGAGAGATAAAGATAGGGAGAGAGAGACATAGAGAGAGAAGAGAGTGAGATAAGAGAGAGACAGGGAAAGAGATAAAGATAGGGAGAGAGAGATGACAGAGGGAAGACACACTCAAACAGAGAGAGACAGGGAGAGAGATAAAGATAGGGAGAGAGAGACATAGAGAGAGAAGAGAGTGAGATAAGAGAGAGATGATAATAAATATGGAGAGATATAAGAGAGAGGTGAGAGATAGAGAAGGTGAGGGAGAGAGAGAAAAGAGTGAGATGATAATGATAAATATGGAGGGAGATATGGAGAGAGCTGGGGGGGAGAAGAGATAGAGAGAGATGATGATGATGATGGTAATGTTCACTTGGTGTATAGTGAGTGAGATTTGCAGTCGACTCACCAATAAGCGGTCCGAAGGCCAGAGCGGAAATGCCGTTCCCCACTTTGTAGATACCAAAAGCCGGCGCAAACAGGTTTTGAGGGAAATATTCTGCAAAGACGAGGACGAGCGTCACGTATATGAAGCCTCGGAAAAATCCCAGCAGCGCAGTCACCCCCAAGATTGCATAGTAGTCGGTCACCCAGATGAAGCCTGGGGAAGAAAAGAAACAAGACACGGCATGATTATTGTTTTTATCAAACCATGAATAAGGAATCAGCCTCCAGTTGTCACAAGCTCAAGGTAAAATGTAGAATACAAGATAAGGATGTTGGCAAATTTTCATCCCATAAAACCATCAACGACTGGAATAATTTACCTGCGTGGGGGAGAATTTTTGGGAGAAAATCCTCTCGAGGAAAATAAATTTATGTTAAATCTAAGAAAACATATAAAATGACTTTCCTTGGCAATGTAATACAATATGAATACATAGTCCAATTTAATCCAACGTGAAGTGTTGTTTCTTTCAGGGGTGTTGACATTTCAAAGGACAAGGGTTTTACAATCCAATGTGATAGTTCCCTAGGGAACTAAGCTTCTCCTTTACACTTATCTGCTGTATTCCTGTGAACTGACCTCCTACATGCTCTTCACAACCTCAGCACTTAATTTATTTTTCCAATATTAAAAGATTACAAGAAATTTTAATGACTATGTCCGTGATAGAGCAGGCAATTACATCTTGCCGTCAAGCACTTTGTTAGTTCACTACCTGGGACCTACATAAAGGAGGTAAATCTTATGGACAGTATGCACCTGATGACGGTGGATTTTAATTTCACCAAAACATTGTGTTCAAATGCTCACTTCACCCAGTTGATCAATCAGTTTGATTGGCCGTTGAACTGTTGTGGCTTCCGTCCTTACTGCTTCGAACAGTTTCTAGTTCTGGTTGACTTGAGATTCGATTTGAGGCTTAATCCTGATTTTTGATATGCTGATGAACATTTCTTTCCCTCAATTCAATCCCTTGTTACTGTTTTCACAAACACATTCATCGTTATGGATATTATACGCGTTCAATAGTTGGGGGATATCTAGGAAAATTATAATTTTTTTATTTTGCTGGGCACAAATATTACTTGTCAGTTCCAAAATATGAAGTATCTACAACTTGGTTTATTACTAATATGTTTCACTTTTTTTCCTCCCTTCTCCTGCTTACATGACTAGTATTTGGCTTCCCACAGGGCTCAAGACTAGTCCTTGTTTACGGTAACATTATCGGTTTTCCATCAGCTGAATTGCATTTCTGTTCAACATTAAACTGATAATAATAACAGCCTTCATGTTACCTTTATGCAACTTCAGAAAAAAATATTACTATTTCTTACACTTTCGATTAAATATCAAGCACTGTGCTTTTATCCTCATGGAGTTGAGGTTTTAACTTGCTCATATGTTCCGTCATAATACAATTTGTCATGTTTTTCTTTTTTGTTAAGCATGTAACTGTTAAGGTTCATGGTTTCTCCAGGCACTTGTTACTCTTGTATATTGAAACTAAGTCAAAGCTGACAAATTGATTTTTGTTTGCATTTCTGTTCAACATTGAACTGTTATAATAATAACAGCCTTCATGTTACCTTTATGCAACTTCACACAAAAAAATATTACTATTTCTTACACTTTTGATTTTAAATATCAAGCACTGTGCTTTTATCCTCATGGAGTCGAGGTTTTTAACTTGCTCATATGTTCCGTCATAATACAATTTGTCATGTTTATTTTTTTTAAGCATGTAACTATTAAGGTTCATGGATTCTCCAGGCACTTGTTACTCTTGTGTATTGAAACTAAGTCAAAGCTGATAAATTGAATTTTTGTTTGCATTTCTGTTCAATATTAAACTGATAATAATAACAGCCTTCATGTTACCTTTATGCAACTTCACAACAAAAAAATATTACTATTTCTTACACTTTTGATTGAATATCAAGCACTGTGCTTTTATCCTCATGGAGTCGAGGTTTTTAACTTGCTCATATGTTCCCTCATAATACAATTTGTTATGTTTGTGTTTTTTTTGTTAAGTATGATGTAACTATTAAGGTTCATGGATTCTCCAGGCACTTGTGTATTGAAACTAAGTCAAAGCTGATAAATTGATTTTTGTTTGCATTTCTGTTCAATATTAAACTGATGATAATAATAACAGCCTTCATGTTACCTTTATGCAACTTCACAACAAAAAAATGTTACTATTTCTTACACTTTTGATATTAAATATCAAGCACTGTGCTTTTATCCTCATGGAGTTGAGGTTTTAACTTGCTCATATGTTCTCTCATAATACAATTTGTCATGTTTTTCTTTTTTGTTAAGCATGTAACTGTTAAGGTTCATGGATTCTCCAGGCACTTGTTACTCTTGTATATTGAAACTAAGTCAAAGCTGACAAATAGAATTTTTGTTTGCATTTCTGTTCAACATTAAACTGATAATAATAACAACAGCCCTCATGTTACCTTTATGCAACTTCACACAAAAAAAATATTACTATTT